>VZTZ01001684.1:12062-105375 GCA_013400955.1 Drymodes brunneopygia
GGGGCTTTACGGGAAGCGAGGGTTGAGGCGAGGGGCAGCTCCCATCCCCCCGGGATGGCTTGGCCGGGGTTCAGCTCGGGATCGGGCCCCCAAAGCAGCTGCCCCGTGGCGGCGGCGGCCGCTTCCCGGCAGGCGAGGGGTGACGGGGGGGACGAGGAGCCGCCATGGCTCCCCGGAGCAGATGGTCCCTCGGCAGCAAAGCTGCCCCTTCCGCATCGATTACCCGGGCCGGCCGTTTAACGATCGCTTTCCGGGGTTAATTAAACTCTCCTCGCCGAGGGCGGCTGTGCGGTGGGGCCCTACCTGCCTGCAGCCCTGATGCACCCCCCCAAAACGGGGGGGACGAGCCTGTGGCTGGAGCTGGGGTTGCTTCCAAGCCAAACCTTAATATCCATGCTGGAGTGCGGCGGCTGTGCCGGGGGATCGCCGCCCCCGGGGCATCCGGAGCAAGGTCAGCTGCCGAGGCGGGGTGTATCCCACTTTCCGGGCAGCGTGGGGTGCCGGAGCAGAGGCTGCCCGGTGTTTTCCCCTGACCGCTGTATTTTTGGGAGCGATCCCCACCGCCTCGCTCCGCGGGGTTTGGTCGGTGCCCACCCCTGTCTCTATTCACAATGATTTTGGAGGAAGGCGTCGAGAGCGCGGCGGCAGACGGCGGCTCCGGAGCGGCACGGGTTGCCGAGCGGGTCGCAGCCCTGGGATTGTCAGGAGTTGCTGCTTTTTGCATATCTAAATGTGCCCTTTCAGCCGGCGCTCTCGGTCGAAACTGCCATCTTTTGCCTCATTGTCAGCCTCGCCGAGGTTACGCATCGTTTGCTGACTCACAGCCTCCTGCTCTAATTACTCGTTCAACTCCCTCCCTGGAGCCACCCGGCCAGCCCCGGCACATCCCTTCCCGCTGCTGCCCCGCCGGCCGGAGGGCTGGAGCCGGGGCATCCGTGCAAAGCCCCTCCTTGCACCCGTCCCTGCCCGCGGGCATCGCTCCCCGGCTCCGGGTGCAGATGAAAGCATCCACTGTCCAGCATCCCACTGCTCGCACCCCCGGGATGGTTTTGGGGTGCAATCAGGGTCTGCAGCCGGGGCACCCATGCAAACCCCCCTCCCTGTACCCATCCCTGCCCGCGGGCATCGCTCCGAGTCTCCAGGAGCTTCTCTCCTGGTTGCTCCAGCTTCCCGCACTCACCACCCCCCCACGACCCTGATGGTTTTGGGGTGCCGCGGGGGGTTGGTGGGGGCTGTCAGGGCAAACACCATCCAGGTGCCATGCCGGGGGGGCTCCGGGCTGTCGGTCCCCCGAGGCATCGCCCCGCCGAGGGATGCTGACTCCCACGCACCCTCCGAGCTTCCCAGGAGCATCCCGGGCGTGCGGCCCCCCCCCGAGGGAGCGGAGCCCGGCCCCCCCTCGGCGGCAGCGCCGGCTGGGACGAGCCGCGCGCTAAACCCGTAAGCTGAGCCTCTTTGATCCCCGTCCGATATGATCAGCCGCCGGGAAGCTCTGAGCCGGGCCCAGCGTGATTTCCAGCGTCGCGGAGATTCGAACAGACGCCGCAATTAGCGATGGGATCGGGCTGATCCCGCTCTTGGCCTGCTGCTCCACACCGGCTGGGGTCCTGTCTGCCAGAAACAGGGAAAGCACCAACTCTGACCTTTTTAATATCATTATTTTTATTATCATCATCATCATCAACATCAAGCTATCTCCCCATTCCAGTCTTGCCATCACTGTTACTCCAGTGGGAAGAGCCTGCTCTCCTCTCCCAGCATCTCCCTTCTCAGATCCTTGCTCTTCCCAAGGAGAGGGGACCCAAACTCACCCATCCCAGCAAGCCAGATGGATGCAGGGGCTCAATTTAGCTTTAATTAACTTGATTTTTTATCTTCCCCCTGCTTTTGATCGGTAATATCGAGGCGGAAACAACATCCCTGCAAATCCATCTTGCTAAGGGAGGTGAAACCAAGCCGGGTAATCCGGTGGTAAGGACAGCGCTCCGACGGGTAATGCAGTCGTGCTCGCCTTGGAAGAGGAGATATTTTATATATTTATATACCAAGGAAAAAAAGAGCCGTGGATGTGTTTGCACAGGCTTCTGCCTGTCACAGAATGGTCCAACCACGCATCTTATCTCATAAAGCCATATTTTGGCCCTTTTTTTCCCCCCCCAAGAAAGTGAATTTTAAGCGCCAGGAGACAGTGATGGTTTCTTTGGAGCTGTTAGGATCTGCCATGTACAATAAATCTGTCTTAGTTTGTGGATTATTGGCCCAATAGACCGTAACAGCTCTGTCAGCCCCTCCTGGCGCGCTGTGTCCGGCAAGCTCAGCCTTTGGTGGGTTTTCCTGGGTTTTTTTTTATTTTTCAGCAGGAATTTGCTAAGGATTTCTCTGTGCCATGTGCATGTACAGCAACTGATAGGGAATTCATAAGAGCTCAGTAACATTCTTAGGTTTTGGGGCTTTTTGGGTTTTTTTGCTTTTTAAAAACATTTCCCCTCTGGAAAAACCCAAAGGTACAAAGTCCAACCCCCCCAAAACAGGACAAAGAGGAGGGCAGAGCCTTTCTCGCCAGAGTGCCTCCAGCCAGGGGCTGCCTCACCAAAACCTGTGCTGGTTGGGAATGGGATTTTACTGAATAGGGTTTTACTGAGTGGGGTTTTACCGCTTTCCAGTAGGATTTTCCCTGTATGACCCCACTCTTGCAGTCATTCCCAGGCCACCGTGCTTCATCCAAACCTGGAAAAACAGAATTTCCCAGGGATGGTGTGGGATGGTTTGCTGGCCCCTCCAGCCTTCCCAGGCTGAGTAGCACATGCTCCTCTCACCCTCAGCCTGAATTTGAGGGGGTCTGACCCCCCAGAGTAGGGGGGATCTGCAGCTGGTCCTGCCCTAGTGACAGTCACCCCCTGGTCCTGCTGCTTAGCATGGCCTCAGCGTGGCCCTGGGTGATGATGTGGGGTGGGATGTGGGGTGCAGGTGTAGGGTGAGATGTGGGGGTGCTCAGTGGTGATGGGGTGAGCACTGAGGGTGGCACCAGAGAGGGGTACAGGTGTGGGGCACAGCTCGCAGGTGTGGGTGCCAGGCTGGTGGCATGGTCCGGGGGGATTGGATCTGCTGTAGGGCTGGGGGCACACACGTCCTTAAGGAGAGCAGGAGGAGGCGTGTGGGATTTGGGACGGGGAGGGAGCAGGCTGAGCACTCGGCGCCGGGGCTGGCGGGTGGCCCCTGGCACGGCGGGCGGTGCCGCCGGGGCTGCCAGCCGGGGATGCCTGTGAGTCCCCCCGGGCGCTGCGCTGGGGGAGCCGCTCTGCTCCCAGCAGCTCCCTAAGCCCATTAAGAGCTCAGGGAGCCTTACACCTCGGGGGGCTGCAGCAGGGACTTGCGCTGCTTCAGCTTAAACCCCTTGAGCTGAAGCGGGGGTGCTGCCGCGGGGACACGGGGAGGCCCGTGGCCATCCTCTGGGGACACCCATCCTGAATCCCCGGCGTGGGTGCTGGCTGCTTCCCTCGGGGTAGTGAGGGCTGCAGCCCTGGCACCACGATTTGGCTTTGTTAAATTGTTAAAATGCATCATCAGGGTAAAAAAGTACATTTTTTAATCTGAAAAATCCTGAGAGGAGGATGTTCCCCCTCCGGGTGCTGTCGTTCACTATCACGGTGTGCAGGAGAAAAGTACAGGGAGGGCAGGTAGGTCCATCTGCAATGAGGATGGGGAAGCCACACTGGTCCAGGGGAACCTGGTCAGGAATTGCTTGGAAATTCTTCTAGATGTGCCTTATGTCAAAAGTGTCATGACTTAAGATAGTAGGAAACCCCCTTCTCCCCCTTCAGGCAGGTCTTTGTGAAGCTTTTGGGATTAAAACATCTTTATCAGAACACTGAGGGAGATGTTGTGGACAGTCCCTGAAATTCCAGTGGCTCATTCCAGACACAAGGATGGGTTTCTTTTTGTTGAGTCCACTGCCACCATGTCCATATCTGCTGGTGCTCCAGCTTGTTAGGGGATGGATTCTGTGGGCACTGCCTGCTCAGCTCATTCCACATCCCCTGCTCATCCCCCAGCCTTGCTCAGTCTCATCCTCCATGGATCATGCCACTGAGGGCAAAGTGCAGGACCCTCTGGCATGGGGAAGAGGGAGGAGGATGGGATGAAAGTGGCTGGGGAAGCAGCAAGTGGAGGAGGATGTCCATCATGGAAGTTGAGAGCAGGCAGTGGGAACCCCTTTGTTTGGGAGCCCAGTGCTCTGGAGCTTCCCTCCCATGCCAGGAACTTGCCAGTGCTGTGGGAAGACCCATCCGGAGATGGGGATATGGGTGTTGGATTTCGGGAGGGATGAAAACCCTGATGGGATCAAACCCTTCCTTGGTGAGGGAAGATGGTTCTGTTGCAGGGGGGTCACCAATCCAGCAGGCAGGTCCTGGCAGCAGGCTGGGAGTCCTGAACCCACCTTGGGATTGCTGGAGAAGGGCTGGACCACCACGTGGCAGGCACCAGCTACATCCAACTTGTTCCTTGCCATTCCAGCTTGCCACCTGGGAAGTGAGGGAAGGCAAAGCATTGAGATCTAGCTCTGGTTTTAGTGTAGCCCTTCAGAGCCTGGGGCCAGGGAGGAGCAGTGAGCCCAGCCAGATGAGCCCAGGTGCTGACACCCTGCAGTCAGTCCCCTCAAAGCACACCTCCAGTGTGATGAGCCCTTCCCAGCACCCTCCAAGTGGTGTTTCCTTCATTCTTCAGCTTCCCCAGGCTCAGTCTTGTGTCCCTTCCCTATCCTCCTCTGTGTTATGACAGCTTGTGGATGGGTTTTTCCATGGCTGCTCTCCTCAAGGTCATAGAGTCAACCTCTCTGTTTCTTACTGTGAGTCCTGCAGCTCTTTCAGCTGAGGGTCCTCCCATCCTGACTCATGCTGTGGCTGCTGGCGGTGGTGGTGACCCCTTCCTCCTTCCCAGGACTCCACCTCTGCTTTCCAACTGTCCTGGGGTCAGTTCTTTAAGATCTGCCAGCTTCTTCCACCTCACTTGTGCTTTTTAAAAAATTGCCATTGAATCAGAAAACGCTTTGGGTTGGAACAGACATTAAAGACTCTCTTGTTCCACTCCCTGCCATGGGTAGGGACATGTTCCACTATCCCAGGTGGCTCCAAGCCCCCTCCAACCTGGCCTTGAACACTTCCAGGGATGGGGCAGCCACAGCTGCTCTGGGCACCCTGTGCCACCCTCACAGGGAATTTCCCCCTAATATCTTATCTACCCCTGCTCTCTGTCAGTGTAAAACCCTCGTGCCTTGCCCTGTTACAACAGGCTATGGAGAGAAGTCCCCACCCACCATTCCTCCATACCTCCTTCACGTATGGAAAGGCCACAGTGGGGTCTCATAGCTGAGCTGGACCCCCAGGGACAACCTGAGTGTTCCATAGCAGTCCCAGTGTTTTCTGCAGTGAGACTGGTATTGATCAAAGACAGGAACTGGGCCTTGGTAGGACCCCTCCCTGCCCTGCCACCCCATCATGGACCCAACAGTTTTCCAGGAGCAGTTTTCCAGGAACAGCTTTCCTAATAGCTCTTGCCATCAGGTTGCCCAGGAGTGCTGTTTTTCTATCCTCCACTGCCATGTACAGGGAAGGAAGATGCCTTTCATTTCAGGCTTATTCTTGAAGAAGCATTAAGACCCAAGGAAGATATCCAAGAGGAATCTCTGAAGGAGAGCTTGCCTTGGGTCAGTCCATGTGGCCTCAGGTGTGTTTGCTCAGCAGAGCACGCTGTGTGTTGGGTGCAGATCTCCCCAGGCATGGTCCTGGCTGAAGGCAGACCTTGTGTCTGAGGACATTTGGTCACCACCAATGCCAGTGTTGCAGTGTCCCCACCATCAGCCAGGACAGGGCACCCCCGGGGCTCCCTGGTCCCCAGGACGTGGTACAAAGCCTCGCTGTGGCTCCGCTCTCCTGGAGGATGAGGTGCTGCTTGCTCCCTGGGATCCAGCAGGTGCAGAAGGGAGGAGCATCATCTTCCTCTTGATCCCAGCATGCTCCAGTTTTCCCATTTGTTTGGGTGCTGCTGTCACACGGTTTCCTCGACTGCCCTTGCCCTTGAGTGTGCAGATGGCTTGGGAGATCCAGGTCTAGTGTGTGACCATCCAATATGGAAATGCCCAAGGAAGAGAAAAATACATGAGGGGTGCAGGAGACCTGAGGACCAGTGAAACCAGCATGTGAGGTATTTCCTAGGGTGAACCAAATTGTGGAGCACCTGCGAAGCATCCCAGTCCTGGAGGTGTTGGAAGCAAGTGTCCCCATTCTCTGGCACCCCTTGGCCTGGCAGCACCCTCCCCTCTGCCAGGGCTCCACCACTGTCCTCTTGCTCAGCACCTTCCAGCCTGCTCGCCTGTGCTGCCTGGAGTTGTCCTGGGCTCTCTGGTTCCATCCCCAATGCCTCCAGCAGGATTTGGTTTGCAGCTAGGGTTGGTCACCTGTGATGTCTCAGGGAGCAGGGAGCTCTTGGGCTGCACAGCAGTGAGCTCAGGCAAGTGCTTGTGTCTGAGCTGGAGAGCACCAGGGTTTGCTCTGTGTTATTCTGGATCTAAAAGGGAAAAAAAAAAAAAGGGATTGCTCTTTCCCAGTTCCTGCATTTCCTGAGAGCAGCCTAGCTCCTAGCTTATCTTCAGACAGCCTCAGGGGTATTCCCTTGGAGTTTGGGAGTTTAATCAGGCATTGCTGGGGCATGTGAACTCTGCGGCGAGTCGCCGTTCCCAGGGAGGGGAGCGCCTCTCGCAGATATTTGGGTTGGCGTGCCTGGCCTGGGGGCTGGGCTGGCTGGGAACGCGCGGCTGCTTTTCCTGGGGATGCGACTGGGAATGGCTGGGGGTGACGACCCGCCTGCCTGCGAGGGTTGTGGGCAGGATGCTGTGGGCAGGGTGGGTTCCCCTGGACGTCCCCATGGCTGGGCTGCCTGGGCTTTGCTCTGCTCCTTTGGACCTTTCATCCCCTCCAGCCCTGCCTCTGCCACCTGCCTCTCTTCCTTTCAAACCCATGGATTTTCCTTGTAGCATCCTAGGCGAGAGCTTCTGGTCCCCACCAGCCATCCTGATTATGACCTGGTACCCTTCTTCTGGCCCCTCTGGCCATAACCTGCTGCTCGTTTCATTTTGGGTGATTTTGAATTGGGCAGAGAATCAGGATTCCAGTGGAAATGCCCGACGCCGGGCTCTGCTTCACCGGTGGAATCGAGGGCTTTGTTGCTGGCTCTTTTGCAGGCAGTATTTCTTTTTTTGGGGGCTGGATATATTTCTGGCAAGTAAAATGACGGATGCTCTGTTTCGTTTCCAGTGGCAGCGTTTCAGATTCCTTGCTCCAGGGCAGGAGCCGAGCGAACTCCGATTCCAGAGCAGCTCTGGTACCTTGGCAGCTTAAAGGCCACGGGGTTTGCTTGAATGACAAGCGGTGCTGAGCGTGGGGAAAGCTCGGGAGAGGCAGTTTTGTGCCTTCCATCTCTTGCAGGAGCGAGATCCCTTGGAGTGGGGAGGCAGCTTTATCCTGTCTTCCTGCTCTGCAGGCAGACTGGGAGGCGGTGGAAAGACATGGAGAAGGATGGAGAGCCCTGCCATGAGGGGATACTCCCTGCATCACTGCTGGGGAGATGGGGAGAACCAAAGCCTTGATGCATTTCTGTGTCTTCTCCCTAGGAACATGCTCTTGGGTGCTCTTACCCCAGCTCTGCCTCCCCTTGCACCTGGCTCAGGATAGAGTCACAGAATCATGGAATGGTTTGGGTTGGAAGGGACCTTAAAGCCCTTCTCATTCCAACCCCCTGCTATGGGCAGGGACACCTTCCACTATCCTGGGTTTCTCCCAGCCCCATCCAGCCTGGCCTTGGACACTTCCAGGGATGAGGCAGCCACAGCTTCTCTGGGTGATCTGTTCCAGTGCCTCACTAGTGACTCTGTAGTGATCCAGGTGTGGATCCCAGGGGCTGCCTGAGCTGCACCCTGCAGTGTTGGTGAACCCAAGCCATCAGGGAGGACAGGACCTGCCAGCAGGGCTGGCCTGTTGTCAGGATGCTGCAGTGCTGAGGGTGAGGTATGAGGGATGGGAGTCCACAGCCCAGGGGTTCAGGGCAGTTTGGGGATCTGTCTTCCTGAAGCTCCCCATTTTTTTTGGCTTGTCTGCATGGACCGGAGACACATGTGGGTCTGCGGGCAGGGTTTGCCCGTCCCTCACAGAGCTCCCGTGTGCTCAGTTTTGGTGACAGAGAGAACCCTGACTGATGCCTGCCCCCCAAACCTGTACCCCAAAACCTCTCAAGACTCTCTGGCCCACTGGGCTTACTGGAATCAACTCCCCTGGCCACCATTGGGGATGGGATGGTGCCAGCCCCATCACTGTGGTGAGTTTTGGCTGTGCTCAGCAAGGCTGTGGGGCTGGGAAGAGACTGACTCGGACTCCCTGAGGGCTGTGGGGTGCCTCACTGCCCCCTCCCAAAGCTGGTCTTCCCCCCGCCAAGCCCTGGCCAAGCAGCCTTCCTCCCCTTTCTCTTCTTCCTCCCATTTCCCTCCTGCCAGTGAGGCCAAGCAAAACGCGGTGCTGACCAAAAATAACAACCGCCGGCAGATCCAGACAATGGATAAACCCCCGGTGAGGGCGAGGGCGACCCGAATCCTCCCAGAGGAAGATGAGATTATTCGCCGTCCTCTTAGACATCTGTCAGTAGCTGCCGTCTGCGGACCCGCTTTCCGACGGGGCCGTTGCCTTCCTGCTGGGAAAAGTGGTTCTTCCAAAGCTGATGCCTTTGGGAGCAGGGATCACGGGCACTTGGGATCTCATCACTGAGCACCATAAGGTCCCCACCACCCATTAATGGCCCAACTCAAGTGGCTGCTCTAGATCCCAGGAAAGCTGGCCCCGGTGCTCTCAAGTGGTGACAGTGACACAGGTGCTGGGATGGGTTGCACCAGCCCTTCCCAGTGCCAGCTTTCCTGGGATGTGGAGCAGCCTCTTGGTTTGTGTTCTGCCACCATGGAGCTGCCTGGTGGGACATGGAAGGTTGAGGTTTTCAGGGCGAGTTGGGAGCACAAGGGGACCTCTCCAGGCTGGAGCTCTGCTTGGAGATGGCACTGATGGATTTGGGCACTGCTGGAAGTGGCACTTGTGGTGGCATTAATGGATTTAGGCACAATTGGAGGTGACACTTGGAGGTGGCATGAATAGATGTGGGCACCATTGGAGGTGGCACTTAGAGGTGGCACATATGGATTGGAACACCAGTGAAGGTGGCACTGATGGCTTTGGGGCTCTTTGCCATCCAGCATTCCCATGAGACTGTGCCTGCAAATTTTCCCCTTATTTTTAATGAACTTCCCTTCACTCCACCCACGCTGATGGGTCTCTCTGTGACCCGGCTGTCGGTCAGACCCCAAGTAACTGACACTGTAATCACCCCATCTGTTAATGGAGAGATTCACATGTCTTAGCTTGACCTGGGCAGGCCATGTGTGGGTATCCCAGGGCAAAGCCACCCTCAGCCCCCCAGCTCTTTGGGGGTCCTGCTGGGATGCCCGTTGTTGTTGGCATCTGCCACCGGGCAGTGCCTGCCCCCCACCCACCTGTCCCCAATGCCCTGGGGTCATTCTGCCTGGTCCCCTGAACCTCACAGCCCTGAATCACCTTGGGGACCTCACCTGGTGGACAGAACACAGGGAACTAGTTGGACCAAAGAGCTGGAGTCCCTCCAGGAAGGTCTGGGGGTGATTTGCAGAGGACAGGGGGGGGTTCTGCTGGGCTGGGAGTGATGGCACATCTCCGGGATGATGCCAAGCTGGGGGGAGTGGGCGAGCGGCAGAGCCGTGCCACGGCGCGTGAATGTCAGATGCTGCTTGGCTGCGAGCTGGGCTCGTGCGAGAGCAGATCTGTTCAATCCCATTTGGAGAGGGGGGAGAGGCGGGGGGGGCTCTTCCCCAGGCTCAATCTGGTAGGTTTTAGTTACAGTCGTTTTAGGATTTGGGCAGCGAATTGGTGCAGCTTTGGCACAGGGGGGGATGGATGAGCACCGAGGCTGCCAAGCCTCCCTCATCCCCCGGAATTGGGGAAGGGGGGGACCACGCAGGTGGGTGCAGCCCCCGGGCTGAGCAGCGTGGCCGTCACCCGGCTCTCTGGGCAGCAGCTGGGCGAGTGGAGGAGGGGAGGAGGTGCCTGGCGTTGTCCGCAGGGCACCCACAGCCCTGCAATGCTCGGGTGGACGCTTCAAATCGCGTTATCTCCATAACCGCCCGGCTCTGGCCGCTCCGAGTGGCAGCGGAGATAAGTGGATTTCCAGGGAGCGCCTGGTCGTCTGACATTTAAGACTCCCTAATCCGTAACCACCACCCTGCGGAGGCAGGACACAGCCACATTTCCCAGCTGGGGCAGCCCCGGGCGCAGGTCAGTCCCCGTGGTGGTGGCTCCAGCTGTGCCGGGGCCACAGGGTGAGGTTCGAGGATGTGCACAGAGGCAGTGGTGTCCCTGGGCACTCCCTTGGCCTCTCCATCATGATAACCTCCTTGGAAGTCCAGGGCAGTTGGTGATAGGCTCTGGGGTGTTGCCTGAGTCAGGCATCCGGGTGTGGCTGTGCTGGAACATTGGGAAGCCTGCAGCAGCCATGGGGCTACATGGAAAAACCCATCACTAGTGGGGAAAAAATACACCCTTGCTGGATCCCTGGTGGAGGGAGCCCACCTAGGGAGGTGGCATCATGTCCTGCCTGCTCAGCAGGATGTGGCATGGCCTCACCACGCTGTCCCTGAGGATGTGCCTGGCAGGACACATCCTGGCCCTCCCTGTGTATGTGTCCACAGTTGCTCCTGGGGGGCAGCACTGGGGCTGAGTGGCTGCCTATGAAGAGGAGATGGGTGAAAGCCACTCTGTGCACCATGATGATTCGCCATCTGCTTCCAGGGCAAACTCCAGATGCTGGATTTAATCTTCCATAGCCTTTTTAATTCAGGAGTTGGCTTCTTAACATCCCTCAGTGCCACCTCGGCAGCAGAGACAAGCAGAGTGGCTGCCACGACTGGCCCTTCAAAGGATGTTCTGGAGCACGAGAGATGAACCATGTCTCTGTGAGTTGCCCATCTGGTGACCTGTCATACCTCGACCCATCATACCTCTGGCTCTTTAACCCACCCAGGGTGAGCCTGAGCATTCACAGCACTGCCCAAACCTCCCCCAAGGCCAGGGTGTCCTGTCTTGATGTCTGGAGAAAAGTGGTGTGTGATGGTAACTTCCATGGTACATCCAGGAGTGGATCTTCTGGCTGGACCAGTTTTTTGGAGGATGAATGCAGAGAGCAGAGCTTGGGGGCTGTTGGGTTGACAGAGGTGATGGCTTGCAAATAACAGGCTTGTGTTTGCCTCAGGCACCTGGTTATCAGGCACAATGGATGGGTGTCCTGCAGGGATAATCAGCCTTGGGAGATCATGGATTGATTTCTCTCTTGGTTCACCTGCTGCTGGACATCTGGCTGGTGAGGCTGTGATGAGACATCACCGCCTGGTTCAGCTGACCTGTGTCACCTGGTGGAGGGAACAGCAGGTCCGACTGTGCTGTGGAAATGGGCACCTGGTGGCTGAGTCAGCTGTTGTGGTGCTGGGGTCGGAGCTGCTGTGAACCTTGTCCTGGTGGGGCTTGTTCTCCTGAGCCTTTGACCTGGGTTGCTGCTGGACCTTCTGGCTTGTGACAGTGCTGCAGGGCTGTGGTGCTGTTCTACCCGCTGGGTGTCTCATCCCAGGATGTGTTTCAGGCACCAGGATGCCTCCAGGCTGTCTTGTCCCCCCACTCATCGCTGCCACCACCCATGGTCCCATGCTTCTGGCTATCCCACGGTCCTGTCCACTGCTGGCCAGCTGAGGGACCACCTCCAGCCCCTCTTTGGAGCTGCAAGGGGAAGGTGCCCCTGGCTGCAGCCTTCCTTGACCTACATCTTTCCTGAGATGCCTTTGAGAGGGGCATACGGTGGTGGTGAGCACCCTGCTTTGGTTTGTTCATGGCACGGCTGAGCCCATCCGTCTGTCCGTCTGTCCATCCATCACCAGGGAGCGATGGAGGTGGGGAGGAGGTGCGGGCCATGCTGGGCGGGCGGCCACGCAGCGAGGGGGAGGAAGTGGGGACAAAACCGCGGCGGAGGGGACAATTGCAGCTTTTCTCCAGGCTGAAAAGACGCCGGGGTCCCTTCCGTCCTCGTCCTCCGTCTGCTGCGGGCGGACAAAGCCACCGCCCCCAGTGCCCACCCAGCGCCCAGGGATTAGAAAAAAGGCGAATTTTGATTTTCTCCTTTTGTTTCCGGAGCCCGGGAGCAGCTCAGCTTCAGCTTTGCTGCTTTCTTCTCCCTCTACGCCGTGTCTGTGCACGGCTGACCAACCGGCGGCTTTTCTGGGAGCAGGGTGATTTATTTAAAATTAAAGGAAAGCAGAAGTTCTTTCTTGAAGACGAGACTTTTTAGGTCGGCGGGAGCTGATGGCTTTCCAGCCATGCAGCGAAAACACAGGGGAGCCAGCTGGAATTTGCAGCTTGTCATTTTTTTAGGAGAAGCAAAGCTCCTCTCCTGCTCCCCTCTGACAGTGAATGGTGCCTGCAACTGGGGGGATTCTCAGTCCATCGGCTGGCAGGGGTTTTTCCGGACCACCAGAGATGATCCTTTTTGCAACCTTTATTTATTTTGGCATTGTCAGGACTATTGCAGAGCAGTCCCCTGTGTGCTGGGGTGCAGGGAGCCCTGGGGCAGAGTGAAGGGTGTGAGGGGTGGTGTGGTGCTGAGAGCTGGGGAAAGACCCGGGCAGAGGAGTATCCCATTTTTTCCCCCTCAGGACCATGGGAGAGCACAGCTGCCTTGCCCTGTCTGAGCATTCCAGGTTGGTGAGAGGCAGGTCTTTGGAGTGACCCATGGAAATCAAAGAATCACAGGATGATTTGAGTTTAAAAGGTCCTTAAAGATCATCTCATTCCACCCCCTGCCATGGGCAGGGACATGTTCCACTAGACCAGGTTATTCCAAACCCTGGAGTAACTGGGTAACCCTCCAACGTGGCCTTGAACATTTCCAGGGATGGGGCAGCCACAGCTTCTCAGGGCAACACGTTCCATGGGTGCCATCCCTCACCCTGGGACCCCCTGGCTTTCGGACCCTGGACCTGGCAGGGGTTGCAGGGGAGGAGCAGTGTCCTGCAGAGGGCTGGGAACCCCTGGGTGTGGGCTGGGGCCTCCCGACCTTGGCGGTGTCCCCTTGAACCCTGGCATCCCTCCAGGCTGTTAAGCTGCCCCGTGCAAAGACCCGGGCGAGAGAGCCCATCACGTGCCCCTTAATGCCGTGGCCGGGACTAAGCACCTTCTGACAGGGACCCAGATGACGCTGCCCGGCGCCTTCCCCAAGGGAGGATGGGGGCCGGAAAAGGGGCCGAAACGGGACGGGGAGGGGGGCCCTCGCCGTCTTTACTCGGGTCAATCATAAAGAAGGGATTAAGATCATTAATTCCTCCCCCCGCTGCAATTAACGACAGGGCCGGGCAGCGGCTGGCGAGGAGCAGCGATATCTGCTGTGCTGGGTGGTCCCACGGTGTCAGGGTGGGGGATCCCCCCTTTTATGTGAACCAGCCAGGCACTCCCCAGCACCGCGGTCTGGGGTGCCTGGCGAGGACACTGTGGGGACAGCCCCGTCCCAGCTGGCACGGCCGCGGTGTCCGGCGCCTGCTGGCGCGGTGGCCCCGGGGGCTGGAGGGCAGCGCCGGGTGGTTGCAGATGGTGGGAGCTGGCGGAGGCAAAGCGGCGGCCGGGACAATGGCGGGATTGTGCGGTGGCGCCGCTGGCACGGCTCGGCACGGCTCGGCACGGCACGGCTCGGCGCCGCGCCCCGTGCCAACAGCGGGCACTGCCTTGCGCCGCTGGGGCTGAGCGCGGCCGCGGCGCTGTGCCCGGGGTCTCTGTGGGTGAGGGGAGCCGCACCGGGTGGGCTGGGCTGGGTCTGTCCCGCGGGTGCTCGGGGGGGCTGTGCCAGGCTGTGCAGCCACCGCCCCGGTGCGAGGGGGCTGCGAGCGGGGGCTCAGAGCTGCTGGCACCCGATCCGTGTGGCACGGTGGGACCAGCAGGGAGGCTGGCCGGTAAGTCTGGCTGCAGGAGAAGATGGGAACTGGTGGAAATGGTGACCACGGCGTGGCTTCAGCTGGTGTCCTCCCTACTTTGGCACCTGGACCCCGCTGTGGGGCTGTGGGGAGACCCATGCGGGCAGGACCCAGCTCTTTGCCAGGGCGATGCAGAGCATCTCCAGCAGTCGTGGCTGGAGACCACCCGTGCCTCCCCGGCAGCCCCGCGGCACGGCGGTTCCGATGCCACGGGGCGAGCGGGCAGGGTGGCGAATCCCGGGCCGATGTGGCCGGTGCTCGGCTCCCTGCACGGCGCGGGGCGGGCGGAAGAGGCGCAGGGCCGCAGGAAAGGCGGCCGAGGCAGGCGTGAGATAACACCACCGGGCGCTTTATCTCACATCCTCCCGTCCGGTGCTTTTCCTGCCGCGCTCCCCGCTCCGGCCCCAGCGCCCGTTGCTGTCGGCGCTAAGGTGTGACCCGTCCGAAGGTCTCCAGGGACAGGTCCCCCACCTCCCTGGCTGAGGGGACGGGTGATTCAGCTGCATAGCAGCAGCTCGCTCATCCTCCCAGCACCCCGTCATGTCTTTGGGGTGCACCCCACCTCACCCCTGCCCAGCATCCCCCCATCAGGCGTGGAGCGGGGTGCTGGGGAAGGGCAGCCCGTCCTGCCGCCGCAGCCCTCCCTCCCCACGTGGCCTGGCGAGCTCCCGGCTGGAGCCCAAGCCCTGCATCGATCCGCGCTGCATCTTAAATCCCGCAGCAGCTGAAGCAAGCGGTTTTCAGCGCCAGGGCGGGGGGGTTTCTCCGTGGGCGAGCCGGCTCTGGCACCGGAGTGAGACACCGGGGCTGCTTCCGCAGCCGGTACCACGGTAGCTGGCACAAGGACCTTGCCCCCATCCAAGCTCTGTCAGTGGGAAAGGGTCCTCTTGGGCTATTGTGGGGTTCCTGGGATTGCACTGGAGAAGGGGATCCAGAGGGTGATGGATGAGCAGGAGTGGGGTGCAGGGATGCCCCATGCTCTGCTGCATCACCCCTGCACAGGAGTGAGAGTCTCAGCAGAGCTCTCCACACGTGGCCACATCCCGGTCTGGGCTCTGGAGAGGAGGGTGCCGGGATAGCCAGGATGGAGGGATGGGGTGGGCGAGGGGCCTCCTCCCAGTGCCACCCTCCCCCAACTGCCGCCGGGGTGGGGACGTGGGTTCCTGCTCCACTAAGCCCAGCAGCTTTTCTCCTCTAAAGCCTGATTACTTGGCGGTGCCTGTGTGCGTGCGTGCTCGGGAGGGAGGAGGAGGAGGAATTTCACAACAACAAGTGTTTGCAGCCACACTGGGCCCAGCTGCCCCGGAGTCGCCCCAGGGACAGCAGTGTAGCATCCGCTCCAGGAAGGCTCTTGCTGCCACTGCTGAGCCCATGGCTGTGCTGGAGCTGCCGGGCATGTGTGCTGGGCATGCTGGGCCATGGCAGGAGGTCAGCACTGGGGCTTGGAGGTGGATGCTGTGGCTGCCTGTGGGGTTGAAGATGGGCACTGCAGCTCCTGATGGGACTTGGAAGTGGATGCTGCAGCTCCCTGTTTGGTTTGGAGATGGACACTGCAGCCCTTGGTGGGGTTAGGAGGTGGATGCTGTGGCTGCCCATGGGTTTTGGAAGTGGATGTTGCAGCTCTTATGGGGATTTGGAGGTGAACACCATGTGGAAGTGGATGCTGGAAGTGGCTCAGAACTGGATGCTGCAGCTCCCTATGGGATTTGGGGTGACCACTGCAGCTGTTGGTGGGGTTTGGAGGAGGATGCTGTGGATCCCTGTGGGACTTGAAGGTGGATGCTGCCGCTCTCCATGTGGCTTCCTTCCCCTGCCCAGTGCTGGCTCAGGGACAATGGTCCAGGAGGAGAAAGAGGAGGAGGAGGAGGATGGTGCAGCCTAGCCTGAGCAGCATCCCTGGGATTGTGGCAGCTGGGGTGTTGTCTCCATGGCACTCGGTTTGGGGGGACAAGGGTGGCTGCAGGGTGGCAACCAGGCACCCCTTGCATGAGCTCCAGCTGCTGTCCCAGGAGCATGGTGCTGGCGCCTGCGGTCCCATCCGGCGCGGGGCCGCACGCTGCTGGAGCGGAGCGGGAGATGAGCCCCGTGACTTCCCTGGGGCTGCTGTCCCTGGGGGAGGAGAGCCAGGCACAGAGAGTCTTTAAGCCTCAGAGTGCCATTGCTACCAGGCCAGGACTTCCCCTGTGACCCCCTACTTCTGTCTGGATGGTGACCCTTTTAGAGAGCAGCGGAACGGATCTCCACCAAGGTCCGTTCCCTGGAGTTCCTTTGTTCGCAGCGCTGAGATTTTCATGGCAGGGGGAGGAAGAGCTGCTTTGAAAAGCCCGTTGGCTCCTGCCAGCACTAACTCTCTTTTCTTTTCTCCTTCCAGAGCCGCATGGTGTGTCCCAGAGCCACAGAGTATGTCTGTGCACTGAGAGCACCCTGAGTCCTCCGCAGCCAGCGCGGGAGGAGACGCCCCGTTGATGCGTGGTCCCGTCTGAGCATCCCCGGTGGCTGGCGGGCCAGTGCTACCAGAAGGGCTTTGGGGGTCTTTTGCTTTGGCATTGGGGGTGGGTTTTTGGGGTTTTTTGGGGGGTTTTTTTTGGTTTGTTTTTAGTCTTTTTTTTTTTTTTTTTTAAATTTTGGGGTTGGTTTTGTTTTTGTGCTCCGGGCACCATGTCAAATTCGGGCTCTCATCAAGACACTGGGAACAAGCCAGAGACGGAAAAAAATAACCAAGATGACTCTCAACCCCCCGTCAACTCCGAGAGGAGGAACAAAAGTGGAATAATAAGTGAACCTTTGAACAAAAGTCTTAAGAAGTCCCGTCCGCTCTCCCACTATTCCACCTTTGGTAGCAGCAGCTCGGTAAGCGAACATTCAGAGAAAGGCAACCCCTTAGCTAATGGCAACGATGCGACTGTGGATAAAAGTCATTCTACCTCAAAGCACAAAAACATCTCTAGTATGCTGAGCAAATTAGACCGGATGTCGGAGCTCTCCTCAGAAGGACAGACCGCCCTCCAACAGTTTGCTCAGTCGACAGAAATGCTCAAAAGAGTGGTACAGGAGCATCTTCCTCTAACAAGCGAGCACGGGACTGGTATCTCTGACATGGAGGCAGTCTCAGCTGCAGAGACAATGAACAGCCCCTCTGATTTTCCTTACCTGGGGGCTTTTCCCATCAACCCAGGCCTTTTCATTATGACCCCTGCCGGCGTGTTTCTGGCAGAGAGCGCGCTCCATATGGCTGGCTTGGCAGAGTATCCCATGCAGAATGAGTTGGCATCTGCCATCAATTCGGGGAAAAAGAAACGGAAAAGATGCGGCATGTGCCCGCCCTGCCGAAGACGGATAAACTGCGAGCAGTGCAGCAGTTGTAGGAATCGCAAAACTGGCCACCAGATTTGCAAATTCCGAAAATGTGAAGAACTCAAAAAGAAGCCTTCTGCAGCACTGGAGGTAACCGGCCCCTCTCAGGCACCCTAACCCCTCCTCAGGCTGCGCTCCTGGGTTTGGATCTTGCCCTAGATAATAAAACACCTGGTACTTCTTACTTTTTTTATTTTTCCCTTTTCCATTAACAGCTCTCACCCTGAGATGTGTGCTCTGCCCAGTGCCCCCAGTCCCCACCCCCTGCTATGTACTGGGGTTGATTGGTGGGGGGAGGAGGGCTGGGGTCTCTCCCTGGGGTTCCTGGGCACACTGGACTTTGCTCTCCCCTTTGCAAGCACAGGTGGTGGCAGGGCTCTGCTGGGGTTTTGGTGACTGCATCCCCTGTCCTCAGCAGGTGGCAGTTCCCTGAGCTGAGGAGCAGCATCTAGCCCCAGAGGAGGGAAATGAATTTTTGGGGCAGAGCTTGGAGTAATTGGTGATGATGAAACCCATGGCCACAGTGCAGCCAAAGCCTAGTCCCTCAGCTCACTCCTCTCTGAGCAGGAGCACAGTGGTCCCTGGTTTTGGTAGCAAACTGCTGCAGTGTGTGCTGGGCCAGCATCCCCAGTGGAGTGGCTGTGCCGGGTCTCCCTGGGCCGGCATCCCTCTGGGGTGGTCAGGATGAGTCCCTAAGGCAGCAGCCAGATTTCCTGTGGCAGCAGTGCTGCAGTCCCCACTGACAGTGCTCCTGCTGGGGATGCCCAGGTGCCCTGGTGTGAGTCTCTGGATGGTTCTCGGGCTGTCACTGCCCACCATGGCCTGCTTGTGGATGTCCTTGGCTTTGGAGGAGAGCCATTGGGTTGGGCTGGCACCTTGCCAAATCCACTGGGGAGGTGTGGCATTCATGTGGGGACTACAGGGAAAGTCTGGTGACTTGGGTTCTGTGGGCCTGAAACTCATTTGGGGCTGTGGGCAGCTGCTGGTGGTGTGGCTGGGTGCCAGCAGGGCAGGGCTGTCCCATGGACACACTGCTCTGGCCGAGCCTCCCTCCTCCTGCACACCCAGGTGTTGTGCTGAAGCCAGGTTTGATTTTGATTTTTCTGTGAGCTGGTCCTGCTGTCAGCCATACCTGTGTGCTTCCTCCTTCTGGTGAGCACATCTCTGTGGAGAAACAGCAGAGGCTAAAAGGTCACCTGGACATCAGCTGGATGGTGCATCCTGGCATGAGGGCTTTGCCCATCCTCTGGTAGTCCCAATGCAACCAAAGCCTGCCTCTCCCTTAGCCACGTTCTACGTTTTTCAATTAGCATCAGCTCTGAATGAATACTGAAGGGGAAAAAAAAATCTATTTGGGCGGTGGGGATGAGGAGAGGGGGACTGTGTCTTTCAAAAACCGCTGTATTGCTAAATTATATTCTTGTTCTAATTTGCTGAGTCAGTGATCTGGAAAAAGGGAGAAAGGGAAAAAAAAAAGTTCATTTCTTCCAAAGAGTCCTAAAGCGGGTCAATAGACTCAGCGCTCGCAGCAGCCGGAGGAGTCGCTCCC
The DNA here is from genome assembly GCA_013400955.1 of Drymodes brunneopygia. Classification (NCBI taxonomy): domain Eukaryota; kingdom Metazoa; phylum Chordata; class Aves; order Passeriformes; family Petroicidae; genus Drymodes; species Drymodes brunneopygia. Next base: position 31,091 of record VZTZ01001684.1, read on the forward strand.
TTCTCCCAGCGCCGGGTCTGGGGGTGACAAACAGCACCAGGAACCCATGGAACGGTCACATCTGTGATGGGTTTCTCCATCTCATGACTGGCTGAGAAATTTGGGGCCACTGAAATAGGTTTCTGCATCTGGTAGAGTTGGGCCCCACCAGAGATGAATCCCCATCCCCCTGGCCATGTCCATAGGTGTGTTGAGGCTCAAAGAGGTGCCACCGTGCTGGTGGCATGGATACCTGGGCAGGTGTGGGTCACTCCAGGGCATCACCATCCCCTTTCCGTGACAGACCCTCCCCTCTCTCAGAACATCCACTTGCACAGTGTGTTGACCTTGGTAAGGCTGTACAAGATTGTAGCTGGGACAGGGGCACTGTGACCCCAGCTGATGTCCCAGGTCACCCAGGTCAAAGCTGGCTTGTTAAACTTAACCCTCTGTCAACCAACCTTGGTCATACATTGGGCCAGCTGTAGGGCAACCACCAGTGCTTCAGCTGTGCTGGAGACCTGTCTGAAGAGGACCAGGATGCAGAGTTCCATGGGCTGCTGGTCCTGGTGGGATGCCAGCACACCCTGTACTTGATCCTGGGACAGAAGGGGCCATTCAGTGGCCCTTCATATGGGGCTGAAACATTCACATGGCTTTGTGAAGCATTGTCCCTGTCTTGGGGCAGTGCCATTGCCCAGGGGAAGGACTGTGACTCTGTCCTGCCACCCCTGTGCATCCAGAGGAACGTCCTCGGAGAGCCCAGACAGGGGCTGCAGCTATGATTAAATGCTGATCTAAAATCAAGCAGTAAGAAAAGAAACAGAATTAAACCTTTACGGCGGCATAAAAAAACGGGCTAAATCCCTCGGCCGCCGTTAAGCTTTATCTGCACATCTACAGAGCCCGAAGAACCGGTCCCCGCTGGCATCCCGCTGCAGTGGGGCTGCCTGGGGCTCCAAGACCAGCGAGGTCAGGTGCTGGGAGCAGGCAGCAGCACGTCCCTGCACTGACCAGGCTCCTCTGGGCTCTGCCAGCCCCAGCAGCCCCAGCTGATGCTGCGGGGGCTGCTGGCCAGCCCTGCACAGGTCACCCTGGGCTTGTCTGCAGAGCTGTAGGTCACGTGAAGGCCATGAATAGTTGGGGTTTGACTCATCAGAGCTGTTCTCCATGCAGAGAAGCTGTGCTGAAGAGCCTTGGTGCCCCAGCTAGTGCCAGTGAGGGTCGCTGTCACCCTCCTGTCAGCCTCACAGAGATTCTGGCCATGAAGGACAAGGGGTGGGCATTTTAAACTGAAAGAGGATCGATTTAGGTTGGACATAAGGTAGAAATGTTCTTGATGATGGTGTTGAGGCCCTGGCACAGGGTGCCCAGAGAAGCTGTGGCTGCCCCTGGATCCCTGGAAGTGTCCAAGGCCAGGTTGGATGGGCTTGGAGCAACCTGTGACAGTGGAAGGTGTCCCTGTTCATGGCAGGGGGTTGGAATGAGATGATCTTTGAAGTTTCCTCTAAACCATCCTGTGAGTCTGTGATTGTGGGGATGAGGGGAATCTCTCCTGGGCATCCACGCTGGAACTGGTTTTCCATCTTCCTTTAATAATGACTCCTTCCAGACCCATGAGGAGCCCCCTCTCCCCTCGTTCTTCTCCCTTGGGATGATGGATCTGAGTAGGTGGCCCTTGCTGGAGAGTCCACCCTGCCTCCAGTGCCTTGAGCGGGATGCAGTGTGGTCAGTGTGGTGTGCCACAGCCCTGTGCATCACTGGGCACAGGCAATTGAGCCTTCCTAGATGCCTGATTTTGTGTCACAGACACCTTGAGGAAGGGGTGATGCCTGCAGCTTGTGACCACCCCAGCTCAATTTGCTCCCCAACATGGGCTGGGAGCAGGAGCAGGTGAGATCTGGTGGCACCACAGGCTCTTGCCCATTCTGGCCCTTCACCCCCCTCCCCGTGCCCAAGCCCTGTGTTTGGGTTGTGCCTGTGGAAGGGAAGATCCTCCTGCAGGGATGGGGGTGATGCATCCCTGGTTTTCATTGAGGCTTGGTGGGTGGCTTGATCCAAGAGAAGGACCCAGTGAGATCTGGCTGACTCCTGCATGGAATTAGGGACCAGAATGTGTCTGGTTTGACTCTTGGGATGCTGCATGAGGTGTCCCAGCCCTACACACAGGTTCAGTATTGTGATCCCCTTGCCCCATGGCAGCCAGTCTGCTGGCCCACACCTGTCACTGCAATCTGTGGCCTCTTTCCCATTGGTGTCCCTTGCTTGTTTGGAAATGTTTGAAGGGTCCTCTGAGGTGATAGTGTGGTAATCGTGTGGTGATCGTGTGTCTGGCTGGCACAGCTCGGCCTTGCTTGGGGCTGTTGGCATTGACAGAAGTTGTGCTCCTTGCATACTCCAGCCATGTTCTCATGAACATTGCACAGGTTTCCACCTCATCCAGCTGGGAAATGCCCCTGGTTCTCCTTCCAGAGGGCTGCAGTGCTATTGGGGTTTCTTTCCTGGAGGTGCCTTCAAAGAGATCTTGGCCGTTGCTGGGCCCTTTGTTGGCTGTGGGGTTGAGCCTGGTGGGGCTCATCCCTCTTCCCCGTGAGGTGCTGAGAGGTTCCTGGTGGTGCCGGGGGTTGCTCTCTTGGGGTCAGGGTTTTTCTTTGAGGCGGGGGTGATGTTCCCCATGTCCTGAAGAGCTCCTGCTCCAAGCCTGCCCAGCTCACTCCCTGCCCCAGTGTCCATCCAAATGCACTCCTACACCCATCTGGTGGCTGGGCTCCTGTCCTCTGGGTGTCTGTCTGTCCGTCCATGGCAGGGACTGTAGGGGCTGGCAGTGAGGGGGCTGTGCCAGGCCATGCCACTGTCCATAGCCCGGCCACTGTGCTCACTGCTGGCCACAGGGGAAGCGGGGGGCTGTGCCATTGTGCCAGCGGGAGCACGGAGACACGGGGACATGGGGACACAGGGATGTGGGGACACGGGAATGTGGGAACAATGGCCGAGCTGCTGTGCTGGTGCCCGGCCAGGGAGGGGGGCTGGCAGCAGGGGGACCCCATGTCTCTCCTGCTGGCATCGTGGGTTGGAATCTTGGGATGTAGAGCTGCATCCAAGGGCTGAGCCTGGGCTGGATCTGTCCCAAGGCTGGGGACAGGGGTGCCAGGGTGGGGGTGAGGGGTGGGTGCCCAGCCCTGGTGCTGCACGCCTGTGCCAGACCCGACCTAACGCCTTGTCCCTTCTTCTTCTGTCCCCCCTCCCTGTCTCTCTTCCTTTCCAGAAGGTGATGCTTCCTACAGGAGCCGCGTTCAGATGGTTCCAGTAGGAACGGGAATCCCAAAGCTCTGTCATCCAAGTGCAATGTCACTGCTTGCTTGTGTTGTCTCAGGCAAGGGATTTTTGGCTGAAATGAATGGATGCACCTGTGTCTCTTTAGAACCAAAAATATTTTCTCGCAAATCTCATTCCTGTTTTTATAATTTTTTTTCTTCTTTTTTTTTCTTTTTTTTTTTTTTGCGTTCGTTTTAACATCTTCGAGTCCTAGTCAGACATTTAACTGCTTTTCAAATAAAAAACAAAAAAATAATTAAAAGAAAAAAACAATGGATCTGTAAAGTACCAAGACTTAATAGACAGAGTATGGACAATCAGTTTCTTTCTGTGTTTTGGTGTTGATGTTGTTTATGTGTGAAAGATGCAGTACTTGTGTAGGGAATGTAAATTTACAGTAACCTTTTAAAATCTAGTTACTAATAAGCACTACTGTAATTTAGCACAGTTGTTTAATTGCACCCTCATTTATACTTTTTATTTGATTCTTTCCCATCATACAATAGAGTGGATAGTTTCTAGAATGCCTCAACTTCATGTTTATAAATGAGAATATGTTTAAAGCGATGTAGTATCCCTTCTCCTCGCCATTCACCTCTGAAGTTTAACCCACAAGAGGGTCGGTTTAAAAGGTGGAAGAAAACAATTGCTACACAACTGGCGGAATTCAAAAACAGGAAAAAAAAGAGTAAAAAAAAGGCAAAAAAAAAAAGTCGTTGTTAGTTTATTAATATAGAACAAGAAACGCTGCGTACAGAAAATCCTCCTAATTGCAACGGTTTACTCCTAGAAGTAATTTTTGTAAACTTACAGAAGTTAAAATCAAAATAAAACAAATATTACAGGACCTGTGCTGAAGCAGTTACGCAAAGTGATATTTCTCTTCTGTTCACCCCCCGTCTCTCCAGCTCTCTCTCCATCATTAAATTGAAATGCTGTTTGTAATGTTTTAGCGATCCAGGCTGTTTTTGTGAATAAAATGAATGCATGTTTTGTGTCATGATTTCCAGCTTGGTTATTTCTCTCCCACCCCTCTGTCCAGCCCTCCAGGCCCCCCAGCAGCGGTGGTGGCCCATGTGCCGTGGTCCTGCCAGCTGTGGGGACCTTGCCAGTGACGATGCCGGAGCGTGGTGGGACAGTGTGATGAGCTGAGCTGGAGTCGCCCTGGCTGCTAAATCCCCACGGTTAATCCTGGCAGTGGCTGAGCTAAGCCAGCCTCGGCTCCTCCCGGGGATATTTCTCAGCTTGACCTGCCTGGAGTTTTATCCAGCAGTGCCAACACCACTGGTTTTGGGGAAATAATACTGATGTGCCTTGGAGAACCACGGTGAGGCTCGTGTTGTCGGGACAAGTCTAAAGTGAGCTCCTAAAGGTGAGTGGGCTCCGGGTGGCTTTCCAGCCCAGCCTCATATTGATACTGGATCAGCAGGAGCTGTCTGGGATGGAGGGGATGTTGGATGGGCTCAGCCATGGACAAGCCATCGGGTTGCTACCAGTGCTTGGGGTGCTGTGCTGGGAATTGTGGCAGGCAGGTGGGCTGGGAGCCTCCTACCAGTCCCCTGGAGGTTCTGCAGGGTCATTCCAGCCTGGCAAGAGGTAGATCCGGCTGGACCCGGCAGTGCTGGCTCAGCCTTGCTGCAGGAGGTAGTGAGAGCCTTTGTCCCCAGCTCCAGCCAGCGTTTGGGCCAGCATCTGTTGGCCAGATGTGCACCCGGAGGAGGGGGCTGACGGCGGTGCGTGGGCTCTGTCCCTGCCCAGCAGCGACCTGCTGGGATGGAGCACAAAGTCCTTGGGGAAAGCTGCCCCAGACACCCTCTCCAGCAGCATTCCCCCTGCAGCTCTGGGTGGTTTGGAGCCCAGGCACTCCGGCCACACCAGCCTGAACCCAGGGCTGTGTGTGGGAATGACTGCAGCACATGGTGACAGTGATGGAGCTGGGCCAGCGTGGCGAGTGACACAGCTCCAGGCCTGCAGGGACAGACAGCCCCTGGTCATGCCCCAGCAGGGCTCTGGTGCGTGGCTCTGCTCCGACCAGGGTGGCACTGGCACGGGGCTGCTGGGAGCTGGATCCCAACACGTGTTGCTCGCACAGCCGAAATCACTTAGCAGGAATGTGGGGGGGTGTTCTGGGAAAAAAGGAGTCTGGTTGGTTTCTTTATGACTGTGGCTCAGGGTTGGGGCTGTGAGAAGGCACAGTCCTGGCACCCAGAGGGAGCCAGCCCCTGCCCCATGCCAGGAGAGTGTCCTGGGGAGCAGCACACAGAGCCCCCACCCCAGCCCTGATCCCCTGGGGAGCTGCAAGGGGGGTGCTGCTCATCCCACCCACAGCTGGGGCTGGGGACTGCTGGGAATGTCACCCTGGTCTGGCTGTGTCACCCACAACAGGGCTGTGACTGGGGAAATGCCATCATGGCACAGCAAACCCCGCTGTGCCACGCTGGCAGGGGACTGGCAGGGACCGTGGGCATTACCTGGGGAGATGGCACTGGCAGGGGAGGAGAGTGATAGCAGGGAAATGGAGCTGTCAGGGAGGACACAGACTTTAGCAGGGGACAAAGACAGCAGGGGCTTCCCCATGGAAGAAGGTTTGGGAGAAAAGAATCAGAAGTGGGATCCAAACCCTGCTTGTGAGTGGGATGGGGTGGTGGGGAGGTGGGATATGGGGTGCTGGCTGCCCTCCACCCCACCTCCAGCTCACCGCCGTGCTGGGCTGCATCCCTGCCCCCCAGGTGTGTGTGGGAGGATGGCCCTGTGCTGGCCTGGAGCCTTGCCTAACGAGCAGGACCTCAGGCATCCCCCGAGGGTGACCCCATCCCCTCCTCCACACTCACCCTCCGTCAGGCACAGCCCCCGTGCTGGGCTGTCCCCACAGCTGCTGCTGGGGAGGTGGCACCCAGGGCTGCTGTCCACGGGGTGCCCGCTGGCAGCCAGGTGACACAGGGCGCATGGGATGATGATAACGAGCTCGGCACGGCGCTGAGGGACAACCCTGGGCGCTACCACAAGGGCTGGCCTCGAGTCTCTCTTAATTAACATCCTCATTAAAAGGAGTTAGCAGAAGGGCAACCAAACCTGCCTGTGGCCCTAGGGCGTGCTGTCACAGAGGGCACAGCCGTGTCCCCATCCCCCCTTGGCCTTGGTGGCGTCGGAAGGTGCCAGCAAGCAATGCCAGGTGAGGCCAGACCCTGGTGCAGGGCTGGTCCAGCGGCGATGCCAGCGGTGTTTTCTGTGTGGAGTGGCCTGGCTTGGAGAGGATGGATTCTGGGCTGAGCTGCAGCAGGAGATGGAACCTCCACAGTGGTGCCAGAGACGTGTCCCGCCCTGTCGAAGGGGCACCCCAGCACACTGCAGGGTGTCACCATTCCGTGTCCCCTGCGCTGGCTCGCAGCCCGGCGCGGTGGGCTGGTGGCCGCCTCGTCCCCGCCGTCCCCCGGGCTGCAATTAGCAGGCTGACCCCGGGCTGACCTGCCCCCCCGGCGTGGGGATGGGGCAGGATGCAGGAAGCGCCGAACAAAATGTGCTTCAGCTGAGCCGGATGGCGGGCTCGCCGCGAGCGCCGCCGGCCAGGCGTGACCTCCCGGCGGACAGCCTGCTCCCACTGCCACGGGGACACCGAGGGGACAGGGCTTGGCAGGGGAGCCTGCCAGGACCGTGGTGCTGGGGTGGGAACCTCTATCAGCACCCAGTCCTGGTTGCTGGGAGGGGACCCAGGTCACAGCCACCACTGCCAGGGGAGGTTGGGATGGTGGGATCTGCTCAGGTTTCCTTAGTCACACACGTCACAGCTCAGGGGGCTGTGGGGACAAGCCAGCCCCGTGCCAGGTGTTAGAGCCATCCACCACCTCCAGCATGGCTGGGCCATTGGTGGGTGCTCCCCAGCGTGTCCTGGGCTGAGCTGGGGTTTTGGCAGCCCCACAGCAGCTGGATGGGACCAAGGCAGCTCTCCTGGGGTTGCCCAGGAATGGACAGCTGTGGGGGATGCTCACTGTCACACACCTGGCTGGGCTCAGGCTGGAGCCTGGGGCTGCTGGGACAGCTCGGTTGGGACCATTAATCTAAACAAGCCTCCCAAGTTCTCCTCCCCGCAGCTGGCCAGGTGACCTTCCCTGTGTCACACATCATGGCAGCTTTCCAGCCCGATTTCCAGCCTTGGCTGAAATTCTTCCAAAAAGTAGTGGAGTTTTCAAATTCGAGCTAAGCATGCCTCATCTCTTTGCACACTCTCTGCTGGGAATGAGCTCTGGGTTGGCTTCTTCCCCACAAATGTCCCATGCCAGGGTGTGGGACAGGGGAGGACACAAGGTCTGTGGGATGCTGTGCTGTCTCTGCACCAGAGCAAAACTGAAAAGGGCTTTTCTCAGGGAAGAGGAACCATGGGAGATCCTTTATCCATGATGAAGGCTTCACATCCACATCACTTCACCTCTGGGAATTCCAGACTTCCTGACCTATCACCACTTGCTGAGATCTCCCCATGCCTGAGCTGGGGCAGGAGGTGGAAGCTGACACCCATTCCTGCATCCCGCCAGCCCACCCCGGGATGAGCTGTGTCCCCAGCAAGGCAAAGCTGCAGCTCCAGCTGGCCAAGGGCCCTGGCTGGCTGCCCTGCTGCGGCTCTGCAGGAGGCTGGGGATGTCGCTGCAGCCATCACAGGGTGCTTTCTGCACAGAAACTGCCTGAGGTCCTCCTGCCCTGGGGACCAGAGCACGACCAGAGCTGCCTGCAGCTCCATAGTGCTGCCTCCATGGAGAAGCTGTCTTGGTTTGGGGTCTCAGGTCCCCCCTGCATCCCACAGAGTGGGTGCCAGCTTGTGGTGTGCCAGCTGTGCTTGCATGAAGGAGGAGACTTCTTCCATCGCCAGCTCCTTCAGCCCCAGCAGAGAACCACAACATCCCGTGGCTGTGAGCACAATTGAGCCTGGTGGAGTCATGGGATTCCTCTTTTTTATCACCATCAATGCCTGATTATTCCTGATGAGCACGTTGGTGCTCCCCGAGCCCTGCTGCTCTCCCAGGCAGCGTCTGCTCCCTGCAAAGCCCACGCCAAGCCACGGCAACTCCCGCTTAATCGGGGGCTGGCTGCTGTGCCAAGGCCGGTCTCAGCACTGCGTCAAGATGTTTTAAGGCCAGAGCAGTCAGGATTTGTGAGAAATAGGTCGGCCTGTGACAGCAGAAGGAGGCTACTCAGTGCAAGACGCGGTGTTATCGGGCAGGGGAGGCAGCGGCTGGCGCGGCGTGAGCCTTCAGCCCCTGGGTGACGGTGACAGCAGCCGAGCAGGGGCTTAGCAGAGGTGACAGGTACCACCAGCCTGAGCTGGGGCTTTGCAGCCTGCAGCCTGCCTTGCTCTTGGCCAGCCATCGGTGCTGACAGCCCTGGTGAAGCATCGGTCTGGGGAGCTGTGTCTCCCCCCTCCAAAACGCTGTGAGTGGGTGTAGTGCTGGTGGAGGTGTCCAGATGGTACCACAGGTAGTGGGGACACAGGAGCAGGCTGCCCTGTCCTCGTCCCCTCGGCCAGTCCTGCAACTTGCAACTCTGATCTAGGGCTGGAGGATGAGATGCCCATGGGGAAGGAAGGATGCCTTTCCCTCTCCTGCCTGGCCTCTGAGCCCCCTGGGCTGGCTCCTCCTGCAGCTGGCTCCTTCATGGAATATCCTCCCTGAGCCCAAGCAAGCCTGGGGCAGGCCCGTCAGGGATGGAGGAGCTGCTGCTCTGTCTTGTTGACAAACCCATGAGCCAAGGAGTGATTAGAGCAGATGATACTAAACCCAGGAAGGGTGCAGGAACAGGGCAAGCATGGATGAGACCTCCCAAATCATGAAGATGCTCCATCTGGTCCCATCTGCTTTCTGGCTTTGCCAGTTCTCCTACTTTTGGTTGAAGAGGAAGGGTGACCAGGGTGTTCCACAAGGCCACCTCCTGCCATGGGGATTTCCTGTGGACAAGAAGATGACAGCAGGACAGCCTTCCCCTCACCCCTGCATGTGCCAGAGCACAGCAACATTTTCCCCTGGCAGAGCCCTTGGTGACCCTGGGTTCCTCCATCTCCTCACACACCCTTGCCACTGAGGTGTCACCCTCTTGCCTTGTGGGGCTGGGGAATGGGCAGGGGGGTGATGCCAGTGCCCACCTGCCTGCTGTCCTGGCAGGCTGGGTGTGCACCAGAGTCAGCCAAGCCCTCCCCCGGGAGCTGACGCCTCCGTCTGTACATCCCTGCTTGACCTTTAGAGTCATTAATTTCTGCATTTTACCTCACGTGCTGGCCCTGTGCTTCCTGAAGCTCCGCCTGCTGTGGGCAGCCATACCTCAGCAGTGGCACGGCCACCACCCTCCCCACCTCCAGCAGAGCTCATTTTCCAGCTCTGGGAGGGCACTGGCCAGGAGACTGATGCCTGTGAAGACCTTGCAGGTCCTGCACCTCTCTCTGGCAGAGCTGGACCCTGGCAATGAGTGCTCAGCCCCTCTCAGCTGTGCCCTGTCACCCTCTGGGTGCTCATGTGCTGGTGGCATCACTGCCAGTGGCATCCCTCCACCTTGCCATGGTGGACACAGGTCTCCTACTGCCGGGTGACCTGGGCACCAGCCAGGTGGGAGATGCTCCCCCAGCAAGACTCTGACTCCCTCAGCAAGAGATGTCCTTCTCCTCGTTCCAGGTTTTTTCCTGGTGCTTTTAACCTGAAGCAGGTGGGGAAAGACCATCCTGGGGCAGATCCCACGTGTGTGCTCCCCTCTCCCTGCAGTGAGGGATGGGGTGCAGGCCCTGGGCTCGCACTGAGCCCCAGCTCCTGCCTCTGCTGGGCCAGCAGGGCTCCCACCAGCAGCACGGTTCGCTGCCTTGCCGTGAGTCCTGACATTTCTGCATCGAGACAGCTGCAGGGGGAGGTATAAACTGGCTTTGCTGCGTGTGTGTGTGTGTGATGGGGGCTCCCTGCCCCCCCAGCGCCAGCCCATGGAGCGCCTGAGCTGGCTGGTGGCCCTGTCACCTCTGCTGGAGCAGGGTTTGGCCATGGTGCCTTCCAGAAGAAGCAGGAGCGTGGCAGGGGGTGATGCTTCAGGGCAGCTGGGGAGGCAGAGCCACTCCTGGGAGCTTGGGGCTGATCTGGGGGAAGGGGCCAGGGCAGGGCAAGATGTGAGGGGATGGGGAGTGCACAGGGAAAGAGAGAACACTCCTCCTTCAGGCAGAGGAACAAGAGAAAAGGGCAGGAGAAGAGGCAGGAAATGGGGCTGGGAAAGGGACACAGTGAGGATGGGAATCCTCGGAGAAAACACTATCTGTTGGGTGGGGTGACTGGTGGAGGTCTGGGTGCTCCCACATCCCACCATTCCCCCCCATGAGAAGGGCCAGCAGGGCCCCACATCTGAGCCCCAAAAGGCAAGACTGGCAGCAAGTCAGAGCTGGGCCTCCAGAGTGAGCAGTGCCAAGGGCTGCAGGATGCCCACAGGCAGCCCAGTGACAGGGGCTGGCCTGCTCCCACCCTGGGGACACTCTGCACCCCGGGCCACCTCCCCAGCACGGTGCAGAGCCGCCGCCTCTGGCCCCACAGCTCCATTTTCACTGTCTCCAGACTCAGTGACCGCTTATCCGCTTGGATTTCAGGCTGTGTGCACAGCCCCGCGCTCACCCCTTGGGCTGGACACGGGCAGCAAGAGGAATGCGACCAGGCAGGTTTGTGCAAACACAGGCACTGCGTGGTCCCCCTCGGTCTTTAGTCTGGTAAGCAAAATCAGCATCTAATCCAGATCAAACAGGACTTTAGCTCCTGTCAAAGGACTGATCCCCTATTCTGCCCGGGCTGTGGTATTTAAAGGGACACGGCCAGGTTAAGTATGGCTGAAAACAAAGGGTTTGTGAAAATTGTCATAACAAAAATAACAACAGCAAAAGCTGGCAAAGATTAGTGGGAAGAGAGACTATAATGAAATATAACTGCCAAAGAAAACTGTGGTTAATGGAGACATCTCCCTAGAGCATTTGCAACCTCAGGTAGTGGAGGAGGAAAGAGATAAGTGAAACCACTCAGAAACCAGCAGCAAAACAAACCAGGCTGTTCCTGGATCAGGGCAAGATCTTTCCTCTCCTCTCCTCTCCTCTCCTCTCCGAACCTCTCCGAACCTCTCCGAACCTCTCCTCTCCGAACCTCTCCGAACCTCTCTGAACCTCTCCGAACCTCTCTGAACCTCTCCGAACCTCTCTGAACCTCTCCGAACCTCTCTGAACCTCTCCTCTCCGGTATCCCCATGAAGGAGCTGGATGCAATAATGGATAATTCATTTCTCGGACTCCCAGGCTGCCCTGGGTGTTGGGCAGTGGTGCCAGGGGGCTCAGCCCCCCGGAGCACCAGGATGCCTCCTCAGGCTGGCACAGCCTGTGCCTCAGCCCCAGATAGGATTTAGCCGCCCGACTTCTCCTGACCTTAATAACTGGCGCTGACTTACCCGGGAGTCTGGTGGCTCAATCCCGCGTGAGTCTGCGAGTGTAGGAGTCAGTGTCACAAGTAATTTATTCCACGCATCTCTCAGCCTCCTAAACTTGGGGAAGCCAGTTCTTAACACAGATCCTGGTGCTGCCACAGCCCTGGTCAAGCAGATCTGCAGCAGCCTTTGTTCCTCCTCTTCCTTCTTTCCCTTACAGCCTCTGGCTTGGCCAGGCTGGAGAGCAAAGCCCTGCTCAGGCCATTCTCCCAGCCAGGAATAGGCACTTTCCACACCCAGGCAAAGCCTCTGCTGCCCACAGAACCTTGCAGCATCCTTCCAGGGATGGCCAGCCATCTCCAAAATGGGGCAAGATGCCCCAAAAGCATGACTGGAACAGGCAGAGTCCCTACCAGCAAGGTCTGGCTCACACATGGGTGCTGCACATGGATGCTGCACCCTGGGCACCTCAGTCTTGCTCTGTGGATGCCCTCAGTCCAATGTGGCCCTTCTGCCTCATCCCAAACCTCTGCTCTGCTGTGCTGAGGTTGGAAAGCCAGAGACCACTCTTCAGCTGGGCTCTGTGGGGCTGGAGCTGGTGAGTGTGGGGGATAATGCCCACGGAATGGGAGGGCCAGGCAGTCCTGCTGCACTGGATATAGTGTGCAGAAGCCTTTTCTGAGGTTTCTGACCCTTTTCAGAGCCAAAGTGCTGGAGGTAGGTGGGGCCCCACTGAACACAGCACTGAGGCAAGGGTGGCCAGCCCTGGCACCCCCTCACTGCCTGGGGGTGCAGCCCCTGTGCTCAGAGCTGGTGGATTTCTCACATCCACAGCCCTGACTCTGCTCTCCATCGTGACCAAAGCCAGTGGCCTGGATCTTTCCCAGGCATGACCACACGTGGGTTGCTCCCTCTCCTCAGCATCTGCTCAGGCACTGCCAGCAGCCTCTGCTGTGCCAGGGGGATGCCAAGGACTGCGGGCTGTGGCACAGGTAGGCAGGAGAGCTCTGTGGACAAGCAGAGGGGTGCAGGCAGTCACCAACAGGACTGCTGGGGCTGGAGGGACGGTTTTTCACTTGGGCTGGCCTCATCCCTGCTGCCTTCAGCTCGGGGTGGACCTCTGTGGCTGGGGAGTTCAAGCTGGGTTCCAGCCACTGCCACAGCCTGAACGTCACATTCATATTCCAGTCACAGTTTTTGGGCATCTTTTCTTTTCTTGGCAGTGTCAGAGCTCCAGGACAGCAGGGAAAAGAGGGAAGTGGGCCTCACTTGCTGTGTCTCTGCTGGTGCAGCTGTCTCAGAGGAGTTTGCTGCTTGTCCTGAGTCATGTCTGAGCCAAGCAGAGCTGAGCTGACACCCAGCACAGCCTGGGCTGGTGCATTTGCTGCCTTGGAGCCTTTCTGTTCCTCCCACAATCAGGTCACAGCCTGTCCCATCTTGGTGGGGCAGGTGCTGTGGGCACAGGCAGGGGTGGATGTGCCTCTGCTGCCCAGCACAGCCCATTGCCAGCCCAGCAGCAGCTGCAGGAAGCTGGGGACCTGCCCTGGGGCTTTCCCTCTGCAGCCCTGCTGAAGGGCAGGCACAGGGCTGGCACCTTGCCTGGTGCCCAGGTGCTCCTGGGCAGGTGCTGCCCAAGGCACGTGGGACAGTTTGGGAATAAAGCTCAGAAAACATGGCCATGGTGGGACAGGAGCACTCCTGAGTTTGTCAGCCTTGTCCTGTTCCTCCTCCAGGGTCCTGTGGATTCCTTTGGTCTTGGTGAGCCACTGCTTGCTTTCACTGGGTGTCCCCTGCCTCCTTCTCCAGCTGCCTCTGGAGCTGTGCTGGGAGATGAAGCCCTTCTGATGGTGTGAGGTCCTGGAGGAAGCCGTTCTGTCTGCAGCATCATCACCTGTCTTTGCCCCCAGGTGGGATCCAGGAGGCTGAACCTGCACACACGAGGTGTGAGTTCACACTAGAGTTTGAATTGTCCGGCAGGTGCAGCTTTCAAACCTGGCAGAGAGAGATTAGGCCAAAAAAAGAAACAAAAAAAGCCAGAAAGAAGAGAAAACACAAACATGCCACCTCCATCTTGCAAAGTTCTTGAGTCACATCACCAGGGCTGGGAGCATCTCATCCCTACAGACCCTGGCTGTGTCCTTCCCTGGGCATCAGCTGCTGGGCACAGTGATGCCTCACCATGTCCAGCCTCTTGGCTGCCCTCTGCTCCCTGGAATATCCCAGTTTTCCAGAGGCTGAGCAAACTCTGTGCCATTGCCAGGCTGCAAACTCCACAAACAACCATTCCCAGAGGCTGATTATTCCCCCAAATGCACGTGCAGCTCCTTGGGAAATGGAGCAAGGCCCAGCACAGCCACCTCATTCCTGATCCCAGGCAAGGCAGCGGGAAAGCTCCATGGTCCTGCTTGGTGGGCAAAGCTCTCTTCTCAGAAATGAGTTTTTGCTTAAATTTTGGAGAGAAAAATGTAGTCTGACTCAGCCACAAAGCATGGAAAATTTCAAGCAGGCACTTGATGTGTGGCAAAAAGTATCCTTGGGCTGGGAGAGTAAGTGGGGTTGTATTGTTTGGGCTGTTAAATCAAAAACCCAGGGGAAAGAAATAACTTTGGGTCAACCCAAAATGAACTGTTCTAGATATTCTTTCTGAAACAAAAAAGTGTTGCTTTGAACAGCAGGAGGCCCTTGGTTTTATCCACTGCTGATATAAATGACTTTTCTAGATGGTAAGTGAAAAGTAGCAAAGTTCCTCTAATGCCAGAGAAATCAAAAATAAACACTTTGCCTGTCCCAAGGTAACAGATGCTCCTTGTCCTTTCAGATGGAGGCCAAAATCACAAATCATGGAATCATGGAATCATGGAATATCCTGACCTGGAAGGGATCCATAAGAATCATTGAGTCCAACCCCTAGCCCTGCACAGGATACCCCAACAACCCCATCGTTTCTCTGAGAGCATTGACCAAGCACATCCTGAACTCTCTCAGCCTTGAGGCCATGACCACTTCCTTGGGAAACCTGTTCAGTGCCTGACCACCCTTTGGGACAGGAACCTTTTCCCAATACCCAACCTAACTGTCCCCTGACAGAGCCTCAGCCATTCCCCCTGGTCACCAGAGAGAAATAATTAGAGCCCGTCTGAAATCAGAGATTCTGGCGATGAACTATTATTGTGAACAATTCCAGTCTGGTTGGGAAGTTGTAAATGGCTCCATGTCGGGATCTGCCCTTCCCACATCACCCCCCAGAGGATGTAGAGTGCTGAGCAACCTTTGTTGTGTGTGCTGCTACCGTCCTGCTGGGCTGTGCAGCATGGCCACCAGGATGGGGGCTCAACCAGCTCACATCAGGTAATTCTCTCTCCTGGCTTTGCCCACGGATCCAGCTCAGGAGCAGGGAAGAGGAGGCAGGGTGGGTGGGATGTGCAACACTGGCTGTGCCTCTGGCTGAGGCAGGGAAGTGTGCAAGACCCTCCCTAGGAAAATGTCAGGGCGTTCAGTTCATGATTTTCCTGCTTGTGCCACCTGGAATGTGTCTCTCCACCATGACAAAGGTCACAGCAGAGACACCTCGTGCCCCTGCCTGCCCTGTGCTCCTGCTCCTTGCTGAGGCAACCTGCAAGAAGGCAAGGAACTGGAGCAGGTCACCCCTGCAGGAGGCCAGAAACACCCCCCAGTCCTCCTGGAACAGCCAAATTCTGTGCCTGTTTTGAAGGGTGTGGTTCTGGGCTGCCGTGGAGCTCTCATCCAGGCAAGATTTCGCTCACTGGGGGGAAAATCCTGCCCTCCACCTCCTTGTCCTCCCGGCTCAGCTTCACAGCTTTGCCGGGTGGGCTTTGGCCAGGGAGACACATTAGTCCTTTTAAACGCCTCCTCTCGCCCTTCCTTAGGCAGGACCGAAGCACCAGAGCTTTTTGGGGTGTCCTCCAGGCTGAGACAGCCTCTCACCCCTTCTCCTGCTCGGGGGAGCTCCTAGAGCTGCCCCGCTTTGTGCTCTGCTTCCTCGGCACGAGTTATGCAAGAGGCTTTGGAAGCAAGACAAAATTACAGCGGGAAGAAGAAATGATCGCATGGCTCTGGTGGGAAAAGATATTATCCTGCGTTGCCAGCGAGACTGGCCGCCGGCAGGTAGGGCCCGGAGGAGCGCTGCGTGGCAGGATGATCGCTGATAAGATGCCGGGTCCTGCTCCGATGGCCTCGGGAGAGGGAAGCGCTGTGCTGTGAAGCTATGGAAACGGGCGGGCTGGGTGCGGAGCGGTAATTGGGCCACTCGCATCACCGCAGGTACGGCGGCTCTTTGTGTGCACCGCGCCGGAAAGAGCGCGGCTGCGGGGACGGCCATGCAAAAGTTGCTCCATTGCGAGCGCCGGCTCTGGCGGCAGCTGCCCCCCGGCCGTGCCCCCCTCCCCGGCCCCCCGCTCTGCCTTTGAGTCACCTCGGCGGCGTGACGGCTGCATCCGCCCCGCGCGAAGGTCACGCTTAAAAGCATTGGACATGGCTGGGCGCGGAGGTGGGAGAGGCGCTGCACAAGTCGCATCGCGTTTGAAGGAGTTGCGGCCAGGGCAAAACCTCCCCAACGTGCCCTTCGAGGAAGGGGGCTCCCACCGCCTTTCATTATTTGCCAAGAAACGTAAGCCCAGAGGTCCGTGAAATTGTCAGGATGTGTGAAATCAGGCACCGCCGGGCAGCTCTCCTGCACGACCATTTTAAATATTTAACACGTTGATTATACNGGGCGGCGGGGAGGCTGTGCGGGAGGCACTCAGGCGGCGAGGCGCTCCTGCTCGGGAGCCTCCGAGTGACAAACGCGCTCAGGAGCAGGAATTCATTCCTGTAAATATGTTTGCATTATTTATTTTAAGCATTTTTATAAATCATAATAGGAGAGACATCTGCTGTTAAAACTGCAAACTGCATTCATGCCTAGGGCAAGGCGGGAAGAGGCTTTTCCCCGGGAAAGCTTGGGAAAGTTTGGGGAGCACCGCAGGTTTGGGGGGGTGGGGACGCAGGGAAAATATGAGGGGCCATTTTCTTGGTGGGAGTTAAATATATCCATTCCTTCCCGGGGGCTTTATTTAAGTGCTTGCCGCCTCCTCCACCCCTCTGGCTTTTGACACCTTTTTTTATATGGGCTTTATAATGAGGATGGCATCTCCCTGTCGCCTTCCTGATGGCCAGAGAAGCTGGGAATAAAGCACCCCGCTCCTCTGAGAGACGGGCGGGCACATGTATCGGTGGGTCTTGTTTCCCTTGGGTGCAGCGGAGGGTCCGGAGGGGGATCCAGCACCTCTCAGTGATGGCACAGAACCAAAAAAAAAATCCCTCTCCCCAGCCAGGTGGCATCTGCAGGTCCCTGGAGCCGAGAGCTTCTGGAGACGGCGGTGGCTGGTTCTGGGTGAGGGGAGGAAGCTCCGGGTGACTCTGACTCACCGCTCCGCAAGATTAATTGCCGGGCGTTGCAGGAGGTTTATCACTGCCACCCGCGCTCGCCGCGGCTGCGGCTCCTTCTGCCCGGGGAACCGGGGCGAGGAGGGGCCTGCTGGCACCCGGGATGTGCCGCTGGAGCCCGCCAGTCCCTGCGAGGGGGAGGCGATACTGGATATCTCCCCTCGCTACGCCCCGGGAGCAGCCCAAGCTCAGCTCAGGCGCCCCAGAGCACAGAAGGTCCCGGGTCTGCCTCCTGAACGGGTCACGCTGTCCCTGCCTCAGTTCCCTGCCCCTCAGGGCAGCTGTGTTTGAGCTGGGCTCTCGCTGCCTCGCTCGGCTCCTGTTTTGGGGCCGTTCTACCTTGCGGAGAGGCCCCACCATGGGAAAGGGGTGGCAAATCCACTCACTCTCCAGGGTTCATCCCGGCTTCCCCTCCATCCTGATGTCCTCAGCCATCCTGTCCCACAGCACTGACAAGCTCAGCAGCTGTGATGAACAAAATCTTTTGCATAATCAATAATTAATGTCTGGGGTTTCCAAGCAGCTAATTAATCTCCTGGTGAACTGTGAAAAAAATATTTAGGCTAAATGTAGGTGTTTTCAAGCCAGGTGAGCAGAGGTTCACACTCAGCCCAGGCTCTTGTGTTAACCCACATCCATCCCTGGAGAGCTTCTTGCTCCAAGTGATGCCATTCATTGCCAGAGAGTGGACAATATTGATCATAAATATTTGCCTAATGAGACCATATCTGCTTTCCAGCATATGCAGTGAGTGACCTCAAAAGGCCTGGTGTCCTTTGGGTGAGCTCCCAACGAGCTTAATTGTCTATCTGAGTCTTGCAGCTCTGGAGGTGACCTGCACTGGGGTGTGTGGAGGGGTCAGGTCAGTCCCAGCACTGCTGGGATTACTGGAGGCAGGGAACAGACCTTTGCTGGAGCACATCAGAGCCTCCCAGCCCAGTGCTCCCACCCAAAAGCTGGGAAATGCAGCACATAAACAAATTCAGGTTCCAGCCTTAGGCAAAGATTTGAGAGGATTACTCTGGTCACTGGTTGCAGATTCGGGAATATCACAGGCTTCATCCTCCCCATTCCCCAATAAATTCCGACTTGGGAAACCACGGTTGGGTTCTCTAGAAGCTTCAGCAGCAGTTGTACTCAGGCATGGCAGCCCCTGGGCAAAGGCTTTGACCCAATTCCAGGCAACCTGAAGTGTTGAAAAGTCCTCAAAGCAGCGATTTCTCTCTGTGACTTTCGGGGAGCCTGTGTGGCTCTGCCCTGCTGGAGACCTGTGAGCTCTGGAAGATCAATCCCAAGGCAGATCTGCAGCCTTGGCTCCTCGCTGTCCCTGTGACCAGGGACAGAGCTTTGCAGGCTCCCATCAGGTCTCTGACAAATGTGCCTGGGCTCTGCTCAGGTCCAGGCTTGCTGCAGTCCATTTCTGTGTGAGCAGGCTATGAATTTGTTCTCCCCAGCTCTGGCTCTTCAGCTTGTCCCAGAATAGCCAAGTCAGTGACTCGTGGCTCATTTTGAACGATTGCCAAGCAGCTGCAGCTGTCCTTGACTTTATCTCTGCTCCAGTGTGGCTTTGCCCAGCTCCACAAGTTCACACTAGGAGACTCCACTCCCCCTTCCCAGAATAGAAGACATCCAGGACCCAGTGTCAGCAAGTTTAGCAGCTGTGGGAAGTGTTATCCTTTGAGCAATCAGTAATTAGCCTGGTTGAAAGGCCAGAGTCCTTGTGGCTAATGAGTAGCTCGAGATGAGACCTACAAGCTCCTGACCCTCTTTAAGTCTTGCTGGTGGCTTCCAAAGGCTTCCTGGATTGCTCTCACCTTTATGTCAGCTCCCAATGGCCTCCTGTCATGGGAGTTGGTCCTCTCCAGCCAACCCAAAGCTCATGGTCACTCTTGCCTGGTCACTTCTGGTCATGTGCTGTTCCTCCTTGCACCACCTGCCTTCCACACTGCTCTCAACCACCTGTTTCCATCACCTTCTACATCCCTGATCACTTCCAGTCTCCAGCCTACCTGTGCGCAGCTGCCACATCTGGAACTGCTGTCTGTGTGACCAGGGCTGGCCTCAGTCAGTGCTGGGTGAGGGGACATTGTAGGGACACTGCTGTAGGCAAAGGGAAGGTGTTGATGATGGTTGATGGTGGTTGATGGTGGTGATACCCAGATCTGCTTCTGATGGATGGAGCTAAGTCCTGTGCCTCCAGCCCCTCTTAATCTTGTCATCAACCTGGAAAAACAAACAGCTTACCTTCTGCAGAGCTCACCTTGACCTTGTGAACACTGATTTTTGGGTTTGGCTTGTGCTGAGGGACTGTGAAATCAGCACAGGGCAGAAGATTCAGCCAGGGGAAGAGGCTGATCAGGCAGCAATTGCTTCTCTGTGCAGATATTTAGTGCACACTGGTTCCTCAGGAGCAGCATGGAAAATGAAGGCATGGTGGGATTAACGGATTTACCCGAGACCTCTGGAGCCTCCTTTTCCCTTGTTTTACCTATTAAGTATCTCTCCTTCCCTGCCTTGCAGACAGCAGCTTCTTTTCCTTCAGAGGTGTTCCAGGCTGGGAATATTCACAGCCCTGTGTTATCTGGTGTCAGCAAAGAGATGGGAACATCTTGGGCTGAAGTCAGTTGATTTATTGTTCCTGATTCTTAGAGCAGCCCAGAGTATGACAGGATGGGATCTTCTCATTTGCCTTCACTTTTAGTGGGATTGGAGTGAAGAGGGTCACAAGAGTTTGAGGCAATTCTCTTTCTTTTTTTAAATCCTATTTCTTCTTCCCCCCCCTCCCCTTTTTTTTCTTTAGTGTTTTTTTTTTTCTTTTCTTTCTGCAAGTACTTCCTCTCCTTTCCAGGATGATGAGCACAGCAGTGGGAGATTTATCCTTGAGAAGGGAAGGATTCAGGGGGATCTAAAGCAACTGTACCTGTGAGGAGGTGTTTGAGAAGACAGCCAGACTCTTCAGAGCAGTGTATGGTGAGAGTAGGAGAGACAACAGGTATCAGGTAAGTTAAGAGAAGCTCAGACTGGTGATAAAGACACCCCTTTTCCCATGAAGGCAGCCAAGCATCAACAGCCTGCCCAGGAGAGCTGCACTGTCTCCATCCTCTGAGGTTTTCAAGCCCCACTGGTCAGTGAGGTCTTGCAGTTGATCCTGCTTTGAGCAGAAAGTTGAACTAGAGACCTCCTGAGGTCCCCTATGACCTGGGAAATTTTGCCACTCTATGTTGAGTTCAGCATTCCAGGACTGCTCCACCTCCTCACACAATGGACTCCAAAGCAGTTTTTGGGGTCCTGAAGGCTGGAAGAAGGTGGCTGAACCTTGTCTAAGGCCATGGATCACCATGCTCTGGGTTCACAGAGTCATATAATAAAATCCTGGAATGGTTTGGGTTGGAAGGGACATTAAAGCTCTTCTCCACTAGAAGGGAGACACTAGAAGGGACATCCTCCACTAGAGCAGGTTGTACTAGTGCACATCCTCTGCACTAGGCCATGGGATCTGATAGAGCCCACACCCCATCCCTGGCATCTCCTGGGCACATGCCCCATCCCAGGATTGTCCCAGGTATCAGAGTGAAGCAGAAGGAGAATCACAAGGTCTGGCAGCTGCCCAGCTGTGCCTGAGCCAAAGGGACCCAGCGGGATGCCCAGAGATGCACTCCTGCCATCCAATGCTGTGCTGTGGGCCAGTCTGGAGCACTCAGGGCCTCGGGGGAGCAGAGGGAGGCTGCAGTGGTTGAGTCAGTGCCTCTGAGCTCAGACTCATAAAAAACACGCCGACCACAGTGGCTGATGTGCAGCACAGCCACGGTTCCTCCCTCCGTGTTTGCTGTGACCTCTTTGCAAGGCAGCTTTTGGTGCTGAGGTTCACATCCTCTCCAGATCTGCTGGCTATGGCAGAACAAAACTGGCCCTGCACAAGCTGCTGAGCTCCACATGCACTCCCCTGCAGGGGAGACAGAGAGGGCTAAAATTGCAGTGTGCTGGTTGTTCTTGTCCTCACCAGGGGGATGCTTGGGGTTCCTTCGGCTTGTGCAGCTCCCCCCTTCTAGCTCAGCTCCCCTCTCCCAGCTCAGTTCTCCCCTCCCAACTCAGCTCCCCTCTTCCTGCTCAGCTCCCCCACTCCCAGCTCAGCTCCCCTTCGGGATGCTGTTTTGAGTGGGGAGTGCCAGTTCTTTAGCAACTCGACGTCCAGAAAAACCTGCAGTCACAAAACTAAATATAGCCCAAGAGAGGCCGTGAATATGGTGACGCAGTCTGGAAGTGGTTCCTGGCTGTTCTCCAGCAGCTGGGAGCTAGGCATGTGGCTTTGGCTTTTTAGGGGCAGTGGTGTGCAGGGAGGTGGGGGCCAGGCCTTGGCAGCACGGTGAGCTCAAGGGGGTTTTTCATCCTCCTGTGGCCCCCAGCACAGGCTGGTGGGGTGGGACAGCAGACATGGTGCCACTCGTGGTGTTTGTGGTTAGGAAGGGGTTTCAGTGGAACAGAGACCTGGTCCAGGATTCACTCAGCTGAGACTCAATGGTAGATGGGACTTGGAGAAGTCCTGATATGGAGAGTTGTGACATTTCCTACTGTGTGGCTGGGGACCTCCTTCAGCCCTTAAACACCAGTGCTGGCACTCCTGTGAGGGTCACAGGCAAGGCTCTGCCCTCACCCCCTGCTTCCCTCCAGCCTGAGGACTGTAGGGTCTCCTGGGCTGTGAGTCCTCATCACAAGGGGTGCACAAACCATCACCACCACTGGTGGCTCCACCAGGGCCAAACCAGGAGGAGCAGAGCACAGCAGGAGCCAGGCAATCTCAGCCCCACACCCCACCCACTGCTGGGAAGGCAGCTGGCAAAGTGCTGGAGACCTCAGGCTGGACACCACGCTCAGCCAGGTCTCCCTCCTGCACAGGGAGGCAAAGCTGGCTCTGGCTGGCTGCTGGGATGGAGTCACTGGGGACTGACACCTCACTGGGTGCCACATTTGTGCTGAAACACTGTGGGGGTCAGGCTTGGCCACCTCTGCCTCACTGGCAGCTGCTGGGAGCATCCCCAGGCCGGACCATGGCCCTGTGTGTCCTTCCTCCTATCCCTGTGGCAATAAGAGCTCTCCAAAGAGGAAACAAGGTGCAGGAAGGGACATCTCCAATCTGGCCTCCAAACTGGCCCTCAGAACCTCCCTGCTGCAGGGCCTGGGCCCTGTGCTGGAGGGCATCTCTGTGCCTGTAGGTCTGGAATGGCTTTTCCTCCTCGCTCAGCCAGGTGCTGCTGCCTCCTGAGCCCAGGACACTCCCAGGGCTGGTCATGGCCTGTGGGACAGGGTGGCCTGCTGGCCAGTGGGAACTGCAGGGCTCTAGCCAGGACATGCTGTGGCCCTGCTGATGACCCAGAGCCACCCTCAGTGCCCGGCTGCTGAGTGGGAACCTCAGGAGCCATTTCCAGGATGAACTGTAGGTTGATTTGACATGATTGTGCTCACCCAGCCTTTTGGGATGTGCCTGAGGGTGCTCAACGCTGGTCAGACCCTCAGTGTGCACCCCAAAAAGGGAAATCTGCCTTTGATCCTTGCTGCAACCTGTCCTCATGAAGGGGATCCTGCAGAGAGCCAGGTGCTGTGCTGAGGGAAAGGAGGGAGGCTGGCAGAGCTGGCCCTCACACCCAGAGTGTGCTGGGAGCTGCAGCCAGCACCCCGTCATGTCTGGCTGTGCGACCTTAGTCTGCAGCTGCTGTTCCTTGGGCAATCTTTGCCACGACAGCAACTTGATTTTAACTCTGGAACCTACTGATGGGAACCAGAATCAGCTTCTGATCTGTCCCACAGATCAGAATATTCAGTGAAACACTTCTCTGAATGATTCTCGTGCCCAAAAATCCTGGGCAAGGCTGGGGAGGGCAGCAGGAAATGTCCCACTGTCCTGGGTGGCTCATTGTGTGGGCAGCCCTGGAAAGCAAGGCATGAAGCTGGGTTTGATGCACCCCACAGAGCTTGGCACATCCCATTGCCTGACTGCAGGAACAGCCATGGTCCTCCTCACTGCTGTTGGGATGTTTAGGGTCAACATTACGGAAAAAGCACGGGAGAGGTGGGTGACCTGCACCTGGCCATGGTGACAGAGCTGCTCACCCTGTCCCAAACTGTCCCAGGTGCCTTCCCCAATCTGCTGGATTTGGGTTTATCCCTTCCCAGCCCATGCTGAGATGCAGAGCCAGCCTCCTGCACATCCAAATATTAATCTGTGGGTTTCAGAGAGCTGAAGGAGCAGAGAGAACCACAGCGGGAGCGCTCGGAAGCAGACGGCGCTGCTGCACGGAAATCTCTGCCCAAATGCTCCATATCATATCATACAGCATATGTCTAGAGACAGGCCAACAAATTCAGACCTGAAAATGTGTATAATTGCCAGGCAGGACTTTGAGAATGAAAGAGATTCAAAGAAAACACAATTTATGTGTTGAGAGCAGCGTGGTGGTTCTTTGGGAGTTGAGTTTGGTGGGACAGACCCTCCCCTTGCACGTTTCTTTAGTCCTAGCAGAGCCTGAAGGTCAAACCTGGCTCACTCACTTGCACCACTTCAGTATTTGCTGGTTTGGCTCAAAACCAGAGCTTGCTGGTCTTAGCACAATACACAATATCACAGAATCGTGGAATATCCTGAGCTGGAAGGGACCCAGAAGGACTATGGAGTCCATCTCCTGGCCCTGCACAGGAGAGCCCCATGAATCACACCATGATTCTCATGTATTTCCATTTAATTTTCCATACAGCTCTTTTTGCCTTTTCCTACTCTCTCTGCAGCTCAGTTTTCCCAATCATTGCCCAGAAACTGTCCTGGAACAGCAGAAATTGCTGTTGCCATCAGATTTTACTGTGGTCAGTGGCATGTGGCCTGGAGCTTAAAGGGAGTCTCCCAGTCACAGTGACAGATTCCCTGAAGTGCCAGTGCTCTGCCCTCCCTGGTTCCCAGCTCAGGTCCTCAGGCAGCAATGCCACCACCCTCTGCTGTCACACACCCCTGTCCCCATGGTGGGCACCACCTCGAGGGCAGCCAAGCCTGTGAGCAGCTTGGGGGTGGCATTTGGTGGCCTGAATGGCTTGTGTGGGCTTCAGAAGTGACCTGAATTGTGGTGTGAGGTGCCCAAGGGGTGCTGGCCTCGGGGCTGTCCCTCTGGGAACACAGGCACCCTCGCAGGGCTTGCACCAGCAGCAGAGCAATGCCCGGGCCTGCCCCAGGCTGGGAGTCACCTCCAGTGTGGGAAGGTCAGTCCCAGTGGGAGTGGAAAACCCCGTCCCAGCTTCCCTCTGCACCTCCCACTGCCTTTTCTCTGTGGGATCTCCTCTGACATCCCCCCTAAGCCCCCTGGCAGTACCACCATCCCCACAGCATCACCTCCCCAGTGCCGGTCTCCCATCCCTCACTTCAGCACAGCAGGGAGCCTCGGGGCTCTCCCTTTGCTCTCCTTCTCTTACAGGAGCCAGGTGAAACCCAGTAGTTTTTAGGATCTGTGTTGGCAGAGAAGAGCGAGCAGATGGTGCCCTAAAATCCCCGCGCCCCGAAGAGTGAGCCAGTGATCATTTGTGAAGCTCTCGAGATCTATTTTTCTCCCAGACCCTGCTGAGCCTGGCGAGGACTGTAATTGCAGCCCGGACTGGCTGGAGAGGGCAATACCCGGATGGGCTCCTCGCCTTTCAGGCTGTAATTGGGCCCTGGCGATACAAAGCACAAAGCTCCTTTCCTTCCTGTATGCCGGGCTCCCTCCGTGAAACCTTCCCCTGCCTGTGCTGGAAAATATGTAAATACCAGGGCGCGGGAGAATTGCTCCCTCGTGCCTGCGTCACGTCTGAAATACCCATTAAAAATATATGTTCCAAAAAGAGCACCTCTGCACCGAGCACAAACTCTCCTGGCAGTGGGGGGCTGCTGGAAGGGAGCAGGGGGAGCGGATCAAAGGGAGAAGGGACGGCGCGGCTGTCCCAGCTAAATTAGCAGCAGGGATGGGGCTTTCGGAGGCTCCGCAGGATCAATAGGACTATCTGGAAATGCCTGGCAGTCACGCAGGAGGTTGGGATTCAGCAGCGGGGTCTGCAGCGCTGTGCTGCGGCTCGGCTGGCTGTGCCAAGCCCGGGGAGGGATGCGGGGAGCCGGGGAAGGGGGATGAGAGGAGGGGGAAAGGGGCTGCGGGGCCACGGGCTCGTGCAGCAAAAAGCAGGTTTAATGAAGAGCCTCGAGGACACCCATGTCCCCCAGCACCGGTAGGATGGGGCTCTGGTGGCATCGCCTCCCTGCCCCTGTCTGTGAGGTCCTGTCCCAGTTCGGGGGCTGGTGTGACCGGTGGGGAGAGCAGGGAGTCCACACACATCCTCCTGGCTCCCCTCTGCCTCACGGCCTTGGGGCCTGGGAAGATAATTACACCCAAATTTTGTTGCAAAATCTCCCCCTTCAGCCAGACAGGGGACAATAATTTGTCCCAGAGACCCCGTGTGATGAAGGAGCTTTTCTGGGCAACCTGACAGGGCTTGGAGGGTCTGGGAGGTGAGGGCTGGCGATGCCTCTACTCCTGGTCTCCTCCAGGAACACCTTTGGGGATGTGCCTGGGGCTGGGGGAGCCACAGGGCTCTCAGGCTGGGCACTGGGATCTCTCTCAGCTCCAGCCGGTGAGAAAGGGCAACCCACAGAGACATTTTCTTCTTCTTCAAAGGAATTCAGTGTTTGGCTGGAGCGTTCAAAGGAGATTTAAAAAGAGAAGATAAAAAAGAAAGTTAAAAGCTACCCAGTGAGGGGTGGAAGCGGGAACGTGGGGAGAGATCAGGGGCAGCGCCGGCAGCAAAGCAATGGCAGGACAGCGAGAGAAGATGAGGAGAGCCTTCATCCCACAGCCAGGGCACTGATTCCCATCCTCCAGCATCTGCATCTGTTGTGGCCATCTGCAAGCTGGGGCTTGGCACTTCCAGAGCCCTGGAGAGCCCCGGCTCCGCGGGAGGAGCGGGGCTGGAGGCAGCGGGGCTGGGTGCCCGTGGTGGGAGCAGGGAGCCGTGCCTGGGGAGCGGCACCGGCAGCGTGGGAAGGGTGGGATGAGGCAGGGACGCAGAGCAAGACACCGGGAAGGAAAATGTTAATCAACTGCAGTGCCTCCCTGAAAGGAGCCAAATGTAAATGAGATAATTAAGCTATTATTTAAAGCCGGGAGACGGTGGGGACAGGCCCGGGGTGGCCGGACTGCATTTTAATCAGCTGCCTGGCTGGGGCTGGGGAGCCCGTGCTGGTGGTGCCCCTGCCTGTGCATCCCTGCCTCTGATTCCCTGCTTCTGCATCCCTGCCTCGGCTGCCAGGCTCCTGGGCTAGGAACAGCCCCTCTGTGAGCCGCTGTCAACCCCTGTCCCCTCTGCCCAGCCACTGTCACCCCGTGTCCCCAGGTATCCTGCCAGGTTAGGGAGTGAGAGGTTCAGGTGTGGGGGTATCCACACCTGTGTCACCCCCTTTCTGTGGGGTTGTGTTTAGGCTGCAGGAGCCCCTCTAGTGCCTCAGTTTACCTGGATGTTAAAAGTTTGTAAAGAGAATAAGCGGTGCTGGTGAGGATAGATCCACCCAAGGAAAAGCAGAATTTAAATGCCCCAGTGGTGCTGGCCAGACTGGCTCTTGGGAGCCTTTTAAAACTCTCTTGTGTGGAGTTACCAGGTGACCAGAAGAAGTCCAAGCAATTGCCCTGTGGCTCAGTTTCCCCACCTCTGGAAGCAGTGCTGAGGTTCAGAGAGGCTCTCAGCACAGTGGGGAGCTCCAAGGTCACTTGTGAACTGCTGTGAGCCAGCAAATGGGGCAGAACAGGGTTTTCTTCCTGAATTTCTTTGTTGTGGTCAGGGATGGAAAAGAAAACCATGTCCAAAGCCATCCACGACAAGGGGCATGAAGTCATTTTGTTCCGTGTCACCAGGACCATCCTTGCTGGTGGGGGAAGATTCGGGTCCTGGAAGCAGAGACTTCTGAGCAGCAGGGGGAAAACGGGTGGTTGTTCACTCCTTTTCTCATATATCAACCAGGATCTAGGTGAAACACGGTTAGCAGGGGCCAGGTTCAAAGGAAACCCGAGGAGATGTCTGTTCCATGGAGCATCCTTAAGGAGAGCTCCACGCTGCAGGGAGGGCGGGTGCTCCCACTCCGCACGGGAGGCGTGAGAGTTCAGAGACACAAGGAAAAAGCCCATGGAGAGCTCTTAAGGAGAAAGGCAGCACTTCTTCAGCTCAGAAAACCCTGCTCCATGAATGTCTGGAGATCAGGGGAGCAAGGAAATGTTACACATGCCAACCACATCTGTAATCGCTTCCCCAGGCACCTGGCACTGCCCCCGCTGGAAAAGGGGGACCAGGTGAGACGGATGCCTCCCGCCTCTCTACAACACAGCCCTCATCTTTCAAGAGGCTTTCTTACTGTATGGTTAAATGGTAAATTAAAAGCCTGATCCAGAGTGGCTTTCAAGTGCCTTGCTCTTATTTAGGTACCTCATTCCTGCAATTTCCATTCCTTCGCAGAGCCGGGCCCTTAAATCCTGAAGGCACTTCAGAACACACAATCCAGCATCCCATCTTAGCAAAGGATTATTCCAGCTAGTCCACGGACCTCTGAGCATCCTGCCAGCGATGGCAGCTGACCCCTGGGGATGCATGGGCTGGTCCTGTGCCATGTCCCTCCCAGGGCTGCCAGTGGTGGTGGTGGGGATGCTGTGGAGGGGGTTGGTTTTCCCAAAACACGCTGCTGAGCAGCACCACGCTGACCCACCCGAGCATGAACCCAGCCTCCCACTGCTTTATTTGCCCAAAGCAGCAGGGTTTTGTTCCTTTCTCTCCACCCAGGCAGCCAGGCTGCAGCTGCCTCCCCTCTCCTGGGCCTGGGCAGGGACTTCAGGTGCAGTCGGACTATAAATATTTGGCACTGGCACCACTGCGGTGGTGCTGCAGTTTTATTTGTGCACTCAGCTTGTGCACGGGCAGGTATGGCCTTTGCTGACTGGGGAGTGGGTTTGCACCCTCGTGTCTCCATTTGCTGCCCCCAGCTCTCAGGTGAGGTGAGTGCCATCAGCTCTGCCAGAGGGGTGTGGCCACGGAGAGTGTCCAGGCCCCCGATCGATCACCGAGTGTCCCCAGGGCTCAGATCTCTGTGGCCCTGGGCAGGATCACACAGGCTGAGCTTGGCAGCGGTGCTGCAAGTGCTCTATAGCTCCAAAATAATTTGAGGAATGAAGAAAGCAAATTCCCCGTGATTTATCCAGCCAATCCCAGAGTGATGAGGAGGATTTCGGAGTCACATGTGGCACAGGGGTTGCAATGCTTCGGTCTGAACAAGTCATGGGATGATATGAAAAGAGAATACAGGAGGTAAAATTGTGACTCTTGGGGGTTTATTTGCCATAGGAAACAATTTGCATTTCTGTTTCCTTCTGCCTGGTATTCACAGGCAAGACAAAATTAGCTAAACAACCTTTCCCTGAGCTCTGAGATTTACTGCCCTGTGACTCAACTTCCCCAAATGTGATCTAGGGAGAACAATCCTTTCTTTCCACTCAACAGTGTGGGAAGCTTTGTGCACCTCCTCTTTCAGGCAAAGCTCTGTCCAGAGCATCCAGATGGGAAGGTGCATCTGCACCTGTGTGTCTTTAATCCCAGTTCCAGGACTGAGTGTTTTGCAAACTGCTGGTGAGTGTCATAGGACCATGCACGTGCTGGGGACAAGAGGAGATGCTGATGGCACAGCCCCTCTGGAGAGCACAAACTGCCTGGTGCCTTCATTCCTTGGGGCCAGCAAGGGTCCAAGCAGTGAACTCATATTAAGGTTGGAAAAGCCCTCTAGGATCAGAGTCCCCCCATTCACCCAGCACTGTCAGGGCCACCACCAAACCATGTCCCCAGGTGCCACATCTATGCATTTTTTGAACACTTCTGGGGATGGTGACTCCACCATTTCCCTGGGCAGCCTGTTCCAGTGCCTGACAACTCTTTCAGTGCATCCCAGGTTATGATGGGATGCTGAAGGACATTTTGCAGATCTCAGGGGAAGCTGGGCAGTGCCCTGGTCTCTCTGCCTGTGCAGGAGCAACCCAGGGTGGGCAACCTTCATTTCTAGAGGTCCCCATGAAGGTATCTTGGGCTGGCAGAGGTGACTCCTCACTTTATTGTGCCTGTATTGAGCAGAGGAGGGAAGTCACCTGTCCTGAGAGCATCCTGGAGAGCTTTTTCACATCATCTCCTCTGAGGTGCAAGTGCGGCTGTGAGGTGGCCAGGGCTGAGTGGGACTTGGTGGCACTGCCAGGCTGGATTCATGTCTGGAGGGGCAAAGCTTGGTGCCACAGCCTGCAGTGCTGGCACAGCTACAGGCTCCCAGCAAAGCTACTGGCATGAGTGGCCCCTGGTCTGGGCACTGTGCTGGGGGGCTGGGGGGGCTTTCACAGCCTGCACAGCAATTCCAGGCAAATCCGTCTCAGGACGAGACAAAATTAAATAAAAAACCGACTCAGTGCCCCGAGCACGTGTGAAGTTGTTTTCTCAAGGGTTTGTCCAAGCGCCGAAGTTCCCATTCTCCCAGCAGGAAGAGGAGAGAAAAAACCCAGGCACAAAAGCCTTAGGAGCAGGCAGTGGCTGGCGTGGGTGGGAAGGGGGCCAGGCTGGGCACCGTGCGGTGGCAGTAATTTTCCACACGCGGTGGATTAGGTGAGACTCTCGGTCAGGAGTGAATTCTGGTTTTTTTTCCCCTTCTTCCCCACCTCCAGAGACCAGTGTTGGATGGGAGCCCGGGAGAGGCGAGATAAAGGTCTTCTCTATCAGACAGCTGTTGAAAGATCTCAAATGAAGAGGCAGGCATCGCTCAGGAGCCATTCAAGGCAGCAAATGTGAAGGGTAAACTGCGTAACAGGTACTGTTTGTTGCCTTGAGAGGCCTTTGAAGATACATCCTCTCCCGGCTGGGCAGCTCCCCTGACCCCCATCTGCCTGGGGCTCTCCAAGGCTCCGTGAGCTGCTGCCCTGGTGGGTTGGCTCTGCAGCTGCCTCGCCAGCTAGAGCTGGGAGAGCATCATTTCTCATCCATCAGGAGGTAGGGAAGGGGTAATCATCCACTGGGGTGAGGAAACCTCCGATTCTCCCTCCATCCCTCCTGTGGCCCTCAGGTAGGGATGGGGTAACCATCTGCCGGGCTGAGGGAGCCTCACACTCTCCTTCCATCCCTCCCGCAGTCCCCAGGGCTGGGGATGTGCAGCAGAACCCAGCTCATCACACACACTCACTGGCAGTCAGCTCTGACCCTGTCCCATGTCTCAGGCTGGACCCATCCCGGGGCCTGCCCGACTGCCCCCTCCCCAAGCTGTTCCTGCCCCTCCTGCTGTGCCCGGGTCGGGCACGGGGCACGCACCGTGGTCCTGGCTGTGGTGTTGTTGCCATGCCGCGGTGTGTCACGAATCTAATCAGATCTCACGCTCCAGGGAGCAATTTGCTTCACCATGGGAGAGCGGGAGACGCCGGTGCCGGGCCTCGCACGTGGCTCCCCGCCCACGGCGCCGTGCCCAGCGGGGCTCCGAGGGCATGGCTGGGGCTGCTGGGCAAGCACGTGCTGCCCTGGGCTCTGCCCCGAGCCGGGAGGCACTGCTGGGCCACCCCAGAGTGGCCACAGGGCGATGGCTCCCAGGAGGATTTCTTGTCTCCTTCATCCCGTTCATCCTGTCATTGGTCCATCCCCTCCCATCCCATCCCATCCCATCCCATCCCATCCCATCCCATCCATCTCCTCTGTTTCATTCCTTGCCATGCCATCTCACTCCATCTCTTCCCTTCTGTTTTATTCTGTCTCATTCCATCCAATCTGATTCCCCATTTTATCCCATTCCATTCTGTCCCTTCTTTTGTCCTGTCTCCTCTTGTGCCATGCCATGTATTCCATCCTATTTGTTTTAGCCCTTACCATGCCATCCCATCCCATCCCATCCCTTCTGGTTTATTCTGTCCCATCCTTCCCCCTCTGTTTTATCCCTTCTGGTCCCATCCCAGACAACTCCACTCTCTTTGCTGTGAAATCCATTTCA
Source organism: Drymodes brunneopygia (assembly GCA_013400955.1). Lineage (NCBI taxonomy): Eukaryota > Metazoa > Chordata > Aves > Passeriformes > Petroicidae > Drymodes > Drymodes brunneopygia. The sequence goes on from VZTZ01001684.1 coordinate 62,277, forward strand.
GTCCCAATGATCCTCTCCCACTCCATCCCATTCCATCACCTCCTGGCCATATCAGGCTTGTCCTGTCCAATCCTATCCACCCTCCAGCAACAGCTCTGTCACTGTCTGCATCTCCTAGTGACCAATCTTGTGCAATCCTCTGGTCCTGACCAGCTCCCCTCAGTCACCTGTTTCTTTTCCATCCCAGACCCATTCCTGCTGGGTGCACATCCCGCTGTGCCAGCCATGCCAGGGGCAGGGAGTGGAGTGGCAGAGCAGAGCCAGGACACAGTCCCTTGCTGTCACAGCTCTCACCCACTCTCATGTTGGCAATGAAGGCTGCCAGGGGGACAGCCAGGATCCAATCTCTGCTCTCTTGTGATCAGTGACAAGGAATGGCTGGAGCTGTGTCTGTGGAGGTTTAGGTTGGGTATCAGGAAAAAGTTCTTCCCCCCAGGGATGGTTGGACACTGAACAGGCTCCCCAGGGAATGGTCACAGCTTCCAGAGCTCAAGAAGTCTTTGGACAATGCTCTCAGGCAGAGGGGGGATTGTTGGAGTTGTCCTGTGCAGGGACAGGAACTGGACTTAATGATCATTGTGGTCCCTTCCAGCTCAGGATATTCCATGTTTCTATGACCTCCAGGCGAGCCACTCCCAGAGTTTCTCTGTGCTATGAATTCTCCCTCTGGACCTTTTCTCTACAGCTCCTGTCCCACATATCTGCTTCCTCCTTGGGTCATTTCAAACGTACCCACCAGAAGTCATGGACAAATGTCCATCAGAGGCTGATTTACCCCAAATTAAGTGGCCAGGGTCCAATTGTGAACTGCTTGGAGTGCAGTCCCAGCCCTGGAGAGGTTGGGGACTGCACCCTTGCAGGTGTTGGGTTACCTTTGGGGTTTTTGCAGTCACTGAGGGAGAGGATCCAGCCCTGCCCTTGACTCAGCCATTTTACAGCATCTCCTGAGCTCAGTGAAGCTGGCGCTAAGCCTCGGTCGCTTTGATCATGACAAATAGGAGCTGGGAAGCCAAATTCAGTGCAAAGTCACTGCCTGGCTGTGGAGCTGCTGCTTTTCCTGGTTTTAGATGTTGATTTGTGTGTGGCTGGTGGCTCTGCCACTCACACTGCTGGGGTCAGGGTGGTGCTCTGTGAACCCAGAGGAGCCCTGGGATGCTGGTGGGACTGGTCCTGCCTGTGCCTTCACTCGCCTCTGTGGAAGGAGCTGGCCTGGGGGATGCTGAGGGTTGGTATTTGGGACTCCCCTTGTGTTGACTGATGGCAGAGCTTGTGCTTTTCACTCACCAGTTGTGTCTTCCTGGGCAGGGAGATACACTGGGGTGGGTAACTGTGTGTGGGGGGGTGGTCACAGAGCTGCTGTCCTGGTTTTGGTGGTGGAGGTGGGTGCCCAAGTCTCTGTGAGGGCACTGGTGGCCCAGGACGAGCAGCTTCTGGCCTCCTCCGTTATGCCTGCTCCTTCAGAGGCTCAGCAAGGCAGGGGACACTGTGTGGGGCTGGGAGCCCCACTGAAGAATGGCCTGGGCATGTGTTTGCCAGCCCCTGGGCTGAAGGAGCCGTACCCAAGTGCACGGAGCTCTCCAGGCACCAGCGTGAGGTCTGGGGGTCTTCTGGACAGACAGACAAACTGGGATGTCTGACTGGGGGTTGGTGGCAACTCTGGGACTGTAGGAACCCTGTTCCCACTGCACCAGCACAGCTGCATCCCCACAGAGCCACCCTCAGAGGGACATCAGAACCCCTCTGAGCCCCGCGGGGCTGCGGCGCGGGGCGAGCATCCGGCACAGGCGGGGAGTGTCGGGAGCAGGCGGTGGGATGCGGGCGGGGGGAGGCAGCCATCCGCTCCCCGCTCCCACTGTGCCTCGCTCTACTTGCCGCGGTCCCCAAGCTCCCTTCCCTTCCCCTCCGCTGCCTTTTATGCAGCTCGCCCAAGGCTCCAGGGCCTGGGGATCTTTCCAGGCTTCCCCAGCTGGGGTTTGGCAGCTCTAATTTTAGGCACTTCGCAGTTTTGCTTTCTCGCTGCTCGGTTGAGGAAAAGCGCTTGTGCAGGGAGGCGAGCCTGGCCCTTCCCCACCACTGCTGGCTTTTTCTTTGTCTCTCTCCCCGGCTCGCTCCCGCCTGGTGCCTGCTGCTCCGAGATGCCGGTGGACATTAATAAGCCCCTTTTAAAAGCTGGAGCTCTTGCAGGGGTGTAGAGTGGGGATGCACGTTGAGCCAGGGCCCCTCCAGACCTGCTGCTGCCCTATGGTGATGGTCTTCAGACCGTGGTGTGACACCCCTGTCCCCCACAAAATCACTGGGAAGGGCTCTGGGCCAGGCTGGGAGACTGCAGGCTCAGGAGAGAGCCCAGCCAAGGGCATCAGGCTGGCCATGGCCACCCAGCACCTTTCAGTCCCAATGAATTGCTGGGAAGAAGCTCAGGAATGCTTTGATACAGGAAACCCCAAAACTAAACATGGATCAAAAAAAGTGATCGGATCAATCCATGCACAGAAAACCCAGCAAGAGCTAATCCAGCCCTCAGGTCCCTGCTGGCAGCCTGTGAGAGCTGCTGCAGGATATGACCCTGGACCTGGTCAGCCTGGGGCTGAGGCAGGACAGCTGGTGAGTTCTAATTCCAAATCCAAGCTAAGGACAGCCCTGTGGGACACGGGATTTTGCCCAAAGTCCTTGTTATGCAATTTGGACACAAAAGTGGAACATCCCCCTCCTCACATCCTCAGGGATAGTGTCTTCTGGGGAAGACAAGGAGAATATTTTCCCAAGGAAGTGAAAAATCAGGTGAGGAGGTGGCAGCAGCTGGGAGAGCAGGATGGGCTTACTGGGATGGATCCTTCCCACACAGGGGATGCACTTGGATTTTGTCCATTGTACCCAATGAGCTTTCGTCCTCTGAAGGGGAATGGCCGGGGCTGGAGCTGTCTAACTGGATTGTGAGCTGCCTGCTCCTGAAAGGGCTCTGCATCCCATTATCCACAAACCTGTTCATGGCACATGGCTAATTCAGGCAATTTCCGACACGTTTATGCTGCTGACATAATAACCACCCCGCCGGCCTCAGCCGGGCTGGAGCCCCGTGCCACGGACAGCAATCTGCAAATCAGGCTCTGAGCGCTGTCCCCGCAGCCGGGGTGTGCCCGGGGCGGCGGGACCCACGGAGGGCACGGGTGCCTGTGTGCCCTCCCTGCTTTCGGAGCCTCTGTGGTACCCGCGGGAGGGGGGCTGGCAGGGTCCCCAAGGAAGCGCTGCCCTGCAGGTGATAGGAAGCTTAACTCCCCCTTCCCACGCTGGCACCCCTCTTGTCACAGGTCTGCAGGACCCAAATCCAGCGTTATCAGAGGGCCGCAGCGCCGGAGAGGGGCCCAGCTGGCTCCCCTCGCCCTCTCCGCTCCCCATCGCTCACGTGGAGCGGTGGGTGGACGTGGCTCTGGCTCTGCTTCGCTGCCAGATTATTTCTGGGCACCGCCACAGACGGACGCGGCGGGGAGTGCGCGGCTGCGAGCCGTGCCGGGGGTGCCGCGGGGGGCACGGCCGTGCCGGCAGCTGCGGGCCGGGACCTTTCCCGCTGTGTCCTCCCGGCATCCCGTCCCCACGGGCTGCCCGGTGCCGTGGGTTGGCTGCCCGCTGACACCGCCGTCCTCCCCCTCCTCGCCGCCGGCTGTGAGCGCGGTGCGTCATCCGCCGCTCCGCTAATTCGGGGGCAACTATTTTGCGCCTGCGACGGATCACGCCATGCGCCGCGCCAGGGCCCCCGCGCTCCCCGGCCCAGATGCCCCCCTCCCACCTGGCCCGCTTCCCCCTGCCTCCTGTATCCAAGGAGAGGGATCAGCGGCGGGCGGGGGGAAGCGGGGCTCTGACGCAGGGCTCGCACCGCCGCTAATCACCCCGCGCCAGGAGCGGCTCCAGGCCCCCCTCGCCTCCACCGTCACGGCCGCGCTGACCCCGTGCACGCAGGGTCAGGGACCCGGGGCTGATTCGGGGCTGAGCGCGGCTGTCACGTTCCCTCGGCAGACACGGTGCAGCTGCCGCTCGCCGCGGGGGCTGCTCCGGGGTGGCCGCGTTCCCCGGGGGTGAAGCTGCTCCGCAGGCACCCCGATGTCCGTGGGCTCCTCGGAGGGTGGTGGCCATGCACAGCACGGGGGGTTGTCCCAGGGGAAAGGGGGTGAAGGGCTGTGCCGGCTCCAGCATTTCCTCTCCGTGTCCCGCGCAAGGGCCGGGCAGCATCTGTCGGGATGAAGCACGCACCCGGCAGGATGGGGAGGGATCGCCGTGCTCAGCTGAGCTGAGTGCACGGGAGGGGCGAGGAGGGCGCCCACCCCGCGCTGGCTCCACGGCGGATCTGTGGGATGCCCAGGCTGGATGCACGGATGGGGTCCCGTGCCCTTTGGAGAAGATGCCTGTGTGGGAGTTTGCATCGGGGTGAGCTGCTCAAGCAGAGCTTTTCCTCCTCGAAACCCCCACGCTCTGCGCTCCCGACACGGCTGGCGAGCTGTTGGTGCCGGCAGCGCTGGCGCAAGGGCAGTGGCGGTGGGGGCATTGTCCCCAGGTGGGGACAGGGCTGCGTGTCCCCGGGCTTTGCGTGCGAGGCTGCGCTGGGCACTGGAACTCACAGTCACACACACACGGTGCTGCAATGAATCCCACCAGCACGCCTGGAAGCTGGGGTTGGTTTTTATAAACCTTCCCGGACTCAGACTGGATCTGGAGTCGTCCTGCATGGATGGACATGGGAAAGCCAGCTCGTGTGGACGGGCACACTTTGTGAGGTCGTGTATCCCCTTCCTTGCTTCCAGGTGGGGGCAGGATCACAGGAGACCTTGGAGGGCTCACACAATGTTCAGGAAGGAAGGAGAAGGCTTGGAGGCATTCATATTCCTGGGACCTTAAGAAACATCCCTAAAGCATCCACAGTCCCTGGGGATACCGATGGGGGGATGCACCTCCCCTCCCTCCAACACACCGGGGATGCAGCACCTTCTCCACGGCGTGAAATGGAGCAGGATGTGGAGGGAAGAAGGGCTTTGAACAGTCAATTTCCATCGCTGAAAGCTGACAAGTTTAAAACAGCTAATGTGCCCCGCAAGATGAGGCCTTGGGAGATTTACAGCTCTCCTCGGCTGACTGCTCCCATACGGTGTGTATGTCAGGCAGGGAGCCTTTTAAAGAACCAAGATAAAGCTGCAGCCGGGCCGCATTGCCCACCAAATGGATGGCAGAGAGAGAGGAAAGGAAGGAGAGAGGTTGCTGTGTGTGTTTTTTTCCCATCAGGCAGGTGCTGAGCTCATGTCCCCTCCTGCAGACACCACCATGGAGTTACTGCAGGTCAAGGTCATAGCAGGCCTCTTGGAGCAAAGATTTCCTAAGCTGGTGCAGGAGGAGGTTTGTAAAATTCAGTAGGATCCATCAGGGGCCCACTGGGGCTGATGTCAGCAGATGTGGAGGTGCCACTGTCTCTCAGGGATCATTGTAGGGTGTCCATGGAGTGAGGATGGGCAAGACCCAGCCTGAGCCCTCTGCTGCAGGCTGGAGGCTGGTGCTGGGCTGGGTGGGCTGGTGGGGAGCAGCCTCCTGGGTGGGTCGAGTGAGAATGTTGGGTCTCAGCAGGACCCCAGCTGGGGTCAGCATCCCTTGGAGGGCTCACACAACGTTCAGGAGCTGCTGCTGAGTCCCGGAGTGCTGCTGCCTGTCAGCTTTCTGTGCCACATCAAAGCCAGGCTGGGCACTCCCCAGGGCAGTTGGATCCTCACTGTGACTTCTCTGTCCCTCTGAGCCCTCAGCTGCAGCCAGCAGCACTGTGTGCATGAGCAGACCCATGACCAGCATGGAGTTTTGTGGGGTGTCAGCTGGCCAGGGCTGTGGCCAGGGGACCTCGGGCACGAGGGGTGTCACAGGACCTGCTGCCCATCCCTGCATGCTTGTGGTGTCTGCAGCATGGGAGCTGTGTCTGCTGCCACCCTCTGCCTGCCCTGCCTGGCAGAGACATCAGCACAGGGTGTCAGGAGGCAATTCCCCTTCCTCAAGGTCACCAGGACTGGAGGTGCCATGTCCTGAGAGCGCCTTTGCCTCACACAGAGGCATGGCTCTAGTGGGATGGAGGCGCTGGCAGGGGATGGCAGTGATCCCCATTTTTCAGACTGTCCAGGCTGCTGCTCTGGGACTCCCAAACCTCCTGGATGAACAGTGCTTACATCAATCCCTCTGCTCTCCACAGCCCAGCTCAGGCCTTCCTGTGTGGAGCAAAGCTGCAGCCACCTCACCAGAGATCCTCAATCCACTAAACCCAGACCAAACCACGCAGTCAGACCCTTTTTGCCTCCATTTACTGCTCTGTCAGCCAGAAAGTCAGTCTTGCTGAGGGAACTGGGAATGGGGGAGCTGGCACACTTGTCTTTGCACGATGCTCCCCGCAGACACCTCTGAGCTCTGGGTACCCAGGATTGTTGCTGGGGGTGGAGGTTTGGGTAAGGAGCCCTTCCCAAAGTCTGAGGGTGATTTTTCTGTGTTCCCAACCCCTCAAAAGCAGAGCTCACTTCCCTGCCTTGGCTGGATGGTGGACAGATATCCGGTGTGACCTGGCCCTGTCTGGGCTGGAAAAAGCTCTCCAGGCTGGTTTTGGGCTCAGTGGCAGCAGGAGGGGCTGCCAGCTGTGACACTCAGGTGCTGGAGTGGCAGAGCTACTGTGGCTGCCCTGGGATGGGAGAAGCCAGCCAGGCTGGGGGGAAACACCACTCTGTGATGCCTGTCAGCCTCCTCATCCCACCGAGGGGAAACACCACAGGGCAAAGACTCACTTGTAGGATGTTCAGCAGTGGGCCATCTGGGAATGCTCTCCTGCCAGTCCTGCTGCCCAGCTTTGCTTCCCAAGAGGCCAGGTGACCCCCAGCTCCTCTGGACTGGGAGGAATTTTCCATCCCAGCACCTGACTGATACTGCTGCTGGCAGTGGGGCTGGGGTGTGAGGTGCCGTGGTGCTGCCTGGCCTCAATGCACCAGGGGTTGGAGAAGCAGCCCCACCCTAGCACCAGCACCTGGCACGCCTCTGGGTCCTGGAGCTCCTGATGCAGAGGAGTGGGATGAGGTGGATCCACAGGGGAGACAAAGCTATTAGGTGCCCTCTGTTCCTCTCCCTCATAGCACCAGCCACAGTGGTGGGCTCTGAACAACACCCAGGCCAGTTGCCAGCCCTGATACTGGGGAGAGGAAATATCATCACTGTTGTGAAATGTTTGAGTGTGTCTCCTCTGACTCCCCTGCCTTCCTGGGAGCCCTTTGCCCACCTAGGGGAAGAAGTAGCTGCTCTCTGGTGCTGGCTGACACCTGTACTGGACACTGGCAGCAGGCCCAGTGCGGTGCTGGAGATGGGGATTGCCCTGGGACACCCTGCAGAGGGTTTGGGGACACACATCCCACCCCCTACCTGGCCCAGGGAGTGGTCCCAGGGCTCCATCCAGGTTCCACATGGGTGCCTGCTCTCCTCACGAGGCGCCCAGCACAGCCTGGCTCAGGGAAGAAGCATCCCCTTATCTCCTCTCCCTTTGTGCAAACACACACGAGCCCTCCTGGAGCCGCCGTGCGATGCCGCCAGCCGGAAAGCCGCAAAGGCGGGGAGGTTGCCCAGCTTCTGTCTCCTTCCCAGCAGGTGTGGCTGGCCCTGCCAGGCAGATGGCTCCGCGCCTGGCAGAGACGAGCGCGGGCGCCAGGAGCAGCTGGCTCCATCCGTACCCGGGCCAAGAGCGGAGATGCTGAGCAGTGCTGGGAGCTCACGGGAGGCAAACGAGGCTGTGACCTCCCCTGCCAGGCTCAGGCTGGGCCGGGCACCTCTGGGCTCTGCACTCACATGGGGTGTGCTGCCAGCTCCTGTGTCCCATGGGCACCCGGGGACAGGTGTTGGCAGGGATCAGCAGTGCCCTGGAGGGGCCAGGTGCCTCTTGGGGACAGCCCCACAGCCCAGGGCTGATGCAGGAAGCTCCAGGACACCTTTGCTCCAGTGAGATCTGCCAGCCAGGCTGCGGGGCCTCTCCTGCACCCTGGGGCAGCTGGGGCTTGAAGAACCCCAGGGTGGCCCCCACTCTGAGCCATCAGCCCCTGTCCCAGATTTGCTCCTTGCTGCCTGGGCTAATGATCTGCTGGGCAATCAACAGACCAGTTGGAAACCCTGTTAGAGCCTGGCCAGGCACCACCTTGTTATTTCTATCCAGCCAAGTGGGGGAAACAGCCCTTTTTCATCCAGTGACAGTCACTGTGCTGTTGTGCAGCTCCTGGCACAGCAGGACAGGCTGAACCAACCCTCAAAAATCAGAATGGAGACAAGAAAATGCCGCTCCCCCCTCCAGGCTGTTCTCCACTGCAGAAGGGGAGCAGCCTATGGGTTTTTTTTTCATGATGGCAGCAATAAGGGGACTGCAGAGGCTCTTGTGCTGTGCTGGCCAGCCATGCCCATGAGGGATCAGCCTCACGCTGCACAGCGCAGCCTCATTTTCTGTGCTGTTATTAATTCCTCTGTTTGCCTGGCTCTGAGTGGAGGCAGAGAGTAAAACCAAATGAAACCCAGCAGGACTGACGGCCCAGGAGCTCAGAGCAGGTCCTGAGCCTGGCATTAAGGGCTGGGAGAAGCTGTTCCTGGGACCTGGCTTCCCAAGGGGCAGAGCAGAGATGGAGGGGGGATGGTCCATGGGAGCAAAGCCTCTGGGCAGGCTGCTCCCATCACCCAGGCTCCTCTATCCTCATCTTGCAGCCGGCGTTGGAAGTGGAAGTTTTGAAGTCATGCACGGAGCTGTTTGCTTGGTATTTCCTGCCCCCGAGAACAGGAAGCAGCGGCGAAGCCCAGGAGGGAGCTGCTCTTGGGACAATTCCAGCCTGACACATTTTGATCCCTGCCTACAGGAAAGGGGGAAAGCTCCATGCTCTGTCCCTCATCCCTGTGCCCAGTGCTGGGAGCTGATGGGCCCAGGGTGAGGCCAGCTTGGATGTGGGGATGTGGATTGCACAGAAACGTGGCAGTTTGAATGATTTTCCATTTCCCTCTCCCTTGTACCACTCTGACCTGGGCCCTGTTTGCTCAGGCTCTGGGACGAGCACGGAGACGCTGACTCGTGAGCTGCAGTGTGAGGAATGTCTGCAGTGATGGATGTCTGTCCACCCAGCTGTACCATGGCTGTCCTGCTCTCCAGGGACTGTCCTCTTGGCCCCATCAGCTGCAGGTCCACTCTTATCTCCCCTCCCCTGCCAGATCTGGAGCAGCATCTCATCACTCTCCCAAAACCCCTCCTGTTTTTGAGGACTGGGTCCATGCTGGGAACCGCCAGCCCTGCACAGGGGCTCCCTCAGCCCACCAGGGCTTGAGTGCAAAGCCTGAGGTTGTCCCCTGCCCTGTGTCACCTGGATCAGCGAGGTCCCTGCCACAGGACCGTGTTCCCCTCCACAGTCATGGCCAGGGGAAGGGCAGGTTGGGCTGGTGCCTGGTGCCAGGCCAGGGCTCTGTCACGGCAGGAGTTGCTCCCATCACACTGCCAGCGTCTGTTGCTGGCAGATCATGGCAGCAGTCTCCGAGGAACGTGAACAGCACATTATTAACAATCTTTTAAAGAGCTGCCAGGGTGTCCCGGGTCCCTGTTTATTTCTGCATATGGCCTGTCCCCTGCTGAATGCAGCATTCATAGGAGGTGTCATCTCAGCTTAAGGGGGTCTATTACTTACCCCAATCAAACTCCTGCAGTAGGTGATTCTTCCTCTGGCCAAGGACAAAATCCCACAGAAGGAGGGAGTTTACCCTCCCTTTAAATCATCCCTGCCTTTGTTTTCCTCCTCCTGAGGGATGCATTTTTGCAGAGTGGATGTTGGATCAAGGGTGTCCAAGCTGGAACACATTGGTCTCTGGATCTGCTCCCAAATCACGATCTGCATGGATGCTGGGGCTGCTGCTGTGGCACTGCCCTGGCCGTGCCCTGCCATGGAGAATTCTGCACTGGGTGGAGAGGACATGGCTGGGGAGCAGGGACATGCCCAGAGAGAGGTGCCATTCAGGGCCAAGGTGGCTGGCACAGAGAGGGCAGGTGAAGCTAGAGAAGCCTAGAGAAGAGGAAACTGAGGTCAGACCTCACCAGAGGCTGCAGCTCCTCCCGAGGGTCAGCTCCAACCTCTGCTCTCTGGGACCAGGGACAGGACTCAGGGAATGGCTGGAGCTGTGTCAGGGCAGGGTTAGGTTGGATATCAGGGAAAGGTTCTTCCCCCAGAGGGTGGTGGGGCACTAACCAGCTCCCCAGGGAATGGGCACGGCCCTAGGGCTGCCAGAGCTCCAGGAGCATTTGAACAATGCTCTCAGGGGTGCACAGGGTGGGATTGTTGGGGTGTCTGTGCAGCACCAGGAGTTGGACTCAATGATCCTGATGGGCCCCTTCCAGCTCAGGATATTCCATGATTCTAAGCTTCCATCCTCAGCTTAGCACAGCTCCACCCCAGTGCCTGCAAGGGCACTCCAGACCCTGCCTGAAGGATGTTGAGCTCGCTGTGCAAAAAGCAGAGATTCCATTCCGTGGTCACAGAGGCACCAGCTGGGACCCAGACCGAGAGCTCCAAGGGTCTCCTCTCCTGGCCTTTCTCCCTTTGCAATGTCAGCACCAGCCACGGGACAAAGCAGCACAGAGCAGCCTGGCCTCAGCAGGAGGAGGTTGCAGGGGTGTGTTCGGCCACATCCTCCAGGACTGGGCTGTGTGGGTTGTGTTTCAGAGGTGCTGGAGTCCCCACCCCAGAGGTGCTCCCTGCCCTGGGTCCTGCTGACAGGACACAAGGTTGTTCTTTGGGCAGACATGAACCAGCTGCTCTTTGAGGCTGCTCAGCTGCCTGGTGCTGCCCTGTGTCTGAACATCCAAGTGACATGTGACAGGCCAGGCTGGGATGTTGGGACACCTGGGACACCTCTGGAGAATGCCTGCGTGGACTTTCACAGGACCCTGAGTCCTTCCACTTCTGCTGCTCCTCCAGGGTCTCTGCCCGGGAGTTTTCCTGCTTCCCTGTCACTGCTCCAGGGACCCATGGCTAAGCAGCTGAAAATCACAGATCATCCAGCTCAGGGTCTTCCTGGAAAAACATGTCCTAGGGGAAGGACAGACCAACACCAAAGCAGTAAGGAATCCCTGGGTGCTCTGGGTGCCCGGGACACACCCACAGCAGTGGCAGGGGAGGCAGCAGCACACACTAACCCTGATCCATCCACGAGAAGGGTGGGTCAGGATTGTTCCTGGTTTTCTTTGGAAGTGGCAGATCTGGGTCTGGGTTCCGCGAACCTGCGGATGGCAAGACCTCGGGCTGTGCCAGCAGTGGCGGGCGCTGGGGTCACCCTTAGGGGGTGTGAGCAGAGGGTTTGCTCGGGGCAGCGCCAGTCCCTCCAGGGCGAGCAGGGGCTGCGGAGCCGGCGGGAGCAGCAGCCGCAGCCTTCGCGGCCATGCGCGATTCTCCGGGAGCAGTCGCCCGGGCAACTGAGAGCGCCGAGCCAGACGAGCCATCAGGACAGGAGCCATTGTGCTCGTTCAGGGAACGATCCCCAGCCCTTCTCCCGGCTCAGGGCGCTCCCTGCCTCACCCCATTTTGCCAGCCCACAGGTGGGCAGCACATGGCCTTGCCTGGGGCTCCGTGACCATTCCAAATCACCCCTCCAGGGTGTGATGGTGGGTGAGGGAGACCACAGCCCCCCAGCAAGGAAAAGCTGCCAAATGCCATAATGAACTGGGAGTAAAGGTGGAGGCCCAAACGAGCACCAAGCACGGGGGATGAACGCAATCACCAAACCCTCACTCCTGACCCGACACTGAGAGCAGGCCAGGTTTCCCTCTGTAGCAATCATGTGTGTGCATGTGCGTGCCCAGGGCAGCAAACGCTCCCCATCTCGCTGCATTTCTGCCTCCTCGTCTCTGTTTTGCTGCTGTTGCTGCCTGCCTGACACCTGCGTGCCCTGGACGAGCTGCTGCTTTGCTAATGAGCTGCAGCATCTCGCTCAGGGTCCTGCTCACCGTCGGAGCACAGGGACTCTCCAGGCTCATGTGCTTAGCTCAGCCCCATAGTTTCAATCCCTGCTAAGAGAAATGGAAGAATCTGGTGCAGCCAGGCCTGGAAAAAACAGCAAGGACAGTCTCTGGTTAACCCTTCCCGTGCTGCTCCTCTCTCCTGCCTTCCCACGCACAGGGAACCCTCACACCCCTCCTTCCCACAGCCCGGTCCATCCGCATTTCCCTACCTCTGGGGGAAAAGCAGCTTTTCTCGTGAGATTGCCCAGAATACGCAAGGAGTGAGTATTCCCACGGCACTTGAATGCGTGCCCCCTTTGATCGCAGGAGGGCAAAGGGCAGAGATCTGGGAAAAGAAAATCATTAAAAAAAAAAAAAAAAAGGAAGGGAGAGGGACGAGAAAGAGAGGGGGAAAAAAAATTAAAGCAATTCAGGCAGGAGCTTTCCTCAACCTCTATAAAATACAGTTCACGTTTCCTGCGAGCCTGGGGCGCAGATCACATTCGACGTGAGGTGTTTTACCCAGCCCCGGTGTAAATTCCGGAGCCTCGCATCTGCATGGCGTGATGGGAAAAAGCTTAAGAGGGGCCCGGGGAGCTGCAGAGGAGGCGGCTGAGCCTATCTGGCTACCGCAGGGGCTGTCGATGCACAGACATTCCAAGGCTATTTGTGAAGGTGAAATGGTCTGTAAAGATTCCAGGACACCATGTGGCAGGATGGTTAGCAGGGCTTCTCCTCCGGTGTTTGCTCAGCGCTGCCGGGCTGGAGGGAGGCTGTGTGCGCAGAATGCCTCGCGGTGATTAGAGCATCTGCAAATTTCAGCTTAATACGCGGCATAATGAGACACGGAATATTATTAGCCTGCAGCCATCTCCCCGCCCCAGCGGCGATCTGCAGCTCGGGCTGCTTTCACCTTCTCAGAGCTTGGGGAGGGGGGGATGCTCACCCCGAGCCTGCGGGCAGCTCCCCAGCCACGCGGGGACCGCGGCAGGCACGGAGGATTTGCTCTCTGGCTTGTGCAAAATGAGGCTGTGCCCACAAGCCCTTGCTCCAGTGGCCTCTTCTGCAGCACCCTGAGCCACAGCCACCCCACACAGGGCTGCTTGCAGGGAGCAGCTTCAGTTCCCCATCCCAAAGCTTGGGTCACCTCCCCAGGCCGTGAGAGCCGATCTGGTGTGTGCCACCCAGCAGGAAAAGAGGTGTTGGGAGGGCTCAGGCAGCGCCCAGGCTGCACAAGGAGCCGTGGCAGTGCTGGGAACCAGGAGCGTGGTTTTGTTTGGCAGGGAGTGGCACACACGTGGGGTGACCTTTGGCAAGAAGGGGTGTGTGGGGACGCTGGGCCTGCTGGCAGTGTCCAGCCATGTACACACAGATCCATGCCAGCTCTGAGCTCTGCCCTCCATCCCAGCACCCTGCTGGCCCCTGTAACCCCAGCTCACCCAGGTCTTGCTGCACTGCCTAATGCCTCTTGTTTGCTGGCAGCCAGGAATGACCCAAAAATTGCCACCATGAGCAGAAGAGAGCTGCTGGGCAGTGGCAGAAGGTAATCTTGCCTAGTGCAGTGGTGGCTGGCATGAGGGGGTTGGTGAGGTCCTGTGCTTGGTGTGAGGCTCAGGGAAATCCCTGGTGTGGATCTGTGTTCAGTGACTGCCCAGGGTCTTGGGGCAGCACCAGCCCCGGCCTGGGGTGATGGTGGGAAGAGTGGGGCTGTGGGGGGAGTGTGGGGAGCACAGGGTGGGCAACCCCCGTGCCTGGTGAGTACATGCACGTGTGTGTGTGTGTGTGTGTTCACCTGCACAGAGGTGCACTGGATGTGTATGCCTGTGTGTGAGTGTGAGTGTGAGGGGCACAGGCTGTGTGTGTGGGTAAATGGTGTGCAGGTACCTTGCACCCTGGAATACACACTCTCTGTGTGTGTGTGTGTGTGTTCACACGCTGTGTGTGTGAGTAAATGGTGTGCAGGTACCTTGCACCCTGGAATACACACTCTGTGTGTGTGTGTTCACAGGCTGTGTGACAGTGAGTGTGCCTGTGGCAGGGACAGTGCAGGGACCTGTGCAGGCTGCAGGCAGGTGTGACAGGATACGTGTGGGCTGTGTGTGTGTGCTGGGGCTCGTACCACGTGCAGACAGACACCAGCTCTGACCCCTGCTCCACGGACTTGCTGCACCAGGGACACGCGTGAGGCACAGGAGGTCACGTCCCTGGAGCTGCTTCCTCTTTCCTGGCAGTGACAGCACAGGACAGCGCTGGCTCTGCTGCCCGGGGCTTCCCCCACCCTCCACCCTGTGCTGACCCACGTGGCTGCATGACCTTGTTGCTGCCACCGAGCGGAACCTTCCCGAGTTTTGCCTGGGCTGTTTTTCAGCAACATCAGCTCCCCTGCCTGCTTCAAAGCTGGCATTTGCTGCCATAGGTGTGACAGTGATATCTGCAGCCAGGGGCTCCCCCCTCTCCGAGATCCCTGTCCCTCACACTCAGCTTTCACCCTGCTGTGGGCAGATTTTTGTAAAGCAAAGTCCAGGGAAGGCATCACCACAGCAAAGCTGTTCTGGACACTGTTAAACTAACACTAACTGCCACCATGGTTAATCTGTACCAAGGTCAAATTCACAAATCACTAGGTTAGCTTCAGTTCCAGACTGAAATTAGATCATCAATTAATTAAATCATCACTTTGATACGGAAAGAAAACTGGAGAGGACCCCATCCTCGTAAATCCTGTGGAAGCCTCTGAGAAGGTGGCTCTGTGTTTTATTTGGAAGAATTTGAGTGAAGAAATTCAGCTTCGTAGTGTGATAGTGAGAAGAACTTATCACCCACTGCCTAAGCCACAACCCCCGAGCTGAGCCGGGCACTGCCGTGTCCATCCTGTCCCCAGCAGCCAACACAGCTCAGCATTAACCTCTGCTTCCATAACCAGGGCTTTGAGGCTTCCCATATACCAGAATTGACTGATGGCTATTTCAAGTTTCTTAGGACTTTGAAACCCAAACCTCACTTTAATTTTATGAGTAATTTTATGGGACAATCTTTAGGGCTGTGAAAGCTGGAAACATCTCCTTCAGGTGCCTTGACCTTATGGCTGCTCATCTGCCCTGCAGGAGCCCCTCTCCACTTTCACCTGATCACCCTTGGATTCAGAGCTATAAAAAGGATAGGCTGTCTCCCAGCTAATAAAAATAGGGAAAGGGAGAGGCAAAGCCAAAGATAAAGGTGTTGTGAGCCCTCCCCTCCTGCATTCTTTGGAACGTTGTGGAGCAGGGAGCAGTGTCTGAATCAGCAACCAGATGGGGAAGTCTTCAGACATGGAGCTGCTCACTGCTGGTTCATGGGCTCACACAGCCTGCTCACCCCCAGGTGGGATGGGATGGGATGCAGGGCTCACTCCCAGGTGGGATGGGATGCAGAGCTTGCAGTGCAGGGCTCCTGACTCAAGGGGCAGCTTCATAGGGTCTTCATCAGTATGGGCTACATGTGGGCTAAAGGAAAACCAGGCTCCTGGCCTGAAAAACTCCTGAATTCCCAATCTCCAGCGCTGCTGGGGTCATGGGGCCTCCTCCCATGCAGCTGAGTGTGTGTCCTTGTGTTTGTCCATGTGGCTACGTGGAGAGGATACTGACCTGGGAGAAAAGGCAGATATGCTGCAAATGGAAGCAGGGGAGGTCTTGTCTCCAGCCACAAGGGAGGTTTAATCTGTTCTTCATCTTCTGGAAACAATGTCCACACACCAGGGTGACTCAATTCAGTGCCAGGTGCAGCATTACAGAATGGGGGCTTGTCCCCCTCTGGCAGTCACCAGGACCTTGCACAAGCACCTCTGGGTCTTGCTTGCTCCCAGATAATCAGTTCCAGCATCATTTCCCCATCTGTGGCATCTGTGAGCAGACATAGATTGCATTCCTCAGTCTTTGCTCATCCTTTTAGGTTGGCTCTCACATGGCATCCACCAAGTCACATCCACTGGCAAGTTCTCCTCCACCTGCCCAAGAAGGAACCTAAAAATGCAAATGCTTCCTTCGCCCCAAACCTGCTCTCCACGGAGGGGCCCGGCAACGTCTCTGACAACAACCAGCAATGTGTCATTTGTTTTTATTACTCTAGGAGGGCAAGCTGCTGTGCGTGACCAAGGAAACCGAGAGCAGGCTGCCCTTGTGAACTTGCCGAGTGCCTGATGGAGATCGGGAGAAGAGAGCTGGGGGAGTAGGAAAAACATTACTTCTCTCCTGCTTATTGGCCGAGGCAAGATTGATTGACTGTACTGGCGATAGCAAAGCACGCGTCAAGGTAGGCACAAAATTGTGGTGAGCACTAGAAAACCACCAGCTGTGGGGATGAACTTAATGTGAGGGAAGACATATGGGGTGGGTGCAGGCTTTGTGTTGAGCTGGGGAGTGCTGTGGCTCCCTGCGGCAGGAAAGGGAGAGGAGATGAGTCTGACACAGAGCACAGAGGCGTGTGATGGCACTGGCTGGTCACTTGATAGAGCAGGGCTGGCCTCATTCTGCCTCCCTTTTGATGTCTCCGGCATTTACAGCCAGTGCTAGAGAGAAAAGGACACTCCTAGGATGCAATTCACCTCATCAAATCAGCCAAGAGGTGTGTTCAGAGGTTACTTCACAGGTGGAGTCTTCCTCCCTTGCCAGCTGAAGCCCTGCCCAGCAGATGAGAGGCTCCCAGGCAAAGGGCAGGCCTAGGAAAGGACCTGAAGAATGGGGTGGGGGTGGCTGGGAGGCACATTAGGGACGGTGATGGGAAATGGGAAAACACCACGGTACTGGCTCGGAGCCTGAGCAAGTGGCTGGGGGTGGCCGTTGTCATATGGTGCCATGCACAGGCCAGCTGGAGGGATGGCAGAGGAAGAATCAAGGTAAGGGATTGTGAAAAGAGGAGCTGGAGGTGTTTTGTGGTAACATAAAATCGGTTTGGTACCAACAGTTCAGTTTTGCATGATGGTTCTGGCTCCAGTGCTATTTCCCGCTGACAGATATTCAAAACAGAGTAATTTCCAAAAAGGACACGGAAATTATTTTTTGGATAATTTTTTTCTTTAGAAAGCCTCAAAAATCTGCCTCACACTTCACCTAAACTTGATGCTTTCAGCCTTCAATTTCCCAAAACGGAGGGGAAAAGCATTCAGTTTAAGGGGGAAGGTTAATGCAGCAGCATTTCCCTGCTGCTGACCTCCACCGTCTGAATTTCACTACATCCCAGACCGAGCTCACAGCAAGGCAGCGGCGCAGGGAGAAACTGGGGTGTTAAGGAGGCCAAGGGCGTCAGGGTGGTGGGAGGCCGGTCTGGGAGAGCCCTGCCGGGGCGAGGAGTGGCGTGAGCGGGGCCGGGGACCCGCGCGGCACAGCCGGTCCCCCCGCCTGCCTGCGCGCTGCTGGCCCCGCAGCTTCCTCTGGCAACGCCTTGCGCAGGCTATTTTTATGCTGTGTGAAAAAGCGAGTCCTCCTGCGAGCTGAGGGAATGCGGCGTGGAGAGGGAAAGTGAATTAGTGAAGGTCACAGGCGGAATGTCGCTGTGCGCGCGGCTGGGGCAGAGCGCGGGGAGCTGGAGGGGATGGCGGGCGGTCTGCGAGAGAGGCTGGGCTGGGTGGAAAATGGATGTGGAGCAGCTCCACGTTCCACCTCTGCCTTCCCGGGGAACATCCCGGCGCCGTGGCCCTGCCAGCACGGGGGAGAGAGCTGGCTGCGCGCTCCTGCTCCTGCGCTGCTCGCGGGTGTTGGTGGAGCATCAGCCGCTCCACGGGCTGGAACCGGGGTTTACATACGGCATAAAAAGTAATGATTCCCGCTAAATCACACACGGCCAGGCTGGAAGTGGGAGCCGCTCCTCTCCACAGCGGCAAAAGGTTCGTGCAAGGGAGCGCCCAAATAGCTCCCGAAGGTGAGAAGCAGCATTTTTTCCCTGCTGGAATCATGAGGGGAGCAGTGCCCAGCACCACGGCCCCAGGACACGGCCAAAACCCACAGCCAATTCTGCGGCATCCCTCTCCCCACGCCCTTCCCGCTTCCTCCAAAGCCACGGTTTTCCTGAGAACGGCAGGGAAAGGTGAACGCAGGAGACGCCCTGCCTGCCTGCACATCCCTGCTGGCAAATGGGAATTCGGGATCTGGACCACGCTTGGGCTTTCCTCACTCAGTTCAGCCAAGTGAAAAGTTGGCCATGGTGCTCCTCCCCTTCGCGCGGGGCTCGGAGCAGGGCTGGGAGCCCGGGAGAGGGGAAGTGCGGGTATCCCGCTGCTCCCGCTGCCTCGCCGCGAGCGGCTCCGTCCCGCGGCGCATCGCGCCAGGGTACCGCGGGGAGCCGGCCTGCTCCCGGCAGCCTCCTGCTTCTGGGGGACGCCGGAGGCACCGTTCCCATCACTCTCCCATCTCGGAGCAGATTTATGAGCCTCCCAAAAGCTCTCCTGCAGCCCTCCAGGAAGGCTGGGGCTGGGGGCTGGCGGCGGGGGGGGCTGTTTGCGGGGAATTGTGAATCTACTTTCTTACACGGCTGCGTACCACTGTGCAACGGTAATCCCCTGAGCAGGGTGAAACGGAGGCCTAGCTACCATGACCTCCTCTGTAGGTTTCCATGGATACCATGTACTATAAATAAAAAAAGGAATTTCAAACCAGTTTTCAATCCTGCTTAGTGGGAATAGGAAACCTCTTTTGAATTTAGTTTCCTATCTCACCTTACGGGGTTATTTTGCAGCCTGTTTGAAACAAATAATTACCCCTTCAGCCAGGAAATTACCACCAATCTTACCTATTTACTTCCAAACACTCGGCTAATTAGCACATTGGGGAGAGCTGCCTATTTGCACGCTGGAGATGGGAGGCTTAGTGTCTTTATTTTGGTGGTGCTGGGAGAAAGGACGCGGGGCCAAGGGTCAGCGAGGGGCGTCAGAGCCCTCCGAAGAAAAAAAAATAATAAAGAGAGCAGGAGAGCTGTAAAACTCGAAACGCCGAGATGCCGTGTGAATTAGCGTGCGAGAAGCCCCGGCAAAAAAGGGAATATTACATCTGCATCCTTTTGCAATGAATCAGAGTCATGCTGCAGATTTTGTCTGGCATACTGGGTCTCTGGAGGATAGAAAATAATTTGGTCGCAGCAGTGGGAGGTGTGTGTGCGTGGAGAAGGGAGTTGCTTTCCAACAGCCTGCTGTGGTGAGAACATGCCTGACACTTCATTCCTTTCCAGTTAATGCAGCGAGGCCGGGAGGAAACTTAACCCTCTAATTGCTAAAGTGTACCGGGGACTTGGGAAAGTCCTTGGAAAGCAAACGGGGCTCCCGGGGTTGGTCTCCCCTGGCAGACAGCTGAGGGATTTGCCCAAATGGCGGGCGGTGGGGGCAGGGGAAATGCTAATTCGAAACAGGCGCGGGAGAGCAGGGGCCGGAGGACAGAGAGGTTGTGTTTGTCAGACCTCTGGGCTGGCAATGGGCCGGCCAAGTCCAGTCCGTCACAATGCTGGGTCTGAGCCAGCTGGACACGTGGTGGTGGCTCGCACAGGGGTCTCACGGGCTGGAGCTCCCCAGTGGTTCTGCTGCCCAAGCTCAGCGCTGCCGCTCCGTGATCCCGGCACTGAAAAACCCAAGTGCTTTCCATTTTTTTCCATCACCACACCCGTGTTATGTCCCCCCACCTCCCTGCACAGCTCCTGCTGCCGTGGCCACCCAGCACTGTCCTCACGGCGTGGTTCTGTCAGAGATGACCCACAACTTCCACCAGACAAAGGAGAGTGGGCAGGTGAAGGATCTGTGGGCACAGGCTGGGCAGCTCTGTGTGCTGCAGCCTCATCCATCTGAGGCTGCTGGGGCTCTGCTCCCCGCTGCTGTCGCTCTGTGGTCTCTGGGAGGCTGTTCCCAGCAGGAACAGCTCCATGTGTGAACCAGCTACCACCAGTGCCCCGTCCCTTTGCCTCGTTCATCCCAGCAAGGGTCTCCTTGCTGGCACTAAGACAGCATAAGCTCTCCACAGCTGGAAAGGAGGAGGAAGAGGAGGAGGAGGAGGAGGGACGGATGCACAAAGCACCCAGGGCTCAGCCAGAGCCTCGTGTGCAGTACGGGTAAGCTCTGCTCAAAGCTTGTCCATAATGTTTAATAGCACAGGATGATCACGGGCATCTGACTTGGAGCCTGTTGGCTGCTGCCCTCCTAAAGCTCCTTATTAGCATTTCCAGGACATTGATGTTGTGCTCGGATATACGGGAAGGCACTCGTAAGTTACAGAGCAGCAATATATCAACGTTAGAGAAGGGCCCATTTAAGCTTAATATCAGAGGCTGGGTTTTTCTGGAGTCAGGTGTCTCGTTCCCATTGAAATTCAACAGGAGTTGGAGTCTGCTCCCAGGGCTTCTCTGAAAGTCCCAGACTTAATTAGTATTTATCTTAATTAGGGGGATGTTACCTGCTCTGGGAACCTCGTGCTATCTGCTGCATTCATCCCCACAGCACCCTGGGAAAGGGCTCCCAGCCCTTTTTGCAGTGGGGGACTGAGACACACGGTGGCTGCTGCTGCCAGCCTGCCACTCAGCAGGGAGCAGGAAACACCTTCTGGGGGGCTGAGAGGGTCACAGTACTGCCCCCCTTCCTTTCTGGGTCCTGTTCTCTTGGGAGACCAGGTGAGGACACGCAGGAGACCAGAGGGGTGCAGCAGGAGGATGCTGAGCCCCCCTCACCGCTTACTTGGCCCCGGGGGGGAATTTTCGGGGAGACCTGGGTGGACACAGAGGTGGCCCAGCCCCGGCACTGCTCTGGAGCACCGCTGCTCGTTCACCATCTTCAGGCCAGGCCACAAATCGCAGGGTGGAGGATGGGAGGGTGGGGAAAAGAGAAAANCATAAACAGCCAAGAAGGACAAGCCACGGGGCTCGCTTGGCAAGCGGAATCTCACCCACACCCTCCTGCAGAGGCAGGGAGAGGCAAACGAGTCCAAACAGCTCCGAGGTCCTCTTGGCATGGACTTGACAAGGGCAGAGGAGCTGAAACCGGAGCCCCCGCCGCCTGCCCTCCGCCCACCGCTCCGCGGTGCCGGGAAGGATGGGGTTCCCCACAGCGGCATCCCTGTCCTCCCCTGCTGCCTGGCGTGAGGGATGGGGTTAGGATTCCCAGCTGGGCTGGCAGCTTCAGGGAAGGGCTTTGGAACAGGAATGAGCCAGCTGTCCCCTGGCAGAGCCATCAAACACAGTGACCTCCCCCGTGGTGCTGCAGTGGGTGGGATGCGAGGCCTCGGGGGCTGGCGGTGCCGTGCAGTGGGGACCTCCAGGGTTCCATGGGGACCTCCAGGGATGTCCTGGGGATGCTCGGGGGATGCAGATGCAGCATGGCCCAGGGATTAGGGCAGTGGGTGCCCACATGAAGGAACAGAGGATGAGCATCTCCCTCCTCCCACTGGGAGAGCTGCCTCCAGGCAGAGCTGTGAGCACGGGCAGGCTGTGCTGGCAGAGATCTCCAGAGGATCAGCCTTGCCCACAGGGCTTTGGGCCAAGGGCTTTGTGGAGGAGATGGTGAAAGGCAGCAGGAAGCTCAGGGCTGGCCCACAGAGCATGCTGGGCATGGCACAGGCAGTGCTGATGTGTGGACAGAGGCAGGAGAAAACGAACTCCAGAGAAGGGCAGGGATGGGATGAGCCATCTGCAAACATCCACCAGCAGTGGGACAAGGGGCAGGGAACAGGTCTGTGGGGAGCAGGGACAGCAGGAGGCTGAGAAATGCCACATCTGCTGCCAAGTGCCAGCTGGGTCAGCCTGCAGCTGACCTTGGGGACATTTTTGGTGGTCTGGTGACAAGTGACTCTATCCATGGGTCAGGGAAGATGTCTGAGCTGGGCCTGACTGCCGTGGTGCTGAGCATTCAGCTGCTCATCAGGAGCTCAGGAAAGGGACAGGAGGGGACATCTGTTGCCCCACTGGAGCTGTGGCCAGGTCTTTCTCCAGCTCTCCTCCATTAACTGCATCTCCTGGAGAGCAGGAATGGTTTTTCCAGATTTGCTTGTGAACTGTAGGACTGTGGTTTGAGAAAGGGTTGGGGTGGAAAGGTCTCTTGAAGGGAACAAGTCTGGCTTCGTGATGAAGAGAAAGGAGGAATTAGTCACTGGGGGTGAATAGTCCCAAAATGCAAAATATTGCATAAATTCCTTCATTGACCAATTGGTTCAAGACTTTGAATTTTTGTATCTCCCTTCTCTGCTCTGTTTTTTTCACTCACCCTGGGAAAAAAATGGCAAAAGTTTCATAAGGAAAGGGAAGCTCTCAGGAACTGAGGGTTGGTGTTGAATGGCCTGATGAAAATTCCTGGAAGTGTTAACACAGCAGAGCTGCAATTAGGAACCACATCCTCATAAATAACACGGAAAACTGTATGAAGATCATTCCTTCCAGGTCCCGGGGACACAGGGATACAACAGGTGGCACTGAATTTAATGCTGCCATTAAACAACCTCTTTTATTCAGCCAGGAGGAATGTGGTGGCTGGGAAGATGGACGAGTGCACCGTTTCATTGTGCTCCATGCAGAGCTGCCTTTGCCCCGCTCGATGTTTTACGGAAGGCTCGCCGGGCTGAGCCCGCAGGCTTCGAAATCATCCACAGTGTGCTAATGTAAAGTTGCCTGAGCTTATGGAAGATTTTGAAGGCCTGGATTCCATGTGTTGAGACTGGCACCATATCAGAGGAACAGCTGAGTATATGGAGCAGGGAAACTACGTGTAAGTTATCCAGCAAGGAGAGAATCCGCCTGGGGCTGCAATCCTGGGTGCTGCGATGGGGAGGGGAGGCAGCGGTCCCGCCTGGTCCTTCCTCACCGTGCACACAGCCTGGGGCTTTGCTGCATGGGAGCAGCATTATCCTGTTGGTGGGCACTGTCCTGGGCAGCTTTGTCCTGTTCATTCGCAGGCCAGGCAGAGCTGGGGCTGTGTGGAGGCCAGGATGGGATGTGCTGTGGTGGGAAGGAGGATCGTGTGTCTTCCCTCTGCTGTGGCTGCCTGCAGAAGTGGCTCTGGGGCCACAGGGCGAGGGGCAGATTTACAAAATCTAAATTAAGCTTGGCAAGCACTTCCCTCTGAAGAAAGTTATCTCTTTTCTAGGGTGGCCAGGAGGGAGAAGTTCCTGCCTGGAGGTGCTGCCTGCCCTGCTCAGAGGGAAGGACGCCAGCCCAATGCCTTCAGCTGACACCTGGAAACTCCTTGGAGGCACTGCTAAAGGGATGAAATTCCTCACCAATTCCCAAGCTGCTCTCACCAAGATCCCAGGAATACCAGGTTTGCAGTGAGGTCCGGCCCCACCACCAGAGATTTCATTCACTCCTGTGGAGCAGAAATAATTGTCCCCCAGCTGCCCAGGCTCACTGCCTGCCCCACAGCAGGAGGCACTAAAGCAGGAGCAGCCTGGGCAGAGCCTAAAACTGCTGGATGAATCTTGGTGGTGTCTGGAAGGGCTGGAACAATCCAGGATCCTGTCACGGGTGGTGCTGGCTCACCAGACAGGCAAGGAGCTCAGCATCTCTGGAGCCACAAATGAAGCAGTGGTGGCTGGAAGGTCCCTGGGAAGGGAGGAATGGGTCTGCAGGGAAGGGGATGAGCTTTTGTGACAACACACTTTGAACTCTTGCAAGCACCACAAACCCACCTGAACTGGTTTTCCTGGGAACTCCGTAAGACTCCCTGGCATCCTGGCACCATGGCCAGGACCATGCTGCTGCTGGGGACAAGCTGAAGCTTTTGTCTTTCCTGGGTGGGTGAACAAGCTGAAGACTTTAGGTACAGCCACCAGCAGGTCAGCCCTGGCCACCCAGCCAGGCTGCTCCTTCCCCAGAGCACTTTGGGGAATTAATTTTTACACTGGCCCAACGCAAGTGGGCTAAAAGAGCTGCATCACTCGTCTGAGCTCTTTGGGAAGGCTCTTGGGCTGGGGCTCTTTTGCTGTCCTTAGGAGGGGCCACCAGGATGTGTGAGTGGAAGTGAGAAATGAGATTTCCCGGGAATAATCCTCCTACATGAAACTCAGTGGCATCTGTGAAAAGTCTCGTGTGCACCGAGGCGATCCGCGTGAGGGAGCGTGGGGAGATGTCTGGAGTGAGACCATGCTCGTGTTAATTTGCTCAAAACTTGTGAGGGTCAGGTTCAGTGGGGTGTCCGGGCTGATCAGAGAGAGAGGCACCGTGGGCCTGGATCACAGAGCTGAGCTCAGCACAGTACAGGGCAGGATGTGTGGCAAAAAGAGGCAGAGCCCATCCTGAGCCTCGCTGGAGCCACTCCCTGCACTGAGGGCTCCTGGATTGGCTGCCACCTCCCAGGAACTGGGTGATTTTGTGACAACCCAATGAGGACCTCTGCTCAAGAGCCCAGCAGTGACCAGAAAGGTGAATAAAAATAAGAGACTGCAGAGAAGGATGTCAGGAGTCTCACCGAGGCGTTAGGCAGGCGGGGGTGTCGCCCTGACCCCGCCGGGAGCGCTGTGGGCAGGGCTGCACATCCCACCTCACAAATGACAGTCACAGGCATGGATCTGGAGGAGGGCTGGGAAAATAGCTCCAAGACTGGCAGACCTTGGGGCTTTATATGCACAAGCTTGGGCCCATGTGGCTTGCAAAGCTCTGGAAGTCCTGACTCTATCTGGTTCTTTCTGGGGTGACTGGAGCCAAAGGCTTGCTCCAGGGTTTGGGGAAGTCAGCTGGACTTTGTTTGTCTGAATGCTCTGACCTGCAGTGACATGGGCTGGTTCAAACCTGACAAGGGATGCTCTGGAGTAGGAAACTCCTGCCTCCATCAGACCAGGAAGGTGTTTCCAGCTCCATGCTGTGGGTCAGCATCGTGCTGTCTGCATTTCCTTAGTCACCTCTTAACAAGGCACTGCTGAACAGTGATAATCCTGCTGCTGCAAGCCCAGGCCTGAGTGCTTGCTGCAGCAGAATGATGTCCCCAGCTAGAGAGTGTGTGTGGAGCCCATGCAATGGCCCACTTAAATCCACGTGAGACTTGAGGGGTCTTGGCAAAGGAGCAACCTAAATCAAATTAGGAAGACGAGGGGATGTTCCCAAGAGCCACTGCCTCGGAGTGAGCCCACAGGACTTGAAACAGTGATGTTTCCTTTGCCATGGAACAGTACAAACAGGTAATCCAGATTAGTTGCTAAGTGCCTGCAGGAGGTAGGATTACTAAAAGGAAGAGTCTGCAGCGCTCAGCTGGCAGAGTCTCACCAGCAAAAGGGAATGGCCATAATGGTGCCTTTGCCAAGTGTCTGCCTGGTCTTAGGGGGGGAATCACAGGAATGACCATGAGAAACTCTCCAAGCAAGCTCATGTGTGTAGGAGATGTCTCTGTGTCTGCACCACCTTGGTCTCACTCCAAACACTATGATTAAAGCAGTGAGCTTACTGAGTTTGGTGTTGTTTTGGCATAAAGCATTTGCTGCATCAGTAGATGTTTGAATTCACACAGACAACATGAGCAATAAAACGGTATTTTGTACATCAGGTTTGTTTTTCCTTTAGAGAACTGGCCAGAAATGGAAATTTCTGTTTGAAGACGTTTGAATTCCCAGTTGTTTGGGTCCTACCTAAGTCAGAAATTCTGATGAGCTTTCAGAGGCAAAGCATCTGCCCTTCATGGGAGTAGGTTGGTTCTGCACAACAGCAGTGCTCAGCAGCTCAGGGTACCTGTTTTGACTCCATTCTTGGTTTAATTTGGTATCTGATCATTCCTTGTTCCTCTTCTTTCTCTGAGGCTTCTTTCCTGTCTGCTCATCTGCAGAGCTCATCTGGGTGATGCCAGACCAAAGGAGATGAACCTGTGCACCACCTAAGCCCTGATCCTGGGGTGGACATGGCATCCCACTGTGGAAAACACCCCCTGGACACCAGGAGCAGTGTCAGACACAGGAGCTGTGCTGTTTCCTCCAAGAACACAAAGCTCTCGAACATTGATCTGCTTGTACTGAAATCATTGTTGCTTTTGAAGTAGCTCTACTGGAGGCAATGTTTGTGCCTCCAGGGCCTCCAAAAACTAGAGGAGGCAGCAAAAAAAATCAATGGGGGTTTGCTGGAGGAGGTTTATGAGCTGCCTTTCCTGGTGCTCCTGGCTGATGATAGGAGTGTTTGGGGTGCCACACAGCCTGGTGAGGTGTGGGCACTTTGCCTCCATCAAAGGTGGGGAGAAACACCTGCAATACAGGGCTTGGAGTGCAGAAACAGAGGCCACAAGGTGTGAGAGTCAGTTTTCCCTTACAGGAAGGAGGTGAAGAGTTTGACCTCTGATTCCTTTAGGCAGAATAACCAGAAGGAGAGGGGGTCACTGTAGGTCAGCACTGTTTGGATGAGAGCTGTGTGTGTGTTGGGGAACCTCGAAGTCTTTGTTGGAAGCTGCAGGTGTTTGAGCAATGCACCCACCCAGTGCTGCACAGAGATCACCCCCTGTCCTAATGCCCCTCCTTGTTGGCATCAAGTGGTCAGGGATTGCAAAGTGCTGGTCCAGCCTTCCCAGAGGGATGAGCTGCTGCAGGATCCTCTCTGATACATCCCTTCCCTGCCCTTTCCCTCCAGGCACAGCACTGGTGAAGGCCCCAGAGCCTGATGGAGAACCAGAGCATGTGCAAACCTGCTCTGTGTCCTTCCCAGCCTGTGTGATTTGGACTGGGACCTAACCCCAGCCGTCATCTCTGCCTGGGATAAAGGGAGTTTGTTTCTGCCTTAGCTCATTGCAGTATCTCCTGCTGGCAGACTTTCCAATTAGGGAGCCAAGTGGGAGTCAGGAGAGACCCCAGGGTGGATTTCACACTCACTCTTTATTTATATGTAAACCTGGATGCAGGGCTGAGCTGCTGAGAGTGGGAGCAGGAGCACGGAGGGGGAGAGGCCAGCCTGGAGAACAGAGGTCTTTGCAGCTCTCATTTGCAGTGTGTGGGGGCCAGAGCTGAGAGAGAGGCGAAGTCTGGCTCGTCTCTCCCACTGCTTCAGCTCACGGGCTCTTCTCTGCTTGTGCCTCCCAAAATGGCACTGGAGCATCTCTGAATGCCAGGGATGGCAAGTTCTCCCCTGGTGACAGATCTGAGCATCCCTGTGTGCCCCAGTACCCACCTGGAGCACACACAGCGTGGAGGTGCCTGACCTGGCTCAGGTGGGTGATGGGGTCTGGCCCTGCCCTCTTCCACTCTTGTCTTTGGCATTGCTGTGCCCTGAGTGTCTCTTCTGTACGCTGACACTGATGGTGCTTCTGGCCCCACAGAGGGGTCAGCAGAAGCTGGCCAGCAAGGGAAGCATGGGCAGAGGAATGTGGCACAGCTGGAGGGCACATGGACCACAGTCATGGGGCAGGGAGCAGTGGATGCCCCAGGCAAGGCTGTGATACCTTCCCTCCCAGCCTTCCCCATCCCCTGCTCCCTTCTGTTTCCATTGGGTGGGACCCTTTCAAACTGCCAAAAAATACTGGCCTTCCTCTCTAGTTTTTTAAAAAGAAATATTTAATGAAGGCAAACAGATGTGAAGTTAAAACCTGGAGGGAGCAATTCTTCCCTGGCCAAAAAGGATGGAAGCGTTGCCCCTGTGGGCAGCCCACAGGGAATGTGGGTGTGAGTACCCACCATTCTGTGGGGCTGAGTGCCCCCAAAAGGGCAGCTCCACACTGAACCCTTCTGGTCACCAGGGCCTCTTTGCCAGGCTTGCACCAGGGCTGTTTTCCAGGTGCTGTTGCTGTGCTTTACGGTGTGATTATGGCTGCACAAACAGTTCCACTGGCTCAGCTGCTCCCTCCCCTCCTTCCCTTTGTCTGGGAAAAGCCATGTCTCTCCAGCTCGTTTTTGCTGGCAGACGAGCTGGATGGCAACTCCAGGAGATCAAAACACAGCGTTGGTGTGTTGGTCACTGCAGTGACAAGGTTTTGGGCAGCTGGTTGGGTGCTGAGTTAAGCCGGGTGCTTAGTTAAGCTTGGTTTAGCTGGTTTGCTAAGCAAAGCACCTCTCGGGTAGGAACAAGGACATGCAGGCTCAGCACCTGGTTTCCAGCTCCTTGTTTTGCATCAGGGGAGCGTTTGCTACCTGGCTGTGCTGTTCCTCACTGGAACAGGGGTAACAGGATTTCTGAGCTTGGCAGGTGTGCTGGAAAGATAAATTCAGCAATATTTGGAGGGTATCGCAAGGCTCCGGCTTTACTGCGAGCCACAGCATTTCTCATCCACACCACTGAACTGCAGCTACCTCTCATGAACAGGCAGAGCAGGAAGAGACACCTGCGGGGTGGCTGAGAAATCCAGGAGAAGATGAGCAGCACAGGGAATGTGAGCAGGGACTGCTCGTTCTCTCTCCCAGCTGAGGAGCAGGGGCATGAGGCAGAGGCAGTGAGCTGAAGCAGATGGATGGAAGCAATTTTTCAGGGAACGTGCTGTGGTGCTGTGGAACTCCTTAATAAAGGGCATCAAAGCATTAGTGTGGATGCAAGATCATGGAAAAGGAAGCCATGGAAAAGCAGGCACTCCACAGATAGCAACTGGATCAGGAAGACCAGGGAGACATTGTGAAAGTGCTGTGGGAAGCACTGTGTGTTTGTCTTCTTCTTGTACCCCAGGGAAGGATGTGTGGGAGAGATCCTTCCCCTCCAGCTGCTGCTGGAGACGTGGCCTGGGCAGGACAGGCCTTTGGCTGGCAGTACCACCCTTCTCCTGCAAGGTGAATTTCAGACCCTGAGGTGCAACACCACACAGAAAGAAGTGGAGTCCCACGTGCCACCGTCACCCTGCGTCCTGCAGGGTGACACCCACTCCAGGAAGGGCTGCTGCTGGTCACTGGATGGGCAGGTCTGGAACGGAAAGCTGTGGGGTGCAAAGTGTGCTTCCAGCCAGGTCCCTGCCTTCATTTTGTGGTGTTGCAGGTCAACAGATCATGGAACAGATTGGGTTGGAAGGGATCTTAAAAACCATCTCATTTCAACCCCCTGCCATGGGCAGGGACACCTTCCACTACCCCAGGGTGCTCCAAGCCCTGTCCACCCTGGCCTTGGACTCTTCTCTGGGCAAGGGCAATCAAGGGAGGCCCAGGAACAGCTACTCAGGTGGATCCCTGCCATGTTCAGGTGAAGTGGGGACAGCACCTCAGTGGGATGTTACCAGTAGTTGTAAGATGAGATAAATAAATGTGATGGTCAGAATAGCATTCACATACATTTGGGCGCAGACCCATCCCTTAAATCTTTGTCTGTACCTAAAATGGCCTCGAAACAAGCGGGATCTATGAACCTATTGCTGATTTTTCAGAGCCAATCAAAGTCCCAGGGAATCAGCAGGCATCCAGCAACCAAGCTGAGTCAGAAAGCACCTTTGGAGCCAAAACCCCAGGACCCGAAAGGAGATGTTGCCACCTCCTGCAGCCTGAAGTGGCCCCCAGCTGAGCCACTCCGTCCCCTCCCGAGGAGCGGCAGGGCCGGCGGGCAGCCCCTGCAGCCCTGCATTATTGAAGGGCCCGGGCGCAATTAGCGAGGCGCTGGAGAGCCGCCAGCACGGACTGCAGGTGCCGGTGCCTCCCCGGGGCACGGACACCGCCAACAGCTGGGCTCCGCCTCCCTGCCTCGCAGCCCTCAAGGGCACTCCCAAAAATAGGCTGCTGCAATCACCTTGGCCAGAGACCCCGCTGACACAAATCACCCTGGCAGAGCGGCGGCAGGAAGAAAACGTGATTCGCACAGAGGCGAGAGCGGAGCCGACACAAGGGTGGTGATCATGACGACTTCCCTCTCCACAGACCCGGTGCGTCTGGAGGGGTACTTCTGGATCAGCGCATCGTGGATGCAATCATCCCAACCCCACCAGTTTGTCTTATTCCTTCCTTTAACACCAACTTTCCCCCCAGCACTCCCGGATCCTGTTTTGCTGCCCTGTCTCGCCACCAACCAAACCTGTTTTGCCATAGAGCCCCTGGCAGAAGCACGGAACTGCCAGCAGCAGGTGCTGAATGTTGCTTTCCCGCTGTAATTAGCAGGCTGAGCTCCTCTCCTCGGCTCTCTGATCTCTGTTTTCATTGCTCTCTGCAGCTCACGGGAAATGTGATAGGCAGTATCCAGGGTCTGGTGTCAGCAGCAGGCATTGCTAAGCTGAGCACCTTAGCAACAGGGACAGGATGAGGTGGGAACACTGCAGGCAGAGGGACGTCAGACACCTCTGGGTGGCCACCTCACCGAAGGGACTCCTCAGTTCCAGCAGCTGTGGAAGTTTCCAAGAGCACTGATGACTCTGTGGAAGAAAAGGAAGGGTGTTTGGGATGCTCTGGCGAGAACCAGTGGCCGTGTCTGTGGCAGGCATTTCCCAAAGATCAGCGTGGTGGGGCTGGCTCAGGTGAGCCTGCCTCCTCCACAGCCACTAAAGCTGTCCCACAAGACACTGCATCACTGTTTTTCCGCAGCAGGCACAGCCTGACTCATCTTTGGGAGGCATCCTCCAAAATGTCACTGCGAACAAACCTGCTCGGTTTCTGTCACTACCTGCCGGGGGGGACTCAGCTGAGGGAGGAGGGAGGCAGGCTGCAGGGCAGGCTTCCAGGCTAGCTCCCATCCCCACTGCTCTCCCAGGGTGTCCCCAAATGCCTCCAGGGAGCTGGTTGCCTTCCCAGAGTTGCCTTGCCTCATGCCCCGCTGCTTCCCTGTGCGTGCCCTGAGGCTCTCCCGTGTCTGGAAGGGGAATTCTTCACTTGTGATCAAAATTCAGTTGATCTGACCATGCCTGGGGGACTGGTGAGGGTGGGAGACATGTTTCTTTGTGCTTCAAGTGGGGGATTTTGAAGCCCTGGACTTTCCAAAATCCACACACAGAGGCGGAAGATAATTGCAAAAGGCTTTGTTCTCCAAAGAGCTCAAAACTGTCACCTTCACTGTCCCCATCCACACAGGTCCCACAGCTGCCCTTTGGGGCTGTGGCCCAGATCTTTAGTGGCCCAGAAGCCACCAGGACACTTGGCAGATGGCTGTGAGAGTGAGGTCTTCTACCATCTTCCCTTGGAGATATCTCTACCAGGACACCCTTTCCCTGGTCCATCATCACATCTCTGAGCTGACTGCTACTCAGTAAATACCTTCAAAACTCAGGATGCCATCCATGTGTCAAACCAGTTTGGATTTTGTTCAAAAACAGGTCAGAAGAGCTCTTTTCACAGCTAGAGTCTGTGGTAAATACAATGAATGTTCAGTTCTTCTGTGAGCACCACAAAAGCCAGGACAGAACACCCCCAGCCCCTCTCAGGGCCATTTGGAAGAGATGTGCTGGACACACTGTGCTTCCAAAGGATAGCAGGGCCATGGGGTCACTGGACAGAACATTTTGGGACTGGAGGCAGTAGCAATGACACCAGAGAGAGCCTCACTCCCTGAGAAAAGGGAAGGAGAGCCAGGCTGTGTCCAGATGAGGATAAGGGGGATGTTGTGGGAGCACTGGATGTGAATCCCCAAGCAGGAGGGGCAGGACCCCCAGGAGGCTCAGCAGGACCCCACAGGAGCCAATGACACCCAGTGTAGGGTGGACAGAGACATTTGGTGGTGAAGGCTTTGCCTTTCTCAGCCTCCCCTTAGGACATCACTTCTCCCCCCAAGCCTGGCCCCTCACCACAAAGCTGTCTCTCCCAACTCTGATGGCGAGGGGGCTGGCTGTGCACACCTGAGTGGCACAGGAGGAGCCCATGGGAAGGCTGGTCAGTGTGTGCTGGTCTGGGGAGCACGCAGGGCCTGGCTGGAGAGCTGGGTGAGCTGGCCAGCCTGCTCCAAACCACTCCCAGTAGCAAAGACCTGAGCTGTGCTTTGAGCCCAGGCTGTGCTGGAAGCCAGTCAGGCCCAGCTGAGCCAGGACTGGGCTGGAGAGCTGTGAGAGGAGAGGCAGGAATGGGCTGGGGGTTGTGGACACACCAACTGGAGCATCTTTCACATGGCTGTGCTTTGCTGAGTCTCAGTGCAGACTCTGCCTGCACGCCCTGGGCACATGCAGGGAGCAAAGTCCCTCAGCTCCCCGGGGAAGCCTGAGGAATGTTGGACACATTAGCCCAGCTGGGGACTGACCCAGCCAGGGAGTGAGTCCCTGCAAGCCTGGGTCTTCACAACAACCCAGAAATGGTGCCTTGTGTGCCGTGTTCCCTCACAAGCACTCAGCCCTCCTCTGCTGAGATTCACCGTGGGGGGACGGGCACCAGGAGGAGGAATTTGCTGGGTGTGAGGAAGTGACTTGAGCTGTGGCACAAAAACTCTCTGGGTGGGTGTCATGAGCACACGCTGGGGAGTATCCCGTGGGCCTGAGCTCAGAGCTACATATGCTGCTCCTCTGCCAGCACCAAACATGGCACCTGGCATCTGCTCAGCTCAGACCCCATTGGTACAAACAGGCGGTAGGTGGAAAGTCCAAGCCCACAGCACAGCCCAGAAAGGTCGTGTTTTATTCTGGCTGATCTCCTTTGCTTGCCTCATCTCCTGGAGGAAAACGAAGTGATAAACAGCCAGCAGCACAGTTTTGTTAAAAACAAACCAGGGCAAACAAACAAGGGATCATTCTCTCTCCGGTTGGTGTGGGGAATTCTGCTGAGCTGAGGACAGACATCACTCCAAGTCCTGCATGGCCAACAGACAGTGGCCAACTCCTTGCTGGGACAGCATGGCTGGGCTCAGCCTCTTGCTTCCTGGCCAGGGTCCTGGGGAAGCTAAACACTTTTCCTACCCATATTCCTGCATTTTCCAGGCTGCCATTGAGTGGTCCCCGATCCCAAGCTTTGCTGAGCCTGACTCTGGTCTGTGCCCAGAGCAAGGGGCTCTCAGAAGAAAGCTCAAGGACAAAAAGAAGGATAGTCTGTCTGAGCCCTTGCACTGAGCAGAGCAGGCAGGGAAGCAGAGGAGGGAAGTCTGGCAGAGGCAGGAATGGCTGCAGCATTCTGGGCCTTGGAGAGAAGGAAAACAGGGCAGGGAGAGCACAGAAAGGACTCCTGGGAGGTGAAGATGTGCAGAGCGCTCAAAGAGGAGTGGAAAGGACAGTGCTGGGCCGGGAGGTGGTGGAGGGGTCTGGGCTCCTCCTGTTTCAATTCTTACCTTCCTCCCCCGAGTGCCAGGATCTCCGAGTCTTTTACAGGGCTTTACAATCCCAGAACCTGGCAAACCGAGGCACTGAGAAGTTAAGCGAGGCCACCAGAGAAGATGAGAAGGGATCGTGTTACTCTTTTTTTCCCCCTGAAACAAAGCAGAGCTGTCAGTTGACACTTCCCTCGCTGCCCCAGCTCCAGAGGGTTGCTGGGGCCGCTTCCAGCAGACAAGAGACGTCAGGGAAGAGACGGGAGCCGTGGGGTGAGGCGTGGGATTCCTGCAGCACGGGGTCCTGTGCAAAGCCGTGCCTGGAGTCGATGTCCTCCCACCCACCCGAGCAGGGAGAGGCTGTTCTGCCCCCCGAGCCTCCCGCCCAGCTCAGGGGAGCTGAGCCCTGGCAGCCTGGAGGTGTCCTGGGAACCTGGGTTTGGAGGCTGCCTGAGAGGCAAAGGGTTAGGGAATCGGGCAGGCTGCCACCAAAAGTCTGCCCGGCTTTTGGCAAAAGTCTGCCTGAACGATACAGCTCCCTGAAACATTTCAGCTTTGACAAATGTGTGGTTTTTTGTTGTGTGTGTGGTTTGTTTTGTTTTTTATTTTTTTAAATGAAAAACCCAACTCCGCTGGGTTGAAAACTTGCCCGACTGGTCGGAGGATGGTTCAGCCAGTCTGTAGGGGAGCAGGGCAGCAGGGCCTTCTCCTGCACACAGGATGCCCATTGTTCTCCGGGCAGAGCTGGAGGATGGCTGGCATTAACCACAGGCCTGGGCAGGACCGCCTGGGTCATCACAGCTGGAACACCACCTGCATGGGCAGACCCCTGCTCTGTGTCTGTTTCAGCTGCACCTGGCCAACCTCCACACCTCCAGCCTGTAGGAAGGCTTCCCAATCCCTGGAGCAGACCCAGACAGGCAGGAAAAGGCTCAATCTGCCTGCATGACCCATGGGCTGGCACTGCAGCACTGGCAGGATTTTGCTGTCCCTTAGCCATCCTTGGGGGAATGGCAGTAAAGTGACAGAGGGCAGGGTTAGATTAGATCTTGGGAGGAAATTCTGCTCAGTGAGGCTGGTGATGCTCTGGCATCAGAGGAGCTGTGGCTGTCCCATCCCTGGAAGTGCTCAGGGCCAGGTTGGATGGAGCATCCTGGTGGGATAGGAGAAGCTCTCCCTGCCCACAGCAGGGGGTGGAATTCATGAGCTTTAAGGTCCCTTCCCACCGAAACCATTCTGTGATTCCTTGATTCCCACTTCCCCCTCTCTCAGTGTCGGCTCTGAGGGCTGTCCCCGTGCTGTGACACGGAGGGACACCGAGCCCTCCTTGCTGGAGCTCACATATGGTCTGTAACGGCTCTGGGCACCAAACCGAGCGTGGCAGGAGGGGCTGAGGGGAGCTGGCAAGCTGGCCATGCCTGGGTACAAATCCCACTGCTGAGCCCCAGAGTCCCCACTGCTGTCACCTCGGCTCCCCCAGCCCCTGCGCTGTCCTCCGCTGCTTCTCATCTGCTTGTTATTCATGGCAGGGGGCAAGGAGCCTCCCCCCGCCCCCCATTCACCGCGCGGACCATCCCCACAGCCCCAGAAGGTTCAATTTAATGCTGGGGGATTTGCAAGTCAAGAATTCCTGCGCCCACACAATGCGCAGCTGGGCTTTGAAAAGGCGTCAGGATTAAAATGCAACCGCAAACTTGACAAACCGGCGCAAGGGCCGCAGACAATGGGCTGCAGCTCCCTGTTATCATTCACGGCGTGTGAAGGACCAGCTCGGCGGGTTACAAGTCATGCGCTGGAGATGCTGCTGGCCTGGACACCAGCGGGGAGGGCTCCTTTGTGCGGCTCTCGCAGTGGGGAGCAGCCCGAAAGACAGGCTGAGCCGAGAGACATCTCCGCTCGCAGCCGGGGGTAAGGAGGGCAGCGTGACAGGGACCCTCCGCCACCGCCTGCGGGCTCCGAGCTCCTGCCTGGCCGGGATTCAGCCGCCCCGGGGGGCTCCAGATTCACCGCGCTTTGCTGGATGGAAATTAAGGAGCTTTCCTTTGATTCTGTCCTGAAACTGTAACTTGGTTTGTGCAGGAGCAATAAAGAACGCGGAGGATGGGGGGATTCGGGGCGAACGGGGGATGCCAGGACGGGGCAGAGGGTTTCAGATGATGATGGATTAGATACAGGTCAACCGTGTAATAGTGAGGGACAATGCCACCTGGGGCTGCAATAATTAACACTCCCGAGTAAAGCCGGCAAAACAACCGGCTGGATCTCCCCGTGGGCAGCAGCGAGACACCTTCCCCAGCCCCCCGAGGCACCCCAGCCTGCTGCTGGTCCTGGGGCGCTCTGGGCACGGCTCTGCAGTGCCCCCGGGGGAGCACGGGGCAAGGGAAGGGCTGGCAAAAAGAGATCTGGGCCTGGCCAGGGCGGTGGGAAGGAAGGAGCCACCCAGGAGGTGATGTGACAAGCATGGGGTCCTTGTGTGACTGTCATGGCTAGGATCAATTATTTTAATGAGCCCGTGGACAAAGGTCAGGGAGGAATGTAATGTGTAACGTCAGTGGGGTCCTCACGCTGGGTACGTGCTGGCTCCTGCCATGGCATTCCCATTCAGAGGCAGCAGCCAGCCAAACCCTCCTGTCTGCAGGATATGGGGATGAGTCTTCACGTGTCCAACGCTCTGGTGTAAAACTGGATCAGGTGCTCAGCCCCTTCCCAGCTGCTCTCCCACCATCTTCCTGCACAGGAGTGTGCACAGCTTCCCTCTCGGTGCATTGGGCAGCATCACAGGCTGAGCTTGGCAGGAAAGAGGATTTTCCTCTCTCCTTGGGCAAGGATGGGTATGGGGATAACCCTTCCCCCCTGCCAACAGGTACAAGGATGGGTATGGGGATAACCCTTCCCCCCTGCCAACAGGTACAAGGATGGGTGAGCAAACTCCACCCTGGAAGATGGAGCTGTTCATGCAGCTACACCGACCTCCCAGCACCTCTCAAGGAGCACTGTCCATGGGGTGGGCCAGCTCTAAAGGGACCAAAAAAAGCCCAGAGCAGTCCTCAACACCAAATGGCACCGTGCCATTTAGGCCATGCAGGAGGGTTGGGTTTGGTTTTTTCTTTACACAAGAAGCTTGGTGCTTTATTCAAAAAGGGACCTTTCAAAAATGAGGCAAAACTGACACTGTTGGAACTTAAGGGAGTTTGCTGGGCAACAAGAAACTGTAAAAATATTATTGGATGGAGGATTGACATTTTTCCTATACTGAAGGGGAGTTTTGTAGCCATTTTGAGGCTAGTTTAGATAGCTGTGCTAAAGAGCAGAACACATCTGGTTTTTGAGCTAGCACAGCTACTTCAGAGTCACAGGGACACTGAGGCCTTTACCTGACTTTGCCCAAATCTTACATGTCAGGACATGAGCTTTAGCAAAGTGTCCTTGGCCTGAGAGGGAAATCAGAGCTGTGGCGTGGGATCTGTCCTAGCCCAGTTCTCTGTGTCACACAGACTGAGCTTTTTAACCACCTAGAGAAGAAGCTCACAAGCAAATTCATCTGGTACCTACCCCCTGGGCCAGCACCAGCAGCTTTTCCCTGGTGGGGACTCCATGCCCAGGTCTGAACTGCAGTTTGAAAAATGACATTAATGACCAAAGGCCTTTGCTGCCTGCAGTGGTGCCCTGCAAAAAGGTTTCTTGTTGATCTTGCAGTCTCCTCTCCTCCATGGAAGTGCTGGTGTCCACCCTGCAGGCCAGGGGTGCTGGTGTCCCTTGGTGATAGCCACAACAGAGCCAGTGATGGTCACTGCAGCCTCACGGGCTGTCCTGGAGTGAGAGAATGCTGAAGTAGAAGGGCAGTAGCTCGTGGGGTTGGCAGAGGAAACGATGCTTGGGGAGCTGCTGGGGCAGACTGGGCCTGCCTGCAGAGTCCCCACAGCAGGTCAGGCACCCACCCAGGCTCTCTCTGGGGCTGCATTTTTATATTAAAACAACAACAGAGCAGCAAGAACTACAACTAAAGAAGACCCTTGGCCCTTGTGATGGCAGGCAGTGTCTGGCCCCCAGTAATCAGGCCCTAAGGTGCAGCTTTTACATAAAAACCACTGCATCTGCTTCATCCCCCCAGCTCACATGGCCAAGTGGCACCCACACGGCCCTTCCAGAGGAACAAACACCACAGGGCCACCTTCCTCCTGCCCGGCCCCAGCGTCCCTGTGCATTGCACAGCTGCCAGCTCACCTTCCCTTTCGGGGAGAGGTGTGCCCGTAGGGAATTCGGGTGGTTGCCCCATGGTACTCACCCTGGAGCAGCAGCCCTGCTGGGGAAGGTCACTGGGGAGGGGGGCAGCCTATATTAGGGGTAGCCTGCTGGGGAGGGCGTGTTTGGGATGCCCGCGGTGCCCGGCAGGCAGATGCGTGGCAGGAGCTATATTTGGAAGGTGCCATTTGGTTCCCTCCCCGGATGCTGCAGCAAGCTGTCCCCAGAGCTGTCCCCAGAGCTGGCCCTGACGCTGCGTGTGCTGCTCCCGAGCACCAGCATCCCCCTCCCCGGCCCCACGCCACACTTGGCTCCTTTTTTTCCCCCCTGCTTTTCTTTCCTGCGGGCTGTGAAAAGGTGCAGTCTGCCTGTGACCGTTTCTCCTCCCTCCCTTCCCCCTTCCCGCTGGTCAAAACCGCCATCCTGGAACAGCCCGGCGGATTAGTGAAGGGATACCTTTGAAACCGATGCCAGGAAAGCTCCGTGGATCAGTTAACAGGAGAGTATAAAAAGCCGTGCCTGTGTCCCCCCACGCTCCCCCCATCTCTCTTCCTCCATGTCACCAGCCCTGGCTGCCGGCTCGCCCCTGGCTGGGGGCCTGCGATCCCAAACGTGCTCTCCAGGCTGGCTTGCCTCATTAATTAAAGAAGACAGATTTTTAGCTTCTCTTTCCCTCCCTCCCTCTCTCTCTTGCCTTTTTTTTTCCTTGGGCTCCTGCTGGGGAAAGTGGAGCCAGTCTTGTGGGGGGCAGGAGGAGGATGAGGATGGGCGCCAGGGATTAGAGGCGGCTGATGAGCTCTGCTCCAGGGGCCTGGGACACCCTGAGCCTGCTTGGTGCCAGCCCAGGGGACACGAGGAGAGGCCACTCAGCTCCCACACCCGCAGCCCTGCGATTTGCAGCAGCAGCATTTGCGTCCCCTCCAGGAGCATTCCCTCATGGTTGGCTTCCATGAGCATCCTGCCTGCCCTCAGCACCCCCTCGCTGGCTGCAGCCCTGCTGGTCCTGCAGGACCCTGCACAGCAGGGCCCGGGGGTGCAGACATGCATGGGGCTGGGCACACAGCACAGAAAGCAGCGTGGAGGTGTGCAGGGAGAGTGGTGCAGCTGTACAGTGAGCGTGACACAGCCATGCAGTGAATGTGGTGCAGCTGGGCAGGGTGAGTGCTACAATTGTGCAGGCAGTGCAGTGGAGCTGTGCAGTGAGAGTGAGACAGAGCTGTGCAGGGAGTGTGGTACAGGTGTGCAACAAGTGTGGCACAGCCATGCAGGGTGTGTGGCACACCTCTGCAGTGAGTGACACGTCTGTACAGCCACCCAGGGTGTGTGGCACACCTCTGCAGTGGATGACATATCTGTTCAGCCATGCAGCGTGTCTGTAGAGCCATGCAGGGTGTGTGGCACACCTTTGCAGTGGGTGACACATCTGTACAGCCACCCAGGGTGCGTGGCACACCTCTGCAGTGGGTGACATGTCTGTACAGCCACCCAGGGTGCGTGGCACACCTCTGCAGTGGGTGACATGTCTGTACAGCCACCCAGGGTGCGTGGCACACCTCTGCAGTGGGTGACATGTCTGTACAGCCACCCAGGGTGCGTGGCACACCTCTGCAGTGGGTGACATGTCTGTACAGCCATGCAGGGTGTGTGGCACACCTCTGCAGTGGGTGGCATGTCTGTACAGCCATGCAGGGTGTGTGTACAGCCATGCAGCATGTGTGTACAGCCATGCAGGGTGCGTGGCACACCTCTGCAGTGAGTGACACATCTGTACAGCCATGCAGGGTGTGTGGCACACCTCTGCAGTGGGTGACATGTCTGTACAGCCACACAGGATGTGTGGCACACCTCTGCAGTGGGTGACATGTCTGTACGGCCATGCAGGGTGAACCCACACGTGGTGCAGTGTGTGCTCCTGCTCCAGGGATGGCTCATGCCACCAGAGCCCTGTTACAATTCACTCCACCTGTGCCTGTGTTGGGGTAGCACGGCTCAGAGCCTGTCCCCAGCACAGGCACAACCCTCCACGTGAGCTCAGGCTGGGAGGCAGCTACCCTGGCACATGGTGCTCGAGGACAGGACAGCAAAGTAGGGACAGCAGGAGCTCCAGGAGGGACCTGAGGGCTGGGCTAAGCTGGGAGCTGGCTCCTGACTCTGCCTGGCTGTGTTGTTCCTCCCCGAGGAGAAGGCCTGGCTGGTTCTTCTGGCTGAGTCATCCCCAGGTCTATCAGCCTGGCTGCAAAATTAAATTCAAAGCTCGTCTTTTTAACACGAAGATCACTTACATCCAGCTGCACGAGCCGCAGCCCCTTTAGGATTTAATAATAAAATGAATGCCCATGACCTGACTGTTTGCTCACGCCTGGATCTTCCTTGATGGATGAACAGAAATTGCTCCCTGGCTCGGGTCATCCGCAGTAAAAATCGCCAGTCGATTGCTGGGCCCTCCCTCGGCTCCTCTGCGTTCAGGGCTCGCTGGCTGCGTTTGGGACCTGCCTTGGAAGGGATGATCAATAATAATCAGGCTCGACGCTGTGACGGCACCTTTGATCCGAGGATCTCGGAGCACTTTGCAGCGGATAATGAACGGAGCCCCTCTGTGAGGCAGGCAGGAGTGTCTGCATTTTATGGGGGGAGCGCAGCCCGAGGATGGGCTGACCCTGCTGCTCTCGGCTCCGTCCTGCTCCACACCCCGCGTCAGGACAGCTCAGCCACTTCAGCATGAGGGAGCTGCTTGGGAAGGGGATGGTGCCAAACCTCCCTGTGGCTCATCCCCTGGTAGCTTGTGGGTCTGCCTCCTTCACGAGACAGCCTGGATTGCCCTGTTGACAAAGATATTTTTGGAAAAGTCGTGCTGGTTTGAGGCTCAGCGTGGCAGGGAGCAGAGCAGCCCTGGGTGAGGTGTGTTCCCCCAAGTGATCCCAGGGCTCCTGCACCCCCAAACTGGGGCTCCCCGTGATGGAGTGCAGCCCCTCTGTGGCAGTGTGCAGGGTCCAGAGCTGGGGCTAAGGCTGGGGAGTGTCACTCCCAAGCTACAACCATTCCCGGGCCTGGGAAAAGAGGCTGGCAGCAGGAAGCAGAGCTGTGAGATCCCGTGTCCAGCCCTCCTGGAGAGCACAGTCACAGCCTGGGCTCTGTTTGTGTTCAGGGGTGGCTTGCACAGTGTGAGCCCGGTGATGCCAGCCCTGCTGCTGCACACCAGCCACCCCCTTCCCACGGCTGTGGTCTCTGTGGGCCCCACAGTGTCCCCAGGATGGCAGCCTGGGGGCTGGCAGCAGGGACCACCTGCACAGCGAGGAGTGCAGAGCTGGTGGCAGGACTGGGGTGGTGAGCTCTGCCCGAGGGAGGGCTGTGTCCCCCACGGGTGGCCAATGGGGGACAGGGCACCCAGCTCTGGGGATGCCACCCCCATGTCCCCAGCCTGCCCCCCTCAGCCAGGGTGACGCCCTGCTGTTGGGAGGGCTGTGTCCCCAAGAGCTGGGCAGTGGGGACAGAGGGCATCCAGCTCTGGGGATGCCACCCTTGTGTCCCCAGCCTGCGCTCCGTGGCCAAGATCGCATCCTGCCCTTAGACAAGCGAGTCCCCCCGTGGCCAGGCAGTGGAGGGCGGGGAGGGGCAGCTGGGGGTTGTCACCCCAGTGTCCCCAGCCCGCACCCCACCAGGACAGGCTGCTCTGCTGGTGTCGCAGCGCCACCCCTTGCCTCCCGGGGAAAGTGCCCGCTGGCTTCATCTGCACTCTCCAGCAATTAACCGACTAATATATTAATTGTTTCTAATCTGCGCATCTCCAAGGTCACCTGTTAGACCGGGAAAGGGAAACAAACCTCCCCGGGCGATCCCTGTCACACACCCACGGGATGAGGTGGCAGCGCAGGGGCTGCCCTATGGACCCCCGACCCCAAATCCTCCCTGGGAGCGTGGCCATGGGGAGCAGCCCCCGCGGGGACGGAGACGGGATGCTGGCTGGGGGATGCTGCTGCCGGCCTCCAGCGGGAAGCGCACCCCGTGCTGGCCACGGGCTCAGAATCGAGCCAGGCGCTGTCCGTGGGTCCATCCAGCCGGTGCTCCCACCGCTGCCACCGCCTCTGCCTTTGTCTCCGGCGCTCAGCCGCGCCTCCAGTCTTCAAAGTGTTAAAACTTTTCAGTGTGTGCTGCAGATCCCTTGCCTGCAGCCTCCTGCCCTGAGTCAAATTAATCATGTACTGGGAAACACAGCAGGCATGTACTAGCCCTGGGCATGGTGTATCACGTACTTTCTGGAATCTGTCACATGGGGAGCTTTCTGTTTTAGGCTCAATTGATCCTTTCTCGGTTTGATACTGTGTTTAATTGTGAGATGGGGCTGTGTGTTTTTGCTTCAGCCGAACTTAAAGGGCCGCTCTTCCCAGCCTTGTTTTCAGATGTCCGCAAGAACAGACCGCCGCTGTCTCCTCACCCAAACAAAAAGCCTTTCTCTCCCCACACACAATATCCCCTCTGTATTGTCCACAACAAAGAGCAGGGCTAAATTAATTTTAGGTCCGGCTCTTTTAATGTAGGGCTGGGAAGGGGAGGTGCTTTTATTGCTGCAGCTGACGGCTCAAACAGGAGAGGGAGAGGTGGCCTGGGCCACCGGGCACTCCTGGGGCGCTGGGGATGGGGAGGGGGGATGTCCCTGGCCCCCGGGACCCCCCCTGAGCCCCCTGAGCTGCGGTGCTGGGTGCAAGGTGAGGTGAGCTGGAGCAGAGCCCAACCATGCTCCTCACTGCAACATCGCCCCAGGTGGGTGAGAGCCTTCCTGGGCTCTCCCTCCACCCCCAGGGAGGGCTTTCCTCATGCCCTCCACTGGGAACACTCATCCAAGGAGACTGGGTGGGAGAGAAGGTCCCCCCACTCCAAAAGTGATGTCCCCTGGGGGCTGGCATCTCCCTCTGGCTGGCCAGATAGCCATGGCAGGGCGATTCCTCATTCTGTCTCCACACAAAAGATTCCAAGAGACAAACAAAAAACAAGAGCATCCCTTTGAAACTGGGTAAAATGGGGAAAAAATACATTTTCTTTTTCCATATGCTTTTCCTTCTGAAAAAGGCTTATCTGGAGCAGTCACTGTGGGCTGCTGTGCACAGCAGTGTGGAAAGGGGGCCTGGGACAGGGTCTCCTCAAGGTCTCCTCCCCACCCTGCTGGGGACAGTCCATAGGGACACGGTGGGAGGAACAAAGGGCCATGCAGCCACCAGGACCTGGTGGCATCTCCAGGATGTGGGATGTGCAGGAAGGTGGAAAGGAACCCTGGGAAATTGTCAAAATTGAGACAAGGAGAGCTGAGGAGAGCAGGGTTTGGGGAAGGGAGGTGTGTGGTCAGGGAAGTGGGGAGAGGAGGGGATGCTGAGGGCAGCAGAAGTTGAGAGAGCCAGGCTTTGGGAAGGGCTAGGGCAGCACAGGGGTGTGAGGAGGGGTGGCAGGAGAGGGGAGGGAGGCAGGCTTGTGTGAGCTGGTGTGGTTTTCCACAAATTCAGGTGGAGATGTAGGGTTGACAGGGGAGGGAAAGGTGTTGCAGACAGCTCAGCTCTGAGTCCTCCTTGTCCTCATCCTCCTCCCCTTCCCAAGTGGGTGGATGGGGCAGGTCCCACTGCCTGGCGAGTGGGCAGGGCCCTGGGCAGGCCAGCATGGCGAGCCAGAGGCCGTGTGCTGCTCTCTGCCCTGCAGCTTCTCGGTGGATGGGCAGGAACTTGCTCCTGGGTTTATAAATATTCAGCGCCAGCAAAGCCCATTAATGTTGCATTAGGGCTGTG
Source organism: Drymodes brunneopygia (assembly GCA_013400955.1). Taxonomy (NCBI): domain Eukaryota; kingdom Metazoa; phylum Chordata; class Aves; order Passeriformes; family Petroicidae; genus Drymodes; species Drymodes brunneopygia. The sequence continues at coordinate 105,285 of VZTZ01001684.1, forward strand.
AATCGGAAAGCCCCAAAGCCAGGCAGCTCCTGCTGCAGCTGCAGCGCCATCCCCATCCCCATCCCCATCCCCATCCCCATCCCCATCCCCA
>VZTZ01001684.1:109675-122216 GCA_013400955.1 Drymodes brunneopygia
AGAAGCTCCTGGATCATCCATCCAGCCCCAGGTGATCCCATGGAAGAAGCTCCTGGATCATCCATCCAGCCCCAGGAGATCCCATGGGAGAAACTCCTGGATCATCCATCCAGCCCCAGGCAATCCCGAGGCAGAAGCTCCTGGATCATCCATCCAGTCCCAGGAGATCCCGAGGGAGAAGGTCCTGGATCATCCATCCAGCCCCAGGCAATCCCTGATTGCTTGGGGGACTCAGCCCTGGGATCCCAGGGAGGAGTGAGGAGGACCAGACCCAAGTGCTGCTCCAAGCCAAAGGGAGCATTGTGGGAATTGGGAAGGCTGCCAGCCTTTACAAAGGATGCACAGGGATGTTGGGAAGTGGAAAGCTGCAGGTGCCCTGGTCTGCTCTGGCTGCAGAGGATGCTGTGGTGGGGAAGCTCAGGATCCCGAGTTCCAGGAGTGTGCAGCTGCTGAGCCAGTGCTGGGCTGTGACGTGCAAGGGCACGAGATTCCCTCTGGGCTCTCAGGAGATGGCACAAAGCAACAGTGGAGGCCTCATGGATTTTCAGTCTACAGACCCTTGGTGACTGCAGGTACCTGGCTGGTATCACCCTGAACCACCTGACCAGCACGAGGTCCTGGAGACACCTTGATGTTGATGGAGACCCCTGTGTTGATGAATGTGCAGAGCTTTGGAGGCACTGGGCACCCCCAAATTACTGACCAGCTCTGAAAACCAGGGGGATCAAATTCTGGCTGTGTTTTTGCCAATGGGAGTTCACCCTGCAAGGGGGCAGGAATTCTCATTTCTCATCTTTTATGCATCCCTGACCCTTATTTGAATGGGAAGGGCCAAACAGGCCCCCACGGTGTCACACGAGGAAATTCAAGAGGTTGGCATGGTCCAGCGAGCTGCAGTGTGAGATGAAGGTCTTCTCCTAGGATGATTCAGTGCCCAAGCAGAAAATTAATTTCTTTCCATCCATCTGTATATGACCCAAAACCTTCCCTAGTCAGGGAGATTATGAAGTTTTTTCACGAATGTGGATTGAAAGTCAGAGGTAGCTGTGAAGGATGCTGGAGGAGGACTGAGTCTCTGGGGGGACAGGGAGCAGCTTGGCTCCTGGAGGCACACCATCACTCTCATCCCCTGCACCTGCTGCAGGCACTACTGCACACCTATTTCCAGGGAATTTTTTTTGCTTGGGTGAGTTTTCACCTCTGTTAGGGAGGAATTGGCAACACCTGAAGAAACCAAACACCTTTCTTTACCCCTTTTAGTCCCACACAGACGTCACTGCATTTGGGAATGCTGGCTGTGGCACAGATCCTGGTAACTGCAGTGAACAGGGCATAGTTAGGGACATTACAAAAGCATGTCTGAGACTCTTGCACGCCACTGAGCAGGCTGTGAGTGTCCCCAGCCATCCTGGCTGGTCCGAGGCTGCATTTCCCCAGTAGCTTGTGGGGGAGGGTCCTGTTCACCAGCATCTCTCTGGGAATGCAGCCCCAAGGTCAACGTGCCCTGCACATGATGCCAGTCCTCTCGGAGCCCAGGGAAGGGCAGCGCAGGGGCAGCTGGTGCTGCATGCCCAGCTCTGCACCTGGGAGGGGGAGATGGAGGAATAGGAACACTTCCCACCTCCCTTCCCTGCCTCACCTCTGCGCTTCATCCTCTTCCAGGGGAGAAATCAGCAGGAGGCAGCTCTGATCTCTGCAGGTCCTGCTGGGACCCACGCTGGCAAAGCCTGGTGTGCCTGATGGAGGCAGGGTCATCCCCATGGAGCCTCCAGCCCGGCGAGCAGCAGGCTGGTGTACAATCCTGCACTCCTGCCCTGGAGCCGGGGCTGTGCCCCTACCCCTAACCCAGAGAGGACTGCATTTCCTTTGTGCTCTGCAGAGAGCCTGCAGGTACAGCAGAGAGGGCATCTGAAGGGCATCTCCTTCCAGCGTGGCACTCTTGGAATTAAAGGACAGCGAGGGCTTTAGCTCTGCTGAGAGAAGCGGTTCTCAGACGCGGGTCACGCCACGCCTGGGGTCGTCGGGGAGCTGCTAAATGGGTCATGCTGCTCTGCAGGCTTCAGCAGAGCCTGGCCACGGGGAGTGGAGGGACCAGCGCTGCTGCTCCCCAGCCCCACTGTCCCCAAGGCAGCCCACGGAGCAGCCCCTTGCCTGAGTGGCACCACAGCCCCGCTATTAAGGACGACGCAGCCGCTGAAGCGCTTTATCCCCAGCGCCCGCTGTGAGCAAAATTGCCTGGGATCAGGTGGTGCGAGCCAATTTTTCTCGCAGCAGGGGCTGCAGGTAAAGCACCTCGGTGGAGAGGAGCTTGTGCTGCTCTGAACTTTTCGGTTGCCCGCCTGAACTCGGGGAAGAGGAGAAGGGATATTGTGTGCACTCAAGCAGAAGCGGAGAAGATGCCAAGAGAGGAGAGGAGCAGATGGAAAAGACAGAGAAAGCTCAAGATGAGGAGAGAGCAGGAAGGAAGGAGCAGAGGAAGGATAAAGCAAGAGGGAGGTGAGAAAAGAGCTGGAGCTGGGATGCCACAAAGCAGTGGCCAAGGCGGCAAGAGAGCTGCATCTTCTCTTTCTTGTCCTACAAACCAGACACAGACGTGGCAGCAGCTAATCTTCCTGGCTCCTGAACAAAAGGATTCTTTTCATGCCAGTAATCCAAGAGCTGCCATGCCACGGCTCTCCCAGCTCATCTGCTGTGAATGCACTTCTGTGGCGTCCAACTGAACGGGTTAGCAAAATAAAGACAGATGGCAATGGATTAGCTCTAACACTTCTTCTGTATCACAATGCAATCACTGCAGTCTTCTCCACTGCCTCCTCTCAGGACAGGTCCTTGTGCTGCAGCTGTGCAGCCACCCCCGGTCACACAGAAGTGTCCCAGTTCCAGAGCCACAACCCTGCAAGCAGGAAGGGTTTGCCGTGGTTGTTGTCTTTGTTTCTTGGGAAACCCATCCTAAGGAGAGGCTGTGGTCAGAGTGAAGGGTCACCTCTCCACTGGAATGAGACTTCTTCAGGGCAGACTGAGGCACAGGAATGAAGGAGAGACATTGATGAGCAGCATTTTTAACATCTAGACCGATCGTCCCTAAGAGTGGCCCATTAAATGATAAGGCAAATATATCAAGGAATAAAGATGGGGGGTTGGTGCCACCTCTTCACAAGTCACCTCTTCTCATCTTCTTCATTTCATCCACTTTGCCCAAGTCAGGCTGGCTGCAGATGTGGAGCTTACAGAGAGCCCAGGCCCAGGTGATGTGACAGGAACATGCATTTCTGCTGGACACAAAGTGTGCTGGAGACAGTCTGGCTTTATTTAAACTGGGACATCTTTCCTATGGTTTTCCAGCCAGAAGCTGTGTTGGAATTCCAGCATCGAGTCTCACAAAGAGCTGATCTTCACAACTTTGTTGGTAACGAGCCTTTCCAATTGAACAAGTTTTTTGGGCTGAACTGTCTCCTGCAGCAAGGGAAACTTCACCCTAACATCTCAGTGGGGCCTGTCTAAGCTCAGTTTTACTGGGTTTGGTATCTCTGGTGCTTCTGGTGACTTCAGGGATATCCAGGTTCCACAGGGTGGACACGTTTCTGTGCTGCTGAAGGAGCCTCCTGATCTCATTCAGGCAGTTCATGGGATGTCTTCACCTCTGACCCTGTGATTTGGGAAACCATCTCTTCTGAATCCTCGTCCAAGGTCACCACATGAGCCAGCAGTCCCATTTCATCAAGAAGATGCATTGTCTCATGGAACTGAATATTTCTTAGAAGTCCTGCCAATGAACCAATTTTTCTGTCACTGGTCACCTAGAGCTCAAACAAACAAAAATGACCAGGAAACTTTAAACTCTTGCTCCCCGAAAAACACTGAGACTTTGTTAATGCTCTTGACAAGAAGATACCTTGTCTCTGCATTGTCTTTGGGATTGTCCAGTTTATTTACAACCTGTAAGAAAGATAAGGCTCCAAGCAGCCTGATTTAGTCTTTAAATTAGCCCTGCTTGGAGCTAGAGGATGGAGCAGATGACTGCTCAAGGTCCCTGTCTGTAAGTGGAAGCTCCCACTGGGATGCTCTGACCTTGCAGCTGAGTCCAACAGCTCAGAGCTGAACATGTCTGATGGATATTCCGAGTGTCCAGTCCTACCTGCCAGCCTGCTTAACCAAACTGTGTTCCTCAGTGTGCCCAGGGATATCCTTATGGATGTCCTTTGCTATTTTCTGTGGATATTTGATCAGTAGTATTTCTGATAATCTTGTACCTGAAAATACCAAGTTTATTGTTCCAGGATGCACTGGAATCATGTGCTGAGTTCAGTTCTGGGCCCCTCACTACAACACACACATGGAGGTGCTGGTTTGTGTCCAGGGAAGGGAATGGAGGTGGGAAAGGGTTTGGAGCCCAAGTCTGATGAGGAGTGGCTGAGGAAACTGGGGGGTTCAGATCCCAGAGGTGTGTGAGAGCACCTCTGCCACCCGTGACACCACTGCCCACAGGAAAATCCCCAGAGGACAGCGAGCTGTGACATCATGGATGGCATGAGGTGAGAGCAGCATGCTTTGGGAAAGGCAGGTGACCCCTGAAATGAGCTCTGACAAAATCCTGGTGCCCTCTGCTCTCAGGTGTGTCCATCCAAGATGAGAGGGAATGAGGCTGGCAGGAGCTTGGCCCTTGCTGGAGGTGCACATTCCTGGCAGGCTGAGCAGTTCTCCAGGAATGGCTGCTGGGAGCAGGGCTGTCTGCAGCCCCCTGCCCTCTGGGACAGGCCCTGGGAGAGCAGAGGCAAAGGTGGGGTCCAAGCAGGGCTGTCAGGGCTCACGCTGAGTAGGAGCTTCCCTGCAGCACCAGTGAGCAGCCCACCGTGCCAGGCAGGGGCAGTGCAGGCTGAGATCTTCACTGGGCATCTGCTGATACTGATAACTTTTCCTCAAGGAGCCAGAAATCAGAATTACACATGCCAGGGCCTGGCCCAGAAGGGACAAACACTTCCATCACCATGACAGCGTTAAGAGCTTGCCCTGAGCAGGGCCAGGACACCCTCTGGAGATGCTGGGGAAGCAAAACATCAAGCAGCCTTCTGCAGCCTGAACTTCTTCAACACAGAGCCAGGCATGTTTCCCCTCGTAAAATGTAATTCTTGTTCCCTTCCTGCTGGCATTCTGAGCTCTGCCAAAGCCAGGCTGAGCGGGCAGCCTGGATTTTGACACTTCCTGTCTTCAGGGCGCTTGAGTTTTTTGCAGCCTCCTCTTTGTGTTTGCTTTTCCTTGTGCAAGGTGGGGTTGGACGGGCAGCCAAGCAGCAGGCACGGAGTGTGTGCTGATGACAGCCTGCCAGGGCAGCCCAGGCTCCTCCAGTGCTGACAACAGACAGGCCATTATCACCCCTCCCATGCCTAGGAAGGGTCTTGCCAGGGGTGATGGCAATCACAGCCCTCAGCACAGCTTTCCCTGCAAAGCACACATGGCTTTTAGGGATGCAGTTTGACTGTGTGGGAACCAGCAACTGCTCCTTTTGCCACCTGACCTGCTCAGAGGCTGATCCAGCTGCTCAGTCCCACCTTTCTGCTTCCCTCAGCGTTACCTCTCCCCAGCTTTATGCCCTCCTTACTTTCCTGCACTCCTGCCACTGTTGCCAAGGGCTCCTGGTGACCCAGCCAGACAAGCCTGGCACTTTGGAGAGTTGTGTCCTCCTTGGGAGCAGCGTGCCAGTTTGCTTGTTTCAGCTCTGCAGCTCCCTTCCATGCATCCCCAAACAAAAGGCAGCTGCTGCTGCTGCTGATGCTGCAGGTGGTGATTCAGCCCCTGCCCTGCCAAGGCCTCCCTGGAGACCAACACCTGGATCCTGCAAGAGAAACTGGAGCCTCCCTGCAATGGCCATGCTCACTTGGTTTGTAATCAGCTTGGGAGGAGGTGGGGAAATGGGTAAAAAGGGGCATTGAGGAGGACAGAAACCTGGAAAGGTTCATCCACAGCAAAACCACAGAGTTACAGCCAGCACAGAATCATCTTCTCCATAAACCTCCTAAGGCAGTGCTGCAATTTGCATCTGGATGCGTTTCATTCCCTATCAATGTTCATTAGCAGCTGCCCAGCACTAAGCTGCCTGCCTGCTTGGGAATAATTAGTCCCTTTCTCTGAAGGTCATGGCAGTGCTAACACCATAACTTCCCTTCCTCTGAAGGTGCAGGCAGTTGGATGCTGTGAGCATCCATTAAAGTGCTCCTGTGAGAGGTACCCAGAGCACAGGGCAGTGGGGCAGCACGGACACCAGCTTGGTGCTGTGGGGTTTATTTTACAGCAGATATCTCAGCTGCATGACAACTTTGCTGCTTGAGCTGGAAGGTCTGCAACAGAGGGGGAAGAATGGAATAAACCTGAGAGGCAGTGTTCTATTTGAGTTTTTGCTCCTGTTGTGAGCTCAGGGCTCTTCATTCAGTCATTCACCCACAGAACAGCGGCTCCACGACGGGGCTTTAGGTGGCTGGGTCACCATAACTCTTCCCTGCCCTCAAGCCTGTGGGCTTGAGCACTGAAAAGTAATTTTCAGTGACTCATGTGTCAGTGTTAGGCAGCCAAGGGAGCCCCAGGGGCTGCGTCAGCTTTGAAGAGACTCCTCAGAGAGCAGCCTGTGCAAATGGGGGCATGGGAGCTGCTGCCTCACAGCAGAGTGGCCTCCTGCTGGGGCTTGTGGCCAGCTTGGGGAGCCTCCCACGGGACAGGAATGCTCCACTGCCAGCTGGGGATCCACCACTCTGCACCCGTGGGCACAGAACTCCAGAGGTGCAGCCACTCCCAGGACTGCTCTGAGCTGCCTGGGAGCTGTGCCTGTGCTCAGGAGGCAAAGAGGAGCTGGGAAGGTGTGTGGCAGCTCCTTTGAGGCCAGAACTGCCTGGCCACACTGCACAGCTCAGGGCAGCTTCCACCTCTGGCCCCAGACCACAGCAGACACCTCTGTAGGACATGAACTTTGCCAACTTTGCCACCTCTGCCAGGCAGCTCTGGCTGCCCTTGGGAGTTCCTGTGCTGCAATGTCTCCTTGCTGACTCGTGGCCATCCCTCCTGGCTCCTCCAGCCCTGCCTGCTGTGGTTATTCCCTGTGTCCCAGAGGGCATCAGGTGTGCAGTGCAGGATGAGACATTCTGACTGCCAAGGGCCATAGCAGTGTGGCTTTGGCCAGATCTCTGACACTGCATCAGGGCACTCTGCTTTGTTCCCCATTAATTTCAAACAAATTCTCTTCAGGGCATGGCACAAGGTGCATCAGTCCTCCTTCAGGTCAGGGTGCTGCTTCCATGGCCAAACCCAGCCCAATTTTATAAAGAAGAATTCCCAGCATGGACAAAAGGCAGATTCCAGCTCTGGGGCCCAGCACAGCAAGGACCTGGACCTGCTGGAGTGAGTGCAGGGGAGGCACCAGGATGAGCAGAGAGATGGAGCAGCTCTGCTGGGAGGAAAGGCTGGGACAGCTGGGATTGTTCAGTCTGGAGAGAAGAAGCTTTGGGGTGACCTCACTGTGGCTTCCAGTGCACAAAATGAACCTGCAAGAAAGATGGAAAGACAATTTACAGGGGCCTGAAGTGACTGGACAAGGAGAAATGGCTTCCCACTGACAGAGAGTGGGTTTAGAATCAATATTAGGTAGCAATCCTTTCCTGTGAGGGTGATGAGGCCCTGGCACAGGTTGCCCAGAGAAGCTGTGGCTGCCCCATCCCTGGAGGTGTCCAAGGCCAGGTTGGACAGGGTTTGGAACAAGTTGGGATAATGGTAGGTGTCCCTGCCATAGCAGGGGGTTGGAACAAGATGATCTTTAAGGTCCCTTCCCACCCAAACCATTCTATGGTTGTATGAATATGGCTTTTGTGTAAATATGACACAGCAAGACTTTGTTACACTGGAGTAACCTGCTTTTTAAAACTTTGGATAAGGGAATAAAGTGTAACCTGGAGCCCTTTCAAACTCCCAGGCAGGCAGACAGACAGCTGTTCTACTTGCTTGAATCCATGCAGAGAGAGATTCTTATTGAATAGACAAGAGGTACTCTATCCATAAAACCTTGCATGAAGGTGAAGCACGTTTTGGTGTCTCTGCAGAAGGCTGCATGCTCTGTCGAGACAGGGACTGGCTGTATTTTGTGTTTTCTGCAGCACCTAGGAAGGCTGGAGTGTAAAATGCACCAGCTGCACTCCCTGGTGCAGGATGCCAGTGCACGCACAGCATCGTGTGTCAGTGCAGCTGTGGGTCACTGTGGGATGATCTGATGATGAGAGACTTGCATAGGAAATGAGGGAAAATAATCAGGCATTGAGTGCTGGCTGCTCCTTGCAGCCCTGCTCTGACCACAGGTCACTGCTGGCAGCTGAAGCTCTGATGGCTCTTTGGGAGCCCTGATCCTGCACCAGCTCTGGGGCTGTTCAGAGTCCATTCTGGGCTGGTTTCTGCCTGCTTTATTCAGGTGGTGTGATGGGCACCAAGAGGAACAGGCCATTGATGATCCACAGGGCTGGGCGGCCCCTCCCTACCTGACTGCAGCTCCCTTTTCTGTGCATGGGGTCAGGTCTCCAGTACTGCATCCTGTGCTCTTCTGTGGAATATCACCATCTCTGAGGTGTCTGCTGAACACTTTGGAACTGATCATTGACTAAAACTCCTGTTGCTGGCAGGGGTGCTGGCAGGTGCTCTGCACTCAGCTGACCTGGCCCCCAGGAACAGCACTGAGTCCAGAGAAGGGCAGTGGAGCTGGTGAGGGGTCTGTGCTTCAGCTGGACATTTCCTGTTCTTCACGCCCAGAGGCAGCTGTGCAGATCTTCCTGTGCCCTCTCAGGCTGGAAACAACCTACTCCTCACTCCCCAGCCCTCCTGCACGTCTCAGGCTTTCCCTTCTCACAGCTCCCCAGCTCAGGCACTCAGGGTCCCAGCTCCAGGATGGGTTGGAGTGTTGTAGGGAAGTGCTGAGGGTGCAGAGCTGGCAGGAATTTTCATCCATCCATGACTGGCTTTCCAAGAAAGGCTATTTCATTTGGCTCCTCACATAAGAACCAGTGGAATAGTACAGAGAGTTCATCCCAATCCTCTCAGTTCCTGAGCCCCACTGAGAAAAATCCCAGAGCCTCTCATGCAACCTTCTCCCAGCCAGCTTTCCACGTTCACTCATTTCTTCTATTTCCCCTTCTTCTGAGGACTTGCTTTGTCCCTGTAGGGTGGTGTTTGTGTGTCTGGGTCTTTGCTGGAATTTCAGCCAGCTTCTGGTTCTCAGGCCAGACTCTCAAAAGTAAAGGCAAGATGAAGCTCTCAGACCTGTGCTCTGTTCTGTACACACTTAAATAAGCCCGAAATTTTGTTGCACACTCATTCAACTCATTTGGCTTGTTCCCAGTCCCTCCCATCCTGACCTCAGTGTCTCTTGGGTCCTTGCTATCCCCAGGTCCTTCCTTTGCTTGAAAACACACTAGAGCAACAAATTCCTTCCTACATATTTAAACACCACTTGGCCATGACCAACTCATGGCAGCAGTGACTTAGAAAGATTTATTTAAACTCATTGGAGGGTGAAGGCAGTGCCCACCAATCTGATAGCAGAGTTTGATTTTCATGGACGTGGGATCTGTGATTTAATAGGTTTTCCAGGCACTGTGGTACAACAGTTCTCCTTTGAATGCAACAGGATTGGGGAACTGACCTCTCCTCTGTGCCTCTGAATGCTTCCCCTCAGTCCCTGTGCTAGCAAGGCACAGCCTGAATATTTCACCATTATTGGAAGATAGTTTAATCCTCTTTTGTAACTTGGCAGAGCAGATTAGAGTTTCTTCTATATTAAATTAGAGGCTTCTCTAAAGCGTCCTAAAAAGAGCTCATTTCATTAGCATGCTGTTGATTTATTATTTATAATGACTGTTTACAAAACAGCCTGTGAAGATGACGAGGCCCCAGTCAGGTGACTGCATATTTCTACAGGCAGATCCAGCCCTCCAGAGCAACCTGCATGCCTGGGCTCTGCAAAAAAAAAAAAAATTAGCTGCTGATTAGAAGTGATTTGCAAGGAGAGTTTAAACATGGTAATCCAGCCCTGGTTGGAGGAATGTTGTGATGAAGCTCATGGGGGTTTTAGTGATATTTGCCATGGGCTGTACACATTTGCTTCTTTCTCAGGAGCGTGGAATCCCAGAATGGTTTGGAAGGACCTTAAAGCTCATTTAATTCCACCCCCTTGCCATGGGCAGGGACCTTCCACTGTCCCAGGTAGCTCAGAGCCCCGGCCTTGGACACTTCCAGAGATCCAGGAGCAGCCACAGCTTCTCTGGGCACCCTGTGCCAGGGCCTCCCCACCCTCACAGGGAACAATTTCATCCCAATGACATTGGTGAGGCAAGAATTGGTGCAGTCCCAGTTTGCCCCTTCCTGATCTCTTCCTCTGAGCACCATCCATTCAGTGGGCTGGTCCCAGAACTTGTGTCACCAGCTCCTGACCCTCCCCAAGGCTTGTGACATTTCAGCATCTTCAGCCTAAACCGGAGTCAGTGCGACCTCTGGGGATTAAAAGGAGCCTGGGGCAATATTGCCCCTTCACCCTCTCCTGTGCTCGAGGGGTCTCTCCAAGCCCACTTTTTCAACAATTCGCATATGTTGAGCTGATTAACAAAAGCCTGATGAGTGCTGGGCTTGATTCTCATGGTTTGGGTGGTTCCTTCACCCTGCACAGCAGCAGGAGGGGAGAGCTGAGTGCTGTGCAGGGTGAAGCATCCCTTCCTTCAGCACCAACCACGGATCCAGCACCCAGAGCAGTGGTCACTGAGCCTGCAGGTACTGGGGAAATGCCTGGGGATCTCTGGCTGTGCTGGGGCCAGCAAAGGGAGGGGATGGATTGCTCTGTTCCCAGAGCTCTGCTGCAGTGGTGCAGCCTGTGAGCTCCAGGCAGCAATGCCAACATCAAGGGTTTGCCTGATGTTGCAGGTGCTTTTGTCTAATTTGGGCTCCTATTTTGGGAGCAACTTTCTCTTCTCTTTGTTCTGCACCTCTGGTAACTTCTGTTTCGGAGAGTTGCTCAAAAAGTCACACCCAGGTAGCATCCCTTGGCCTTCAAGAGGATAACACCCTTCCCAATCCTGCACACAAGGGCAGAAATCTGACAGAGAGAAGCCAGAGATCTCTCCTGAAGCTGGGCTTTCAACTCTCATCCTGGAGGCAGAAGGTCCTACCCCCTCCAGGAGGACTGTGCAATCCCTGCAGGGCTCATAAAGCCACATCAGCTGCTAAGTGGAGGTAAAACAAGAAGTTGTGGCTGCTGCTAAATCACAAATCTTCCATGCAGGCTGAGAAAATGCCTCCAAATAAGTGTGGTTTGTCATTGATTTTGTTGGGGATTTTTGTTGTTTCTTTTTTTCTTTACAGAACATAATTTTCCAATCAGGCCATAACGGAATGGGATCAACACTGCTTTAGCACAATATTCTCCTCTACATCATTTTTCTTCCAGAGGAAGCACTAAGGGAAATCTTCAGACTGCATCCAGCTCTGGAATCCTCAGCACAAGAAGGACATGGACCAGCTGGAGCAGGGGCAGAGGAGGCCATGGGGATTTTCTGAGGGATGGAGCCCCTCTGCTCTGGAGCCAGGCTGGGAGAGCTGGGGGTGCTCACCTGGAGAAGAGAAGGATCCAGGGAGAGCTCAGAGCCCCTTCCAGTGCTCTGAGGCTCAGAGGGCTCACTACCCGTGCCCACCTGCACCTCTTAGTCCTGTGCACTCTTGGGCAGCTTGTCCAATGCAGCTGCAGAGAGTTCCATCTCATTTAATCAACCTGCCTGCTGAAATCTCAGGTGGTCCCTGAAAAAGCAGCTGAATCCAGTCCTTTTTCCTGAAATGTCATGTCTGAATTCAGCTTATTGGATGGATCTGCTCTGCACCATCCTGGACCTCAAGTCCCTGTGTCTGTGTTGGGCTAGAAGACAATCTTTGCTGCCTTCAAGCACACCTCCAGAGCTGCTTGAAATTCCAGGATCAGCACATCCTTGCTTCAGTCTCTTCTGAAAGGAGGGTCTTAGCATGTTCAGTGGCATGTAACTGAGACTGAGCGCACTTGGATGGGAAATCAAGGGCAGCGCTTCCTGCACAGGTACCTACAGCTCCGTGAGCTTGAGACAGAACAGGGACTCAGGGCTTTTTGTGTCACATAGATTCACATTCCCAAGCCAACAACCCCTCTCCTGCACTGAGAGGCTTCATTTGATTTTCACATGCCCCTGGGGAAGGCACTGGGTTCTCCCATGCTTGCCTTTCAGATGTGCTAGGTCACACTTGGGTTGCTCTCCCACAGCCACAGCACCGTCACTGCCACGCTGCTGTCTCACTGTGACACGGCACGTGGGACACCACCTGCCACGGCAGGGCTGGCACTTCCCACACTGGGAAGGACTCTTGTCTGCCTGAGGATGGGCAGAGGCATCAGCAGCACAGTCCAGGGGTTTTGCCTCCTCTTTTTGAGTCACAAATTGTTTGGGAGAAAATCCATTCCTCTTTGCCCTCATCCTGTCAAAGTTTGTCCTCCATCCATCCATCCATC
>VZTZ01001710.1:226-383220 GCA_013400955.1 Drymodes brunneopygia
CGCCGTGACACCCGGCGGTGACCGCGGCGGGGCTTCCCCCTCTGCTTCTTTCCTCTCCCCACAGCGATTCCTGCTGAAATGCGGCGCTCCACGCTGGCATGAGCCCCCCCGTCGGGAGCAGCGCGTCCCGGGCACCGCCGCTTTCCCTGGCCGCAGCTCGGTGTCGGGAAGAAAGCGCTGTCGCCGCGGAGCCGCCGCTCGCAGCAGCGCCGGACGCCGGGCGCGGGACGGACGGTACGGGGGCTCCGTGCGGCGGGTGGGCTGCGGGGGGCTCGGGGTCCGTGCTCTGCCGAGCCCCGGGAGAAGGGGATGTGTGGCGCAATGGTCGGAACCGTGCGGTCCGTGTCCTCTCCTGGGTGTGCGCCGAGGAGAGGGGTCGCTCTGAGTTAGGCGGTGTAATGGAAGATCTTCGTAAATTGAGGGTTTGTTGGATTTTGCTTGTGTCAGGGGTTACCATCACCACTCCCCGCCCCCCGCCATAGATTCAGAGCCACGGTAATATTTTACTTTCCTACCCCGGGTGTGTTCTGATGTGATCTGGGTATATCTTGCATTAAAATTGCTCTTGGATCATGGAGTACTTTGTATAAGCTTCCATAACTTTTAGAAGTAATAGAGATGCTATCTTCAATTATGAAGAAACAGAGGAGGAGGTACGGGTTTGTTGGGCTTTTTTCATGATTTTACTTTACTTTTACTTTGCTTTTTTATGCTCTGCTTTAAGAAAACAAACTGAACCACAGATAGGACAAAGTTTTTTCAGATCTTGTGACTGGGATTGCTGGGGATTAGAAAGAAAACTTGTAGGTTTTTTGTTTGTTTATTTATTTTAATCAATGGCTCAAGAGCCCTAGAAACAACATATAAAGCCCAGCTTCCTAGACAGCGAAACTAAGATAAAGCCACGCTGTCTGCAAGCTGAGGAGCAAGTTAAGTGTTAGACCTCGGGTGGATCAGTCTCAAGCATCCTGCACTCCTCTGCTCCAGTGACCCTCCCTGTCGAGCTGATCACATCGGGCAACAAACTGGGACTTCACGCTGGCAGGTCAGAGTGGAGACAGGGCTTTTCTTGGAAGAGCAAAGCACACAGGGGAGTCCTGACCCTGGTCTGAGGCTTTTTGCCAGCACAGGGAACTGCAGCCCTTCAGCGCTGTCAGCTGGCACTGTTCTCCAGTAATGTCACAGAAATATGAAAATCTAAGCCACCAACTCCTCAGGTAGCTTAAGGCATCTAAGTTCGGATTTTGTTGGCAGGCTTAAAGGGATGCTGTTTACTGGAGATGTTTATGTACATCTTACCTAGAAACTGTTGTTCATGCAAGAGTTGATATTAATAAAAGTGAATCAACTTTATAGTCATACCAGCTATAGATGTGCTTTCTGAGTTTTCACCCTGAAATTATCTGCTTAGCTCAGGCTCTTTCTGTGCAAGAGAGATGCATTTCAAAGGCCTAAAACTGTCATTTTTCTTTATGAAAGGTACTTGTCTGTTGTTCTGAATCTGTTAAAACAGATTTGCAAAACCAGGGTCTATTAATTTAAGAAAGGCTAGGGAGAAAGATAAGAGAAAGAACAAGGGGTGTGGCAAGGAAATTATGAAGTAATAGCTTTAAAGACAAATCACTTCTCTGTAGTAGAGCTTTGGACTGCCTAAGAAAGGTGAGATTTCTTTCTAGATACTTGAGTCTGAAAATACAAAGCTGACAGCATCTCCTTAAAAATAATAGTCTATGTAAAAAATAGGTATGAATAGCTTCTTATTATAGTTCTGCATTAATTTTTTTGTCTTTCATTGACTTTGCTCCTCCATTCCAGGAGATATCCCATATGATAAAGCAGCATATAGCCCAGATTACAGAGGGCCAAACACCCCCCCAGCATCACCCCTGAACCAGAGCAGCTGCACTAGGATCAGAGCTGGCCCAGCACCTCTTTTCAGAAATGATATGAGAGGCAGTTCTATTTATTGAAGTTTTTGGTGGGTATTTTCACAGGCTCAAAATTTTTTGCAGAGGAACTAAGAATTGCAGAACCTAAATTTGCCTTCTTCATGGGGGGAGCTTTTAGTATGTGTCTCATTAGGTGGTTTCTTCTTAACCAGGGACTGAGGCTAACACTAGGGAGGAATAACATTGTAGCAGAAGGAGGTTAGAAAGGACTTTTTTCCTTCTCATACATTTTTTGGCACTGGTGGAGACACGGCATTTGGGGACTGGAAGGAGGAGGATGAGTCCTGCACATGAGCTGGTGTTGTCATTGGCAAAGGCAATGTAAGGCAGGTGGACATAGGAAAAATGGATGTGATCATTCATTGTTGTTGACTTTGTGCTGTGGTTTCTTGGGCTCTTCTTTAACTGCTGTGTGCTGTGCCTGAGTCCTCCCTGACCCATGAGCTGCACCATGTGCTCCTGGTGGTGTTTCAGGGCTGACAACATTCAGGGAGAAACTCTACTCCCTTCTCTTAATTCTGGAAGGCTCCTTGAGCAAAACTGTTCAGCTTCATTCATTTATGCCCCTTCATTTTTATCTTCCTTCCTTGGGTGTGAAGTATTTTTTGTAGCTGGACTCAAACCAAAAATCTCTACCCACAGCTGCCAAGGCTGGCATCTCTACTGACCTGCTGGCTCCAGGTGAGTCAGTTCATTAGGATGAATCAGTGTGCCCTGTAAAAGTTTTAGGCTCCTGCTTCAGCTTGACCACTCCTAATCATTTGGTTTTGCCTGGTTTATTTGTTTGTCACTGCTTCAGCTAAGCTGTCACTTCTGGTGGTTCCTCACTTCAGACTTGCTCAGTTTTTGGAGCCATGCAGGGCCTCCAGTGCAGTTTAGTGCTCCTACACTTTGTGGAGCTGCTTTTGCCTCAGCATTGTAACTTCTCCATGACTGCTCATCCCTTTACCTCTCTTACCTGCACAGGTGGACTTAGGAGGGATTGCACCTCAGCATGGGAATGTGCAGCTCTCAATGCAGGGAGTACTTCAGACTCTGGATGTGGAGAATGTTAACGTGAATCCACAGGAATGAAGAGGGGAGGTTTTTTGCATGGTGGTGGTGTTTGCATAAGCTTTTACTGTCATAAATAAGTAGATCAGGGTTCAGGGCACAGATTAGATATGTGAAAAATAGGGAATTAATTTTCAGGCTTCCAAGGCAGGGCTGAGGAAGAGAAGTGGTGTTAAAAGGTATGAAAATGTGCCTTGAAAGTGACCTTTCAAAGATGGATGGCGTTATTTTTGTTGTGTGAGACACCCAAGTTTAATGAAGTATAAAGCAGAAGGGATTGGGAGGATTTGGTCCAAGTGCAAACAGAATGAGCGTGGGACTGGCAGATGGGAGGAACATTAGCCCACTCCTTGGTGGAGTTGTTGCTTCTTTCTCCTGTTGTTGCTTGCAGGGGTGCTTGAGAGAAGATACTTATTGGGGAGGGGAGAATAACCTTCCTGTTCTACTTGTCACTGGCTGTATTTTTCTCCGTGGGGAAACAAAGTTCCAGAGTTCCAGTGGGTCACATCCTGAGTGTTTGTATCTAAAGTAAATCTAGAGCAACTCCATCTACTTCAATAACATCTGCAATAAGCCACAACTGGCTCTTTCTGAACAGAGAGAAGAAATGAACAGCTGTAACTTCAGATGCTGAATTTTTTGGCACACTCAATTTTTTGAGATTTATGACTCTTATTCTCTGTTTGAGAATGTAGTGGAGCGATTGCTGCTCTGTGCATGTGCATGTGTGAGAAAATATCAGCAGAGGAGTAATATGCATGAAAATCTTGCACAGAGATAGAACAGGCAGCCAGTTTGCCATCAGATAATGAAATAATTGTACAAAAATATGTCTTTTGAAATAACGATTGAGGGAAGGGGTAGGGACTGGATTGGAGGAGGTTAACAATATTTTTAGGTAGTTTGCTCTACTTATAGTACTTATGGTACTCATTGGTGACTCTCCTGAAATTTTACTGCTTCAGATACTGCTTTTCCAGTGAGTGGTGCTTAATGTTGCACAGGTATATAGGTTTCATCTGGGAGACCAGCCCAATTGTTGGTGCTAGGTGAAGGGATGGGAAATTGTCCCCAAGTACTTTCTCTGTCACAGACTGGCCAAACGTGGGTAGGTGAAGCTCAGTAACTCTTACAGGTACCAATGTATCTGAGTCCACTTTTCTTCTTTCTAAAATGGGGTAGTAGAAGTTATTTCTTTTGGGATGTGTTGGGAGCATAAATATAGCTGAGATACTTCAGAAGGCATCTGAGTATCTGAGACAGTCTTGGATGGGTTTCCCCTTCCTGCTGTTTCTCTTCTGACCAGGACTGACCAGCAGAAGTTGAAAAGTTCAGTGCTTGTACAACTTACTAATTTTTGGCTAAATTTTGTTAACCTCAGAATTCGTCTGACATTGATAGGCTCAAGATTAAAATCTTAACTACTTTCTTGTACTTTCTTCTTCTACTATAAAGCAGCTTAAAATGTTCCTGGCATTGCTTCGCCTTCTCCCAAATAACACAGTGCCTGCCTTGCCTTCTCTTTGAGAAGATCTACTTCTGGAAAGAATGTTGTACCAAATATATAACTTTATGCAGGGTGGCAAAAATGGTTTATTCTTTCTTCATCCCAACTCTTGACTGCATCTACCTAGTTCTAGGTCATCTAGAGATGAATGTCACTGAGGACTGCCCGGGGACTATTTTGCATCTGAATGGTGATTTGTAATGATTCAGGTAAAGGACCAGACCACTGGTTTATGTAGTGACTGGTGCTAGTCAACTGAAGTCCAAGCAGCTGCTCCAAGTTTCCATCATCTCCAGTGAAAACAAGTACAGCAGGATCAGCTTGCAGCCAGTTTACAGTAAACCTGCTCCCTGGGCTGTGGGTTAACCTCCTTAAGTGTCCCTTGGGGTCAGATCTGTTACGCTTGTATGTGAAAATAAGTCTTGGTGTGCTTTCTGATTTACTGGGTGTAAATAAACCAAGAAGGTCTTTCAGGCTCTCTCATCAGCATATATTAGTTACGCTCATCAGCTTCTGACTGGAACTTTGATGGCATAATTACTCTGAAAGGGTAACATATTCAAAACTACCTGTGTGACTTTGGGAGTTAGATTCCTCAGAGTCTTAGTCATTATTTTAAATAGGAATTAGCTTTTTAAGCTACGCATACTCCTGGAAGTTTTAAGCAAAGGCTTCTGTTTATCTTGTCTTTAAAATGCCAGTTTCTAGGATGAGAGTGGCAGCTCTGCCACTCCACTCATTTCAGATATTAAATAAGAATGTTGGAGAAGCAATTAGAAAAAGACTGTGGTAAATAAATTCTCATGGGTAATCTTACTAGAGAGCTCTATGAGGTAAAAATGTACTTTTCAGTCACCTGACAGCAGGATGATATGAGCATGCATTTTCAGCTATGCCTTTAGGACAGCTGAGAGGATGACTGATGTCTCAGCTGTTGTAGACAGAGCAAAGCATATAGTTCTCCAGACAGGATTTGGTGCACTTAATTCAAACAGCTTGTGACTGGAACAGTTCAAGTCACTGGGGCAAACATGGTTATCAGAAGGAACAGATAAACTAAGAAAACAGTTTTGCATGCTCTAATGTTTGTGTAGGTAAGATTTTAATTTGCTATCAGTCCTAGGGTTCTTTTTGAGCAGTGATGGATTAGTCTTGATACTTGTGCAAGTGTTAAAGCATTCCTGTAACACTTGTAATGCAAAATGTATTTATTTTGCAACATACCTGCAAGATAGGGACCTGCTATTTATCTCATTTGTACAGCTAGGGAGCTGAAGTGTTCAGTAAAGCTAAACACAGCATGGAGGATTGATCACACGAGAAAGTCTACAGCAGGACAGACAGGAGGGTGCTAAAACTGGGTCTCAATTCTCATGAAAATCCATGAGCTCTGGTCCATGCTTTTCCTATCTGGTTCTTCCTTGGTGCTTCTGAAGCAGCTGGTGGCATTTGCTTGGCTAGACAAGGTGGGTTTGGCTTTTCTAAGGAAGAAAGCTGCGCCTGGTGATGGAGGGAGGGAGGTGATGTATATCTGGGGGAAGATGAAGAGTGGGAAGCCATCTCCCAGCTAGAGATGCCTCCACCACCACTTCGTCAGTGAGTGACTTCCTCAAGGCTGGCACAGGCTGCTTCTCAGCTACTGAAACTTCCTCAGGGCAAATCCCTGCTCTTCCTGTACCCAGAGCCAGCTTTGCTCTTCTTAATAAAGTTGGTATGAGTGGCTGGGTTGATGATGGAGCTTTCTGCCCAGCTCCACATCTGCTGCCACAGTGCTGAGTCCCTGTGCTGTCTGGGTTCCCTGATGGAGCAGAGCCTCCACTACTCCATCTCAGCCTTGTGAGGGTCTCCAGTGTTTGATGTTTGGTGGAGGAAGCTGTCTAAAGCTGGCCAGAGGAATTTTTTGTTATGGTTGCATGATGAACAGTAACAATGTGAGTTTTATTGCTCAGAATGTATCCACGTTTATAGGATGCTATATTTAAAAAGGAGAAAAAGTGAGTCATGGGGAGCTATGCTAATACTAAGTATTTATGTCTACCTCTTGTGAGGCTGAAGGCAGCGGGAGTTGAGCAACATTCTTGTGAAGTGTTTAGAGGATTTACGGATCAAACTAAAGCCTGCTGAAGTCAGCTGCAAGTCATGCTGTGCCTCGCTCGGGGCCCATGGCAGGTACTGTGTGTGGGTTACAGTGAAACATTCCTCTTGGGAAACCCGGGAGTGCTCAGTGCTGCCGACTTCCCTGGGCTCGGGCAGGAGCTTGACTTGCTCCCAGCGGTTACTGCTCTGCCACTGGGAAGTCACTCCTGGGTCGCTGCCAGGGCAGGGATGTTACTGTGCCTGCAGCACCACAGGAATGGGTACCTGCACCCTGAGTGGGAGCAGGCAGAGCCTGGCGTGTCTCGGTTTCTCCTGCTGCTCCACAGGAGCTGCAGTCCCAGGGAGATGGAGTGTCGGGGTCTGCTGTGGTACAAGCTGCTGGAGCTTTCCTTTCAGAGCTGCACGGGGACACTGGCATGCCAGAGTTCACATACTTTCACTTATGGCTTGTCTTGACACTAATTCAGTTGGCTGCCACTTAATTATGAAGTGCAAATGTTGGAGTTTGTTTTATTTAGAAGTTCTTTAATGAAATTGCGATCTGATTGAGAGCGCCAGTGAATTCAGCTTTCCAAGTGTCTGCTTGCCAGCGCGCCTCAGCTCCTGTCACAGCTATAGGAAGGACAGGGATCAGGATTTCACTGCTGGGTGAGCCAATAATGGAGTATGGAGATGGACTCTGTGAAAAAATCCTGACAGTGCCATGTGTCCAAAAAAATACAGATTTGGCAACAGCAAGAGGCTCTGCAGTTCCTCTGTTTTATCTGCTTATTGGAAGGAGGAGTTTTTGAAGTGAGCAAAAAATCATTATTAAAGTGAAATCTTAACGTTTATTGGACTTCTTTTATTTTGTTTTTTGTGATTTGTTTAGTTTTTATTTTTTTAAGAATTGGTCGTAACAGTATGAAAATGAATGTGTTTGAGCTTTCATTGATACAGTTTTGAGTGGTAGGTACAGTATTGCAGCCTGTTCTGTTTTCCCGTGGAAGGCATGCTCTGGTTTATGGAAACAAATACTTGTTCATCTTGCAAATATAAGAGGGGTTGAAAAGCTTTTGAATAGGGATCTGCTCTTTGCCTTGCTGGAAGCACTAAGCCTCATGGTGAGTCTGATAGGCAATTTCTGGAACAAAGACCCACCCAACCCAGATTAAAGGGATGTTAATGGACATCAATGTAGTGGGAATCACAGCCACTTTTTTCTTGAACTGGTCTTCTCACTTAAAGAACTACTAAAACACCCACTGTAGCATGTCTTCAGGTAGCTGGTGACTCCAAAAAAGCATTTAAAGGATTTTTTTTTCTGTAAATTTGTGATCCTGTGATACAAGGTCTTTACCAATTGGTTGTTGAAACACAGACTCTGAAGGGGTACCAAATGACAAAAGTAACAGGATGCAGATGGAATTTAATCTCTTGGACACATCCAGATGCTGTTATCGGGTCTGTCATCTGTGCTTAGCATACCCAGATAGCTCTTGAGTGGTCTGCATAGACAGCTGGCAGTTTAGCAGAGATTGTGATCTTCAGAAAATATGTAGCTGATGTCTTGTGTAATAGTTGCTATGGAAGTATTGGTGTCACCAGCCTAAGGACACTTGCTGGGTGGGGAACCTCTGTCTGTAAAGCAGGACTCTTTGAAAGAAGTTATTCAGCACCAAGCACTCAATCCCAAAAAGTGTCCTGAAGGGCATTCACAGAGCTTGTGCTGTGGGGTGATGAACTGGGAGGGGGGAGTTCACTGAAAGAATCCCTTTGGCTCAGCAGTGCTTGCTGCTGAGCTGCACTTGCAGGCTGAGGCTGGTTTGGTGACTGCTGGTGTTTCATGGGGACAAGAATCCCTAACTAACCTTGGAACAGGAGGAGACATGCCCCAGTGCTCTGGAAAAACCCTCAGCTGTTGTGAATTGTTTTTGTGCAACAGTGCAAGGTCAAACACTGCTGCTGTAGCTCTCAGAATAGTGCATGATCTCACTGTTAAGGTACCTGCCTGCATCTGACACTGCTGCCCTTGGAGAACAAGGCAGGTGTTGCCTGAGCCCACTCCGCACGTCACTGCCACCTGAAGAGACCTTGGTGGCAGCTGGGGAAGGACTGTAGCCTGGAATTAGAAGGTCCAGAGGCTGTGATCAGCTGTAGTGATGAGGTGGACTTGAAGGAGTACTTGCAGCACCTCCCTAAGAAAATATTCTCTAGCTCAAGGGTAGAGTGCTTTGAGAGAGACTCCTGTTTCCTCCACACGCTGTGGATGCTTTCAGATCTAATCTGCAAACAGGGAATATGTCAGGCACAAGGAACTGTGCAGACCATTTGCTTTTCTTGAGGTTTGGGCAAGTCTGAAGAGATACTGAATACTCTATAAAGATACTCTGCTGAGCATGGCTTCCTCTGTGCATCCTACAGAATAGCTCCACGAAGCACAAAGACGCTGACAAGCTGCTGCATCACCATAGTCCTGTGAGCAGCAAGGGTTTTGTTACATGAGATTTACTTGTGGGGTATTAAGTCTGTCTTCAAAAGTTTGACTTGGACCAAATGCCTGTGGAGCATGAAAAGGCTTTTGTGTCAATCAGCAAAGTTAGCTAAGAGAATATATAATTCCTTATTCCTTTTGCAATGTAGCAAGCCTGTTTAATTAGGCAACTGGGATTTGAATTATTAAATAACAGAAAAGTTTCAATCTACTTTTCTGTTTGTAAAGATCTCCAGCAACCCCATTTTTATTCCGTGGATTTTTAAATTATGAGTTCCAGAAAATCTTTGAGCCTCAGGAGGATGACTTACTGGATCCAGGAGGACAGAGAAATAGGACTCTTATTTTAAGGTCTCCTGAGCACAGCAAGTTACCCTCTGTTGTTTACATACCAGCCTCACAGGAATATGGAAATAAATGCTAGGCCATTGAAGCAAACCAGAAAAATTGTGTTTTCGGGCATATCCTGTGTCAGAGCATCTGTTTGGTTTTATGCAGCATAAGAATAAATTCTTCTGCTGCAGAGAACACTGGGAGCAGCTCTCTGGTTTGGGGTAAAAGAGAATTAAGCAAAGTAACAGAAGCTGCAGTTCATGTGGGCTTGAGAAGACTCATGAAGGTGGTCTGGCATAGCTGAGAGGTGGAAAGGGACAATGAGGAGTTGTCTCAGCCAGAGCAGTGAAGAACTGCTGAACTTGAGCAGTGATTGGAGGTCTGCCACCTTCAAGGCAATGACAGAAGGGCTGAGGAAATGCCTGCCTGTGTCCATGGCTGGGGCAGACATGCCAGCAGCCCTGGGCAGGGTGTCTTCGTGGGCAGCAGGAGGCAAGGGGACTGCTGACAAAGCCACTTGGCCCCAAAAAACTCCTTAAATATCTCCCAACCTCAGGCTCTCCAAGCCCTCCTGACCCCAGGCTAATGTATTCTGGCTCCTGTTTGGGACTGGTGCACTTCAAAAGCCTGGTTGAGTGGAGGGGTGGGTGGACACCGTGGGTGGAACTGGTGACCCAAAATACCATTTCCCCTTCCTAAGGCTGGGCGTATACCAAACTTGTGTCTCTGTGTGGTAAAAGAATATGAACCAAAAATGCTGAGAGATGCAGTGGTTAAATTGAAACATGCTGTGGCAGGATTAAAGTAATCTTGTCCCTTACAAGGCCTTAATGCTTTGGGGCTTTATTTATTTTATTTTTTTCAAGTGGCTGCCATCCATGCTGTCTCTATCTGTGCTTTTAATAGAGATATTTTTATATGCAGAGATGTGTCAAGATGCCATCAGGTTAAGTCATCCCATGTCATCACTCACTAGATCGACATAAAAAAACCAATATCTGTAGTTGTGTTTTATTTAAAATTTTAAGTCTGAAGTGGCATTGAAGGTGCTGAAGCATAAGAGAATAACTCCATATAAGGGTCTATGTCCCCTGCAGAGAACCCTGCAGTACCAGGAAGGGTCAAATACAAATTTTTTGCTGTTTCTGTGAGTCTGGTATGCAAAGTATGATATGAGAGTTTTACCAGAATTGCCAAGATTAAGGCTAATCTGTAATCTCTTTGCTTGGTGCTTAAAAATACAGCCACTGCACAGGCATAGGAATGGCATGTGAGATCTACCCTAAGGCTAGAGCAACATAATGCTGTGTCCCTCTGTTTTTGAGAGGAGACCTTGGTGTCTTGACTTGGTTACAGCTTTGCAGCAGGGTAGCTGAACTTCAGGGCCATGTGGTGGATGGAAGTTAAAAATGGGTCTTATGGCAGAACCTAAACATTTCTTTGGAGCTTCTCAGCCAAGGTCTGTAGGACATTGAAGCTCAGGAGAATCTGAGCAAGGAAACATGCTCAAACAGGAGAGGGAGAGCAGGGTAATTGAACCAAAGCAATGATCCGGAAGAGCTAATCAAGGACCAGTGATTCTTCTTTGAAGGTACTTCTTTGATTTGCCTCAATAGTCTAGACTCAGAAACTTTGTACAGTTATTTTGCTTTATTTGGTTCATGCATGGTCTTACCTGTGAAGTGACCCTTCCCACTGCTCAGGTAAAGCACAAGTGCTGTAGGAGCTCTGTACCACTCAGGTACAGCTGCAGTGTACAGTGGCACTGTAGTACCACTCACAGCTAAGGAAAGGTGAGTGGTCCAGCTCCAGAAAATGACAAACAGTGTGGTGATACCAGTGTTTGACTGATGCTTTATCCTCTCATCCCATCAAAGGTCCTTACCTGCCCCTTTGCCAAGACTCAGTGGTGTGCTCACTGTCAGTATTGCTCTGTAGCCCAGAACATCTTCTCATCCCTCTGGGACAACATCCTCTCAAGGGATCTGACTGTGCAATTTCTGCAAATCTGTCATCTACCATGATCTTATCTGATGATAAGACAGATGGAGGCATCACATTGGGCGTGGGGCATTGGGAGGCTGAGTACCTTGAAAGCTGACTTCTGAAATGAGTATAAACAAGTGTGGTCTGTTTCTCCATGTGAAAACAGTTTATAGAGCAAAAGCAGATGTTACTGTTTGGTGTATGTGAAAGATGCTTTGTGGCAGAAGGGGGTGTGCCTCTCTTTAACTAGCAAGAGAATCTGCTGTTGCTTTTTTCTTTTCTTTTTCTTTTTCTTTTTTTTTTCTCCCACCAAATGGTAATTGAGTTTTGAGGAGGTTTATCTTTTCCTGAAGTTGTGGGTGAATTTCTGATGTGATTGCACAGTGCAGTGGTGGTTGGAGCCCTGCTGTTGCCTCGTTCATCAGAGCTTCTTCACGAGAGTGCAAAACACTTTTGAGGTATGATTTCCCATAGCATGCTAATCCACTGAAGTGCTGTAGATTCACTTGCTGGCACTGTTTAAATCCATAATGCAGCACCACCTGCCAAACCATGGGGCATAATGGAAGTGTTAATGAATGTACATATATACCCTCCCACACGGCTGCAAGTTGAATGACTTAAGAGTCAAGGCAGAGAATTTAGGCTGAGTGTAGAAGGAACCAGAATTAGGGTATCCTGATGCAGCTCTCTGCTGAAACTGGGGGGTGAGGGGTGGCCACAGGGGTCTAAAGTTGGGTCAGCTGACTTATAGGGTGCTTTCAAAGATGTGTTGATTTTCAGCTGCTGCTGTATGGGATCATGCACTCATGACACCTGAGACATAACTTGGGCATTCAACAACAAAGTGCAGGTACTGAGCAGCACCAGCTGGGGCCTTGGTACCTCTCTTCCAAAGGGGGATTCTCATGGGATGCTTCTCTCCAGTGCTGGCAGGGTGAATGCACCTAATAGGAGAGTGGACTTGAGACATGCAAGGATGCCAACTCGGTTCCTCAGGGGTGGCTTGGCCAGTTGCCCACTGGTTTGGGTGTCAAGGTGTGTGTTTGTGGCTGGCACAGAGCAGAATAGCAGGGAAAGAGCCGACTGCCAAGGGGTTTGCCAAAGAGAGGGGCTAGGAGGAGGCAGCAGGGCTGGTCTGGCATATGGCTGGGATGCTGGCAGTGTACCTGCACCCTGTCCTCAGGCAGGTTCAGTGGAGTGCTGTGGCTTTGCAAAACCCTGCATCACCATGTGTGAGGCAGAGGAGAGGCCTATGCATCCACCCCTCATGCCACTCCTCATCCCTGTACCCAGCCATGAGTTCTGCCCACCCTCCTCTTTGAGACAAGCAGTTGGATTTGCCAAGTATGGAGTCACCTCCCCAGCATGCTGTACGTAAATAAGAGGCTTATGCTCTTGGCAGACACTGTAACGAGCCTGGAAAAAATTACTGTTATGGGTCCTGGCCCAGTGATGAGATCTTGGAGTCTTCCAAGTGACAGAGTAATGACATGGACCTGGGAAATGCCTGGAATAGCCTTCCACACAGTTCTGGGATTTAGCGTCATTAAATTCTAAGTAAAATAGGCCAAGTGCCTGTTTGGGCACATTTGGGAGATAGCTGTTCCTTCATCTTCTGAAGTCCATGCTGGTGAAGCTCTACTAAATCTCCAGCATTAGAGACCAGCATACTCTCTGTTCTTCTGTACCTGTAAGTGAGAGTTAGATGTGCTATGGGGGACCCGGAGGACTGTCCTTGATCCAAGACCCTGGGAAAATTTACAGAGAGCCCTACAAGCCTGCCCTGTGCCTTGGGGTGTAGAAGTATTGCAGAAACATCAGTGCTGCCCCATAGCTCACAGACAATTTCAGGGAACTCTGTGATGCAGGGTGAACAGGCAATGTCTCTGTTTTTCCATAGGATATGTACAACAATAGTCTTTTTGCCTGGGAAGGACATAGGCATGAGTCAAGTTTAGGAAAAGATTTGCAGGTAGAGGACAGATTTTGGAAATATCCTTGAGATCCCCACTCTCCTCACCTTCCTGCATCGGTCCCTTGGACTTGATAGGATCCACCTATCCCCTAGTGGAAATGCTCTTACCAGGGAACTTCACAGCCTTCAGCTCTTCCCAGCTGTCTGAGAGATGCAAAGTGTTTGCCAGGAGGGAAGGGAGTCTTTAAAAAGCCATTTATGTCCTGAAAGACATCCGGTAGCAACACTGGAGATGTAAAAAGCATTAAATACTGAATTGAGCCTGACTGGAGGACAAGCTTGGAGCCAAATGCATTGATTGATTTGCAGGAGGGTGACTGGAATGAGATGGCCCTGTACCCTTTCTATCCATTAATCATCTCCAAAGCATCCATAGGTGCCATGAAGTCTGGCTCAGCCATGTGGGGACAGCATGGTGCCCATAAGGCTGCAGGGCAATGACCCAGCAAGGAGCTGGGCAGAGGGGTGGATGCACCCCTTGTTTTGGCAGGGCCTTTGAGACTGATGTGGGGAAGGCAGGGTGGAGCTGTGGGCAGGGTGCTGCTGGGCAGTCCTTGGTGCTGCTTAGGATCCCCTCACAGCTCCACGCTGAAGCACAGGAATTCGTTACCTGGACCATTTCCACCTGCCCAAGATGATGCTGGTTGAGGGTGAGAGGGCTGTGCCATGCACATCTGGCTGCGCCATGCACATCTGGCTGCATTGCCAGCATCAGGGCTGCATGCAGGCAACAGAACATTGGGCTGCAAACAGGGCTTTGCTGAAGTGCTGGGCTATTGCTCCAGAAACCTCACTGAGCAATGTTAAGAGCAGCAAAACCACCCAGGGCAGTGAATTTGGGGTCTTTTCTATTGGTGTGTCAGCAGGCTGGGATGTGTAGGAGGGAAGCTGCCCATTTCCAGGGATTGTGTGAGCAGGAAGGGCAGTTATTGGAATTCGAGCCACTTCCTCCACTGTAAATTTGTTCTTGCTGTGTTATCTCTGCCTGGGCAGGGCAGGGGAACATCTTGGCTATCTGCTTTTTTGCTACAGTATGTTTAGGTCAGCTTCATTGGTTCCATGATAACATAAGAGAGGCATTCCTGGCCTCACTAGCAAAGAATTTGCAAGGGTAATACAGGAATCTGTCATCCCCTGATGTCTCCTGAGAGCTTTGGAAATAAATGAGTAAGGAAAAGGATGGTGGATTTAAACACACAAGAAGTAATGGAAGTAGGAGTAGCTGAGCCAGGCCCCAGTTACTGAGCAAGATGCTCTCATTTCGTACCTTGGCAAAAGGTTTGGATCAGTCTCCAGTGGACACCCCTAAACTGGCAACCATAGAGTTTTATTTGAGGTCTTAGAGATACAGAAATGTGTAGCCGCTTTCTGGTTGCATAAGTGGATTCTTCTACAGAACTGGTAGTGGCAGAGCTGTAATTATAAATGACCCAAATCTGACTGAAGTGCTGTTTTCAATAATAACAATGAAATGAAAAAAAAAATCTGGCTTCTGCACCTGACTGTTAGCTTGTCAGAGTGACAGAACTCTTCTTACGTATTTTGAAAAGGGCACTACATCACTGAGGGAAACAGGCTGAAGATTAATGGAGTTGCCGTGGGAGGTGGAGGAGGAGTTGGGAGAGGGAAGCAGAGTTGGTTTTGGATGACATTTGTCAGTGTGATTTGACTCATGCTGTGCTGCACTCACATACAGACTGGGACACTGACAAGCACGTGCTTCCCAGTAGAAACAAATGAGCCCCTGAGCCCAGCCTGGCCACGGCAAAGCTGCTGCTCAGTTCTACAGCAAGGGCTTCTCCTTACATCACTGAGGGATTCACACAGGGGGAAGGTGGGGGGGCCGCCTACAACCTAAGCCATTTCCAGTGACGTGGCTTTTTATTATTATTATTATTATTTGTTCAGGCTATAATTCCATGTTTCCTGAAATAACTACCAAGTATTCATCAGGCAGCTACTGCCTTTAGCTGCCTTTTGTGTGAATCTCAAGTGCTTCATTACTCCCCCGGTGCGTTTTCTTTCTCTCTTACAGTAAATCTGAGCAGCATCTGTGTGGTGGGGGAGGTGAGGCAGTTTTGGGTTGAAAGGGAGAAAGTGTCTGGCTGGCACAGGAAGCCAGTGAGGAGTTCAGGGAACACAGCACTCAGGGTACAGCATCTTTTTGCACAGGAGGAGAATTGATGAGGCCACTTCTAGGACCCACGGTTGCATTCCCCACATTCAAATCCCAGCCAATTGCAGCTCTTTATTGCTTGATAGAGGATTTTATTTTTAAACGACAGTTAGTTTAAGGCTTTCTTTTTTTTTTCTCTCTTTTAGTAGCAATCTGATAGTGCTTTGATCACTGCTCCAAAAGGAAATGCCTGTAATTTCCTGTGCAGGTCTTACCAGGTGCTGGGCTCCATCAGATCTGGAAGCTGATGAGAGTTCAGAGCACCTGTTAGAATTCCCCTCCTTAGAAAACCTCCGGGAGTTTAAATTTCACTTGGGTTTTGAAAAACTTAGTACCAGAATTACAAAGGGCATCAGACTCTGGCTTCCCACATGACAGATCTGTTCCATGCTGACTTCCCGCTGAAGACTGGAACATGGTCCAGCTTTTGTTCAGTGTGCTCTTTTTGAGGCATTGACTGGGAAGGAAATCTGTCAGACTGGAGAAAACTTGGCTAAGAGTTAATCATCTTTATTTAATAGTAATTGGCAGTGGTTTTTCATGCACCTACGAGTCCTTAGGCTCTTGAAGGCTTGGGGCATGGTCATGCCTACTTGAGGGAGAAATTCCTGAAGTTCATTCAGTCCTGATCAGCATGACTCAAGGGAAGCAGCAGCCTCCGAAAAGGGCATGTCCTGTCTTTCAAGGATTCTTGGTAGTTCCCAGCCCAAGGGATTGCCTACAACACATCAGGCTGAACTATTTTGGTACCTGGCTAGCATCTCTGGGTGTGTCGTGGTGGTTGTGTGGCTGCAGCCAGCAGTCTGCAAGAGGAACAGAGAGGGAAGTGTTCAGATTTTGCAGAGTTTCAGCCCTGCAGGCACTGCGTGGAGCTGCTAATGCTTACAAAGTGGCCGGGTAAAAGGGTGTAATCGAGTGAGCTGTGGGCAGAGGAAGAGTTCTTAATTGCAACTGTAGGAGTAGTTGGCAGCCTCCTCCAGCCTCGGTGGCTGATAGTCTTCCTCAGCCCCAGGTGAGATTGGTATCCTCAGGTATGCAGAGCTCTGGCAGGCCATGGGTGAAGAGCCACGGACCAAAACAAGCTGATGAGAGGAAAATTGCCTTGGCCGTGGGCTGATGGAATCATCAGCATTCATGCCTATACATTAATATGTGCTAAATCATAGCCTATTGCTGAAGTGGACATAGGCTCCCCAAAGTTGTCTGCTTCAGAGAGCTGCAGCAGAGGAGGAGGGAGCTTGGTAGTTCCCACACAGGCCCTGCTGTAGCTTTTTCTGGAGGTTTCATAACAGAATTAAACAATTTGTGTTGCATGTTGCCATAGAGACTGTAAATCACTGTCATGCTGGTCTTCTCAGTCAGGGAGCCAGTGTCTCTAATTGCACTAACCTCTCCTGCAAATCCAGGGCTTGGTTCTGAGCTTGCTGACCTTCTGTAAAGGCCTTGCCCTGGGAGCTCAGCCTCCAGGACAGCAGAGCAGGAACCAGGGAAAGGGGTGCCAGCACATCAAATATCAACTATCTGGAGTCCATCTTATTTTTTATTATTGTCTTATGTGGCCACAAGCCTGCTCAGAAGCTGTGCTCAGACCCACTTGCATTCAGGGCAAGTTTGGTAATGAGGGTGGGGATTAGATACACTTCCTACATTTTGTGGGCCAGTCACACAAACTAAGCTGAATTTGGTGTTTTTCTGTTACTTGGCTGCTTCAAGGGGATAGCTCAGCCCTTCTACTCCATCACTATGTCCAGACAGGTAAATGGGGCTTTATGCAGTTTATTCTTCCTCCTAAAAAAATACTTTTTGCTGAGGAGGCTCAGCCTCAGTGACACCCTTGGATCAATGTTTCTTTTTTTCTTTCCATCCACCTAGCCCAGAAGTAGCCACACTTCTGACTGTCTCAGCATTACTGGCTTGTGCTGTCAGGCCACCAGTCTTGCCAGTGCCTATGAAGATGGTTGTATAAATCAGCTTCCTTTCAGTGACTAAACCAGAGCCCTGACGGCATTTGTCAGCATCGGTATGGATCCTTCTCTTGGCTGCTTCAAAATAAACGACTATATAAATTGTAAGATGATTATCATCAGAGCTTATTAGTGTATTACCACAGGCTGCTTTGTATTCAGACAATAGATAAAAACATTTGTGCTTCACTTTTCCCAGTCAGATCTACAGCAAACAAGCTTATTCTTGCTCCCATTTGAGGAGGACCGTGTCAGTACTCTTGCCAAAAACACATGAAAATCAGCCCAAATCTTTTGCACTTGCCTGTAGCTCTGTACATCTTTGGGAGTGTTTAGTCTTTTCCAGGAAATGATATATGTTGTTTTAAAGGTTTGAATCATGAGCTGGTTAGGTTTATAATTTTGTTAAGGCATGAGTTGTCTTCCTGCTTTGGTTATCAGGGCAGGTGGAGGGGTAGAGGGACTGAAGTGCTTGACTTTCTGAAGATTTTCGTTATGTACATGCATGGCTGGAGCATGGGACCTGCCATCTCAGTAGAAAGAGGAGTGTTTCCCTGAGCAGTAGAAATAATCCTGCAGAAACATCTAACTTGCTGTCTTTTGACACTGTAGAAGTTTTCATCTGTTGTGCTGGCATCACCTAAAATACAGGGAATTGTGCTCAACAAACTAGCCTACAGTTCTTGACTTTTTTTTTTTTTTTTTTCAGTTCAGTTCTTGCTGTTTTCCCCAGGCTACATAACATTCAGCCTGGTGGTTCAGACACACAGCATGACCAAACTTCTGGGAACAACGGGAAGCAAATGCCCCGATTGAGCTGATAAGCATGCTGGGCAGAGACACAGTTTGTACAATGGGCTAAACATTATCCTAGTACTTTGGGGAGCATTTCATGCAAGATAAGCTTGAGGCTTCTTAGGAGCGAGTTAAAGGGCTGGCACAAAATGTCAGTGAAAATGTAATGCTTGTTGCCAAGCAGCAGCTTGTGGTTTTGTGAGGAGGTCAAAAATCGTGCACAAATGGAGTATGTTTTTCACATCCACAGACTGTCCCCCACCATGTCAGTAACAATCAGTCTTTCATTCTGCCTGGCTGGAGCTGCTCCACCATGTGAAGAAGGATGGGGTGAAATCTTGGCCGTGGGCAAAGCAAAAAATTGTCATTAAATGTGTTGGAAGGAGGGGCAGAGCTTTAGCCAGGGTCTGTGTCTCAAAAAGCCTGTGAGGATTATCTGACCCAAGAAGGATTACACAGAAATAAAACATGGTCTTTCAAGCAAAAATGAGGCATTTGGTTGAAATTCATAGGTTTTTCTGCAGCCCAGTTTGCTGTGTATTTATGTGTGGTCTCATAAATATGAGAAAGTGGCTTACTCAAAAATAGGGCTAAAAAAACTTTTCCTTGGGGTTGTTGTGAGGAAATGCAGTAAGACTACTTGAAACCTCAGCTGGTTTGGTCTTCTCCCCATCCAGCAGCTGTTGCTTGCAGTGGAAATTCTTGCTATTCTCAAGAATTTCCTCCAAAGGTGGTTTAGAAACAAGCAGACTTGATCATGCTTCTTCTTGCTCTGAAAATGTTGGCTTGTCTCAACTTGGACAAGAGGCCTTTGCTGTTCTTAGACTCAGCAATCTCATCCTCTTTCTCCTCCTTTTTTCTTTTTACAGGTGATATGGGGTTTCCAGTGTACTGAAAGAACATGAGACCCCCAAGTTTGCCAGGTCAAAAGTGCTTGTATAGTTCAATATTTTTGATTAAACTGAAGTAATGATTTTGGAGAAAGGGACTAAAGAAACCAGAAATTAACCTGGATTAGGGGATTACATTCTTGTCTTCTGACATGAACACAGTCAGCTTCTATGGCCCTGCTGTGGCACAGAGCACATCAGCCTTGGTTGGTGGTTTCTGGGAATGAAAAAGTTGTCTTTTTAATGAAAAAGAAATCCCTATGGTTACTGGGAAAGCCTCCAAAAGCTTGTGTGGGTTGGTGGGGATACAGGTTGGGAGCCAACAGTTTCTGGAGGTTCCCTCGGAGCAGCCCTGGTCCCACCTCAGTGCTGATCCCAGCCAGCACCTGCAGCCCAAAGGGCACCAGCAAAACCAGAATGTCTGGGAGCAGGTGCCTGCAGAAAGTGTCACCACAGCTGCTGCTGCCCTGAACAGTTTTTTAAAGAAAACTGATATCAAGAAAATCAACTGCCTTGTCTTCAACATTATTATTATGATGGGCTTTTTTTATTATTTTCTCTTTAAGTATGTGAAAAACTTCCCAGAAAATGAAATGGTCATTCAGATCTGGGAGATGGCCACCTGTTTCCTGTGTGATCTGAGCCAGCATCACTGCTGCCCATGGCTGGGTACAGAACCTCCTGCCTGGCTTCTCTTTCAGTGAGCAGTCTCTGCTGATGAGTGTTGAAATGGGCCAGTCAGCAATGGCTGCATCTTCTCCTTTCTCCACATACCTGTGCCACTGCCCAGTTTCAGCCAGGGAATTTTTTTAATCTTTCTTTTAAGAGGCAGCTCTGAGATGAGGGGAGCAGTGTGACCATGCTGCTGGGAAGCTGCTCTCCTGGCTGTGTCATAGCCACAGCCACCAGCCTTCCTGCCACAGCAGTGTTGAGGGTTATTTTTTAAAAAAAAAAGGGAAAACAAAAACCACCTGTTGTTCCTGGCCTGCTGCCTTCTTGTTTTTATTTCTCAAACTTGAAAGTGAGAGAGAAGAAAGCAGCTAAGTGCATTTTTGTCTGCTGGTGGAGCCAGGACTGGACCTTTAACTCCAGTTTCATCCATCTCCGCCAGGTCTGCTTGCATATCTGGCCCTGGGATGCAACACACCATTTTATGTTTGCTATACCTTGGGTTAAGCAGTGAGCAATAGCACAACTGATTTATCAATGGGATTTGGTCAGTGGCAACAGGAAACTGTGGGGAGCTTGACAGGTACACTGAGCAGGTCAATTTTGGTCATTGCCATGTGGACCCAGGCCTTGCAGGATAGGTATTCAATGACATGGGTGTTGCATGTGCATTTGGTGACAATTAGCAATCCTTGTAGACAAAGCAGGAGAAAATACACAGGGGTGGAGTTGTCTGCACTTGTAAGTGCTGGATCTGAGTTGGAGTAGAGCTGTTGGGAAGGGTTGGTGCTGCTGCTCCTGTCCAAAAGGATTTTGTAGGTCAGAACTGCCTTCATTTTCACTTCTTAGGCAGCAGGTTAAAGCTGCTTTGTGCACATTGCCCTCTTGTCATTGCTGCTGAGTGATTGCAGATCTCTCTTTCTCCAGCAGGTTCAGCACTCTGGAAGCATGGCTACAAGTGCTGTTCCCAGCGAAAACCTCCCCACGTACAAGCTGGTGGTTGTTGGAGATGGTGGTGTGGGGAAGAGTGCTCTCACCATTCAGTTTTTCCAGAAGATTTTTGTGCCAGACTACGACCCAACTATTGAAGACTCCTACCTGAAGCACACGGAAATAGATGGGCAATGGGCAATTCTCGATGGTAAGCAAGCTGCTCTCACAATTCCCTTTCCCTTCTAGCTGAGCATAACTGCAAATAGATCCCAGTGTCTCCACCAACATGTCGTGTCCCTGTGTCCCTCCTGCTCTGCTGTGGGCTGACAGGAACTGGAGCTGCAGAGCATGGGCTGCAGCTGGTCTCCAGAAAAGCTTCTGCTTCCAGTTGCATTGGTTCCAGTTCTGCACAGAAATGTTTCTTGTGGGCCTGTGGAAACCTACAGATCCTCACTGACATTTAGAGTAGGCTTTCTGTAGTGGGTGAATTACAGCACTGCCAGGTGGCTGTTGCTAATGCTACTTCATTGTGGTTGGGCTCATCCCCTGGGAAATAACAGTGAGTGGGTAACCGAGTGAGGGTTATAACCAGAAAGAACATTTTAATCAAAACTGTTGTCCACTGACAGGGAAGAATTGTTATAGCTCTTAACTCCAGTCATTGAAGTGTGATCTTTTCATATTTAACTACCTGTTTCATTTAAATAGGGGTAGAGTACCAGCCTGGAGAACTGTTGTAACCAAGACTTTTCAGTTCTTTGAAGAAAAAAAAGAAAAACTGCCTCTTTTTCTTAACAAAACAACAACAGTGAAACGCATAGACAAAAAAAAAAACCCCAACCCCCCCCCCCCCCCAAAAAAAAAAACAACAAATCGCCTAACCAAAGTGACTTGATTAGCAGGTGAGAAGAAAGCTCTGTGTTACCTAAAGCTGCAGCTTGTCCATTTGTGCTGCAAGGGCCAGACTAACCACAGCTATAAAGGGAATCTTGTTCTGAAATGTTGTAAGTTTTGTTTTGCTTTATACAGTAATTAGGTAGCACATAAAAGCCAGCAAGTATTTTGTGCCTTAATTGGCCCAAGTTCATGTAGGTGGCCACTAACATAACTGAGCTAAATTTAGCCTCACTTGTGCCGAGTTCTACCTCCACCCTCTTGTCAAGAAGGCGCTCAAGAGGTTTGGTGTCTCTGCAAAAGTGTCACTGGTGTGTGGGGACAGAAAGCTGGGGGATTGTCATGAGTGGTGGAATGTGGATGCTGGTGGGGTTTGCTGTGAAGTCTTAGCTTGGTCTGGAAACTTGAGATCTTAGTTGCACTCTTAAGGATTTATCAGATATAATTTAGTGAGTACAAATGGCCACAAAGTCCTTAAAAGAACAGCTTTTATTCAGTATTAAAAACCAAAACCAGCAAACAACAACATAAGTTAATTTTGCCAACCTTTGTTTATTTGAATATGTTAATAGTTGATATGAGAGAGTATTTGTGAAGTTGGTGCTGAAATGTCTCTT
Source organism: Drymodes brunneopygia (assembly GCA_013400955.1). Lineage (NCBI taxonomy): Eukaryota > Metazoa > Chordata > Aves > Passeriformes > Petroicidae > Drymodes > Drymodes brunneopygia. The sequence goes on from VZTZ01001710.1 coordinate 22,541, forward strand.
CATGTCATCGGCATCAGAGATGTCTGCTCCCAAATAACCATCTGATAATGTATACATGCACCTTTATTTTTAAAATGCCAGTCCTGTATAAAAGAAAAATCCAGTCCTGCTGTAAATTAAATTCATTATTTTTAGTCCAGAATCCAGCCCTCTAAAATGAGCAACCTTTATCTTCACTGGTATGCCCTGTGTTCTGATGGAACTGTACCAGCTGCTGTGCATGTTGGTTTTGGCTGAAACAGCCTGTATTTTGCAAATTATTGAAGAGTAGAAAAGGCATCTTTTACTGAATATTTGGAATTTTGTTTAGACAAAAAAACCAAAGCTAACAAGATAACAACAAAAAACCCAACCAAACCTGATCTGAGTGGGAGTGGTGAAAGAAATCGTTTTCCAACAAACAGAAAATTAACCCTTCATTTTAACGAAAAAGCCTTTCTTTTGCTCTGATGGAGCTTAGTGGCTGCACTTGGGCTGAGCTGAATTCAGCTGTGGCCTTGAGTGGCATGTTGGGAATCCCTGACTTCCAGGGTTTGTGTGCCCACAGATGCTTCACAGCCAGAGAAGTGAAACTGCAGCTGCTTCTTTTTCCTACCACTTGAGATTTTGAACAATCAGAATTTTGGAAGAAAGGCAATATTTTTGCCTGAAAAAGGATGTGACCCTTTTCCATCTGCCCAGCAGAAACAGGACACCAAGACTGACTAACACTCGTGTCATTTGCCTCAGCTCTCTGTCATGGGCTTTGGATCTGGGCCATTCTCAGAGGTCACCATACACTGGGACAGCTGCTCTTGTTGTGGCTACATGAATCACTTATGGTATAAAATTAGGGGCAAACATGATAGGAAGGGTGAAGATGCATGATGATAAATCCTAGACTTTCCAGTTGTTCTTTATGGCCAAAGCCTTTACAAGCTGAGGTTTCATGCAGTGCTTGGTGGGAAGAAGCAGCTGCCCACCCCTAAAATAGGAACCGGTTTTGGAACATGAGCAACCAAGGGAGGATATAGCATGAGGGGCTCTATAAGTTTGGAAGTTTTCAGAAACGGTAATTATTTTTAAAAAGCCAAATACATAGACATTCAACAACTTTAAAAAAAAGGGAAACAGCCCACCCTTTTCCAGGCTGTTGCCTGAGTAGTTCTGTACAAAGCCTTTCAAGCATTTTGTAACTGCACCAGCATTATGTTGTAAAAAACCCTTCTGCTAGCCAGCGTGCATAAAGCATTTGGCTTCCTTCCACAAAGACCTTTACCCACATTTATTCAACAGCACTAACTGGCTGCATGATGAAATGTTTGACTTGCATTTTTTTTCCTTTGCTGAAATCTCTCACTGAAAGTAGACTGAAATGGAATAGAGTTTTGTTTCACATTTTAGATCTTGGAGCAAAAGCTACACTTTAAATCTTTCACATATTTGTTCTTTGGCTCGGGCACATCTCTCTGTTTTTCTCACCAAAGAGTTGTCTATGATTGTTCCCTACCTCCCCGGAGACTGTGGGACCTGTGTTTGTTGTATTCAAGTCCAACACTACACAAAACCACTTTATTGTTGACCTTATGCCAGCTTTAGAAGACCATTGATGCAGTGTTTGGAGGACAAGTGTTGTAGAGTGGAAGAGGGCACTTAACCTGAATCAAAGATGCACAGGCAATTTGTGGCTAGCCCATTTTTTGGTTGCTGCCACTCTAATGAGGCTTTAGGATCAGCCTCCAATTTTCTCTGCATATGTTATCTTGGTTTATTCCCTGCTGAAATCAGCACAGGGCTGTGCTCAGTGAAATGCACTCACACGCAGGTGCTGTACAGACATATGAGGTCAGAATTAAGTGGGGGCCAGGGTTAATCTGCTTTGATTAGCTTTTGCTCCAATTACATTGCTATGATTAATTTTCTACACTCCTTTCTGTGTGCAGACTAACTTAGCAAGGAGCAGAGGATTTCTTTTGGCATGGCTGCAAAATGCCAGTCTGGAATTGTTAATCTGGGCATGAAGCCAAAAGTGGAATACCTTAATATGGCAAAAAATTCCCTGTGGTTCAGAATTCCTCATGGCTCATACACCACACAAAGATAAAAAGGTGACAAGCAAAGGGAGATGAAGAGATGACCACAAGCACATAGCTTGGGCTTGTTGGGGAATTGGGCTGAACTCTTAGCTGTCAGTAGGGCTGTGCCAATTGGTACCAGCCAAACAAGGAATTGTCCTGGGTGGAAGGAAGCTGTGGTCTCCCTTCTCTTCCCTTTTCTTTCCCTGGTATGATTTTGATGAAACTCTCACTGCCTAGAAATTGTCTGTCTGCTCCTGAGCTTCAGTTTCCCTTCCAGTTCTCTTCCCAAGACCTCCTCCCAATCCCTGGGTGCCCTTGTGCTGGCTGTGCACCCCTGTGCAGTCACACCAAGCTCCATTTCTTCTCCCACATTCTCTCTGCCCTTCCCACCTGTCTGTCCCTTGCATCCCTTTTTGTTGATGTTTTTTGCTGCTAGTCATCCCTGGGCACACTATCTGCTTTTCTTCTCAGGAAACTTAGGATCAACTTGGCCATGAGGCCAGAGGGAGATCAAAGACCACTTCAGACTTGCAGGCAGGAGGGTTGGTTTGGCTTTCTTCTCATTTTTGTTAATTTAGACTTTCAGTAGCATCACTGAGAGCATTAAAATTCAAGTTAAATTTGTACTTTCATTCTTTTATTTGTGTGTACAGTATTTCCCCTCCCTTAATTGCTGGGATTTTGCAACCATGAAAGAGGGGGTTTTGCCTTGGGTTGTGGGGATTTTCTTTCCTGCCAGGAAAGTTTTGGTATTGCAACATGGAAAACACAAGGCTTTGAATACTTGCCCTTTGTTAGAGAAAGAGCTCCTTTAAGGGCTTGCATCTTTATTCTGTTTGCTGATGTGGAAGCCTTTCTCCTGAAGACTCCTCTCTTCTTTTTGCTTAAAGAAAGGGCAAGAATTCAAGTACTTGGGTTTTCCATGTTATAACATCTGTGTATTTAGCTAGGGGACAGAAGAAAAGCCCCAGTGTTTCCCTATCATGTGTTTTTTGCTGAGGAAAGCTGTCATGCCAGGGGCTGCGTGGCTGTGTCTGAGAAGGACCAGAAGCATCAGCGTGACCAAGTGAAGCATCTCCCTTGCCTTGCACACGGCAAGGGCACCTCATACCTATTCAAGGTGACTTGGGGTGTGGGGAACAGGAGAAGCTGTGAGCCCAGGACTCTATCTGCGCAGTGCCCAAAATAGCAATTCCTCAGATGAAGCCATGGCTGATGGGAATGCCCTCTCCCACGGTGCTGCTGATGGAAGCAGAGACTGTGGAGGTGGCTTTCCTCAGCCTGAGGCTCATTAGTTTGACTTGGCAATTCAAGTTAAATTTTCCCATGAGCTCAGCTACCAAGCTGCAGGGCAGTGAGACCCAAAGGCTGAAGGACAGCAAATGGGTTAGCCTGCCTGTCAGTCCATCTTCATCTCCTCTAGATGCATGGACAGTGGAGAAGCTCTCTTGAGATGACCTATACACCCAGCTGCCTGGCAATGGAAAGGTAAAGATGTAGGAGGAAATTTTGCCTAGTTATGAAAAGAGAAGAACTCACCTGCACAACCAGATCTGAGCTACCTGAAGGCTGGGAATGCTGTGTTTGAAGCGACTCCAGCCTAGGCTCCAGAAAAAGCAATGCTGTTGTTGAGTTAGAGTTCACAGTGTGCCCTTGATTTAGATTCATGTGCCATTGTCTCTGGATGGGCACTTGGAGCTCTGTTGGTTGCAGAGACATTGCCACATGATACACCTTGAAGCACCAAGTGCTTCTATTTTGGACCACAAATTCCCGTGTGTTCCTAGGCTCCTGTGCCCGCTCAGAAGTGCTCTCTAGGCAGCTGCACTCTTGCTTAACCCATCAGGATTCACAGGAAAATGGTGTGGAGAGCTCTAAAGGGGCAGGATTCAATTAGCAAGGAGTTCATCACAGCAGCTGGGGGTCACATCCACTGAAAGTGGAAAAGGCCATCTCTTCACTCAGCAACCTCTTACCTGCGAGGCAGGAGCCCTCCCTGCTGGGCTCTCACAGCCTAATTGCTCTTAGTTTAGTCTCCAGCTGGTCTTGTGATAGCTGTAAATGGCTTTACCCTCTTTGGATGTCTGTTCCTACATCAGCCATTGTCCTCGGCTTGTCTCTCCTTCAGCTTACCCAAATGCTTCCATTAGTGCTCCTCTTTGCCTCTTTGGTCAAGTTTGTGAGAACTTCACCAAGTTTTCTGTTGGAAGTCCCGGATAATGCACTGTGCACCCTATGAGTCTTGGAAGAATGAGGCAGGAGAAACCTGCTGTGCTTTGGTCCAGCCTTGTTTCCACACTGGCATTTATGTGCTGCCGGTGGGGCACTTGGTGGTTTAAAGTCTATCAGCTCACAGTTCTCTACTCATGATTATTTCTGTCTTCTGGCATCCTGTCTGTAGAGGCAGGAATTTTAAAAGAAGGTGAATAATGGCTAACATGCTAAATCTCCTCATCCCTTAGGGAAGCCAGTCACCTTCTGAGTTACCCCTTCCCAAGGTTTCTCATTGCTACTTTCCCATTTCTATAGGCAGGAGTCTTCTTGAAGCTTTTGTGCCACAAGATACCACAGGCAAAGTCACTTACATCTGGCCTTTTTTCGATGCTGATGCTTTTTAGGATGTGATCCTGTCCTGCCTACAAAGGATCACTTTCTTCTGTTGTTTACAATTCACAAAGCACAGACATGTTAGGCTGGGAATTTGATGAAGGGCACACTTAAGGTTAAGACAAGGACTTTCTCTGGCCATCTACATGATGCTTAACTTTGTATGAATAACCCATCTGAGATTAACCTTAACCTGCACTGCTCTGTGTCTTTTACTTGCACTTTCAAAGTGCCATTTTAAATGCTGCCTGGACTTGCTCACCTTTTTATCAGTGCTGCAAGTGAATTCCCTTTAAATAGCAGGTGCTGACACAGCAGCTCTGCCTGTGTTTAGTGTGATGGCCAAGATCCAGGCAAGGTAGGAGAGCCCCATGCTGCAGGGTATCCCCAGAGCCCCCACCAGGGCTTGCCCCCTCTGCCAGGGATGCAGAGCTTTGGAGGGGCAGCAGCTGGGGATGGGTTGATGGGTACAAAGGCAGAGCTGGATGCTTCTTATGTGTTTCATGGGAAGTTTGCAAATGTGCCAGAGCAAGGGGAAGTCCCTGAGCAATATACCATGCAGGATACAGCACATCCATCTGCACCTTCCTGCCCACAGCTTGTGCTGGGGCACCTGCCCTGTCTCAGGGGGAGGGAGGGAGGGCAGGAGGGCTCGGCTCCCCCTGGGGAGCTCTCCCACTCCACCACAAGCTGGGTTTGTGTGCTGGTTGTCAGCTCTCAGCCCTGCCCTGACACCGTGTCTGGCTGCTGCAGGAGTCAGATGAGGGCAGCCCAGCCTCTCTGTACAGGTTGGGCAGGTAGGAAAGATTAATTTCCTCTTCTGTCCCAGCTCCAGAGTTCTGGCCTTATTCCATTATAGCAATTCTGCCCAGGGCATAGAAATTTACCAGCACATGCAGTCTCTTTGGGTTGTTTTTGTTTCCTTTTTTTTTTCCCTTTTTATTTTTTTTGGTACAGTCCTTAGGAATAGTCTAAATGCCTTTGAGCTGAGACCCTAGTTTCCTAGATTTAGAGGAGAGGGGCAGGATAAAAGGCTGTGAAGATACTCAGGTGACTTTCCAGCAATCTTGTCAAATAAGCCTAAATCTCAGGGTCTTTGCAAGAGCCTGGAAGCTCTTTTTACCTTGAGAGCTCATGGAAACAGACATTCAACAGTGTTAATCAGTTAAGGCAGTAGGACAAATGAGGCTGAAGGCTTTAAAGGGCCTGCCAACACCAAGGAAGGTCTCCAGACCTTCCAGTGTAGTTGTCTCTCCTCCAGACAAGCAGTGAAGGTGTGTGGCTGGCTCGTGGGGTGCAGCGTGTCCACCTGTGCTGATGCAGCAAAGTGGGCTTTGCCATGGCCCCATCGGGGGCAGCCTGAGCACTCACCCCTACAGGGAGCACCTTGCTGGGACTGTGGGCCCGTTCAGACCAGACAAACCTGTATCAAGCCCTGCTGCTCTGTCAGCAGTTTGCTCCTGCCACAGGCTCCATCCACGGCTGCCCTGGGCTTTCCCCATCACTTGTGGGCAGCAGATGCTTACGCCATGGCTGTGTGGTGGAGGTGAAACATTTCCCACCCAGCCCAGTTGCCTGGGATGTGAAAATGTTCCCAGTCAGCATGAAGGTCCCACATTTGCCTCTGGGGTACAAGGATGCATTAGGATTAGTACTTCTGAGCAGCTGATGCACTGTGAGTGCACCCCATGTTTGTACTGGCATAGCCTAAACTGATGAACTTTCTTTGTCCCCTCCTCCTGCCAGTCAAAATCCTGGCTGTGCACAAAGCTGGGGCTCAGAGCTAGCACTGATGTGTGTTTCAGTATGTGCTGTTTACCCAGAAGGCTGGGGTAGCTTGTTCCACAGGTGGTGGGACCACCTGCAAGACAGATCCGTGGAGAACTAGTGTGTTAAGATTCCATTAAGTTTGATCTAGTGGGGAACAGCATCTGGGTGGCTGTCACAACTGAGGTGTTTTAGGAGATTTGAGCATGGATTTATTCACAGAAACACGATCACTGTATTGGATATGGAAGGCACTTAAAGCTTTTCCATCTGTTTTAGTTACCTCCTTAGTATCAGCCCACCATTTGGGACTAAATATTTAAGGGAAGTTCGCCAAGGCTCACTCTGAAAGGACAAAATTGTCTGGAAATAATATCCAGGTGTTGAGAAAAGGAAAGTGCTTGTAGCTATTACTTTGGGTTGTCTCCCAACCCTGCTTCACCATGCATTTTGTAGGTTATCCCTGACATTTAAACTGGATTTTACCTAATCTTCCAGTCTTGGACTTTTTTTGCTGGGAGAGGGAAAAGTTGGGAGGGCTGTGAAATACTTCGCACCATATCTTGCCAGAGGAGCAACTCCCCAAATTCAGTGATCAGTATCTGGTACAGCAAAAGGAAAATGAAATTCACATAGTCATCTTCCCCTCCATCTGCTCCCAATTTAGACACACAAAGGTGAGTGAGGTCTGGGACAGAAACCCCCTTGTCCATCCAGCTTGATTTCATCAGATCTTACAGTCTTTGAGCAAGCCCAGCAGGGACAGAAAGGCCACAGGACACATGGTGGTGCCAGCAGCTACAGGTCCCTCACAGTAACTACAAACCTTTGTCTCTTGTGTCCTAGTTCTGGATACTGCAGGCCAGGAGGAGTTCAGTGCAATGCGGGAGCAGTACATGAGGACTGGAGATGGTTTCCTCATCGTCTACTCGGTGACAGACAAGGCCAGCTTTGAGCACGTGGACCGGTTCCACCAGCTGATCCTCAGAGTCAAGGACAGGTGAGTGCCACGGGCTGGGCACTGCCTGACCCTGCAGACCATCCTGGGGACATGCCTGCACATCCCACCCCAACTTCTGCCTGCTGGGTGTGCTGAGACAAAGCCTTAGGTGGGATTTGTGGACCCAGTGTGGTGAATAAGAAGTTTTTTACTTCTTCTGATAAGCATGAAGTGCTTTCAATGTGGAAAGGGTCAGTTACATAGTGTTACAATGGAGTGAAAATGCATCTGGAAGGGAGAGACTTCTGCCAGAATGGTCTGGCAGAGCAGTGTGAGAAAGAGGGATCAGACACCTTTGAAGGTAACCTTTGAAGCTCAGCTCTGAAGAGGGGGAAGGATGCTCTGTGCACAGTGCAGGCACTTTGAGATCACCACCAGGGAGTCAGCAAGCATTCAGCCCCAATCATTTTGTGTGTCCTGGCACCTTCCTTTCCCTGGCTTGTGCCAAACACACCTTCGAAGGTCCCGCATAATTTGGGGGTATGAACAAGTGTCTTGAAGGGGAAAATCTTGTGCTGGAAGGAACTGTGTTTCTTACCAGGGGTGTAATGTAGTTAATGCACTGTGCTCTGCAGCAAACAATTGCACAGAATAAAACATCTGTCTGTGCCTGGGGAGACAGCAAGAGAGGTCGCTTCTCTCCTCCTTGCGTGTGCAGGGGAGAAGGTAGCACTGGGAGTTTAATCATGGTAAATAAATGTGTCCTGGCAGAGTGAGGGGAAGCTGCTGGTTTATCTCCAAGATAACACCCTCTTCCCATCCTGGTTCAAGAGGCAATGGGTCCATTCTCACTGGGTGGGGTGTGAATTAAGCCCTTATATGTCTGCAGCTTTGAAACACTTAGTTTTTCCATTCATAATGGCTTTTAATTATGGAAGTCATCAAGAAAAGTCACCAGAGGGTTTGGGCCTCGTTGCTGGCTTCCTTTCACAGCTCTGAATAACTTCCCCACAGGAAGGGTGGACTCGTATCATGTGAGGTTCACAGCTGACAGCTCTTCCAGTAAAGCATCCAAAGCGTAGCCCACAAGAGTGAGAAGCAAAGGAAAAACCACCCTTTGATTTCATTTAAATGAAGAAAAATGTCAGTCACTCAGCCTCTCAGATCACAGCAGTCTAAGCACTGCTGGCTTAGCTTGGGGTAAAGTAAATCTGAAAGCTGAAGGAGATGGGACAGAATTTCCTGTAACCTGCCCCAATCTGGTGCTGATTTTATCTAATTTAACTTGGTGAAAATAAGATGCTGTGTTCACTGTTTGCTCTGGACTGAAACTTTTACCCTCCATAGCTGTGCAAACGCTGCACAGCATGTGAGAGGCAGGAAGTGAAACAGGCTGGTGAGGTTGTTTGTGTTTCCCTACTCAGCGCCACTCCGAGCGTGAGGAGCGTATTAATGCTTCATCGAAAACCTGAGCTTGGTCAGAAAATCGCAGCAGTGGGAGCAGAGTGTGTAAAAAAACCCTCCTGCCAAACCCACAGGTAGCTGGGAGCAGAGCATCAGCCTGGTTTTCAGGCTAGCAGGCAGTTTTGGCAACTTAAAATCCAAAAGAATTGCAGGCTGCTGTGTTAGCAGGGCTGTTCAAAGCCTTCCTCCCATTTCTTTCCGCAACTTTCATTATAGTAAAATTCCCAACTGTAGCAGCTTTGTCTAGCTAGCAATTGTACAGCTTACAATAGGGAACAAAGTCCCCATAGAGTTTTATGCCTGATGTAAACAAGGCAAATGAGATACCATCCAAAAGTAATCCCTTTCTAATCAATGTGCTGCAAGCCAAAAAGCAGTCAGATAATCCAGACAAGCAAATATTTTGCTCCAGAAGGATCAGAGTCAAGATATATCAATGCTCAGGTATTAACATTAAATCTCAGTCACATTATCAGAATTAATAACTCTAAGACTCATTAAAAATGCAGAGTGCAGTACTGTATTTTTCCAGCCAGAGCAATGGGGCAACATGCCAGAGGGAAGATGGAGCTCTTATCATCTCGATGAAAAATGACCCAGAAACGCTGTTTTAAAATCCAGTTACCCAGGAAAGTGTTTTATACAGAAATGAGTATGGCCAGCTGCTCCTTACCCCAGTGAAATCAGCTCTGTTACAGTAGAGAACACTGGGATTACTTAGGAGGGTCTAAAGTTAAACACAAGACAACAATAGTGCAGTAACTGTCAGTGATCAGAAGGGACCTCCTCCCTCCCAGCAGTGGCTCAGAGGCCCTGCAGCAGCTGATATTTCTGTTTCACGAAGCCAGAAGAGAGAGTGGCACTGCCAACACTTCCCATGGCTCCCAACCTTGGTTCTGTTTATCTGTGGAGCTTTTTGCAGGGGGAGAGCCTTGCCCAGGACATGCCCTGGATAGATGGATCTCTTCTCAGATGGTGGCTGAAGACAGGCACTTACATGCCTGGTAGTTAAGGAAATACTGGGTGTTATTACAGAGGGGGATGGGTTTGGTATTTTTCTCTGGGATTAGAAACAGGGGATGGTAGGTAATAGCATTGGAAGCTTAGCAAATCTCCTTGGTTCCCTCCAGCCCCCTTCCAGCTACCACTGCCAAGCTCAGTTTGTCTTGGGGTAGCAGCTGATGGGCATCTTTTTGCTCCCAGTCATTTTCTCCACCATTTGATGCCCCTCTAACCACCAGCTCCCAGAGTCCATCTTTCCTTCCCCCACAGTTGCTCTCAGTGGATGACCAGGAATGAAATTAATCCAATTGTTCCATCATCCCTCAGTATCTTGCCAAGATATGCAGTTACTGATATGCCTTAACTACTACAGAAGAGTCCCAGTCTCCTGTCCAAGATCTGTCTTTATGCTTCAGTTGATTTTCTGGCTAATTCTCTACATCTTTCTTCACCTAGTTGGATCTTCAGGCTTAGCTATTATCAGGCACTGGAAAAATGGTGACAATAAGTTCCTGAAGTCCCTACAAATAACAGTGAATGTGTGCATGCATGCAACTTGTCAAGTAAATTTTTACAATATGAACATATGTACAGCACAGCCTGGGGGTTTTCTTTATATTTCTTTACACATATGTGGTATGCCTAGCTGAAAATGTTAGATGGTGTCAGCATGAAAAAGTGGAATTTATGCTCATCATTTTTGTTGTAATCTGCTAATAATTGGGTGGTGGTTTTGATTTTTTCCAGGGAGTCTTTTCCAATGATTTTAGTGGCAAACAAAGTTGATCTAATGCACTTACGGAAAATTACAAGAGAACAGGGGAAAGAAATGGCAACAAAACATAACGTAAGTTCGTGGGATTACTTAATGGGTTACTGAAAGTCCTATTACAGGCATTGAGAATTGAAGTCTGTGCTCGTTAGGAGCTGAATTAAAGCTTACAATTAAACATTTGTAAATACATTTTTGACTACTACAAAGCAGCAGCTATGCAGTTTCCTTTCAGTAGGGCCAATTCATCACTGAAACCAGAACTTCTGCTGTGCACCAGGCTGTAGCTGAGCTGTGGCCATCGCTAACACTTATGTACAAGGTGTCTGAAAGTGGTGAGAAGTGTTCAGGGTGAGGGAAGAAAGTGCCTTTCCTGGAGTGAAAAGGCAGAGTCAGGCATTAGGAGGTATATCCAGGTGCCTGAGCTTGTTAAAGATAATGAAGTTAACAGGGTTGTTAAGCCTATATAAATCTGGCCCACCATCTTAGCTCTGCATTATTCATGCTGTTAGTTTAGCCTAAGAAATTGGTCTTAGATGGGTGTAGATCACATGCTGCTCCACTAATCGCCTCTAAATGCCAGCAGCCCTGAATACCCAGAGGGAGACAACAACTCCCTTAGGAGGTGGAACTGAATGGAAAGGTGAAAGGCAAACAAGCCTGAGGCCTCTTGGCAGCTTGCTGTGCCTAAAGGACAAGCTGTGTGGTGGTTTCTGAGCAAACCACGATGGGAGTTTGGCAGGGCAGGTTCACTCCTCCCTCCCCGAGGAATCTGGTTTCTGTCAGAGCCAGGACACCTAAACTGCAGCACAGCATGTTGTATCCATCTGTATGCACACGCTTTGGAAAAGGCCATGCATGAAAATACCTTATCAGAGGCAGTTTTATAAATCTGCCAGTGTGCTGGACAAGCACTCTAGGAGGCCCCATCTGGCTGTCAGACTTTGAAGGGGAAGATCATTTTACACTGAAGGGGAATTGCAGTCATGAAATATTCATGCAGTAGTCCCAATAAAATGTGGCGAGCAAGAATTTTTGGCAAGTGCTGGTCTTTCAACAACCTTCAGCTATTTTCATGTCTGTGAGCACAGCTCAGGGGGAGAGAACATCTGACAACATGAAGTCTGGGATTATTCTCCCCCAAACCCAGAGCTCTGATAGCAGCTGTTTAGCCTGGTGCTTATTCCGGACCTTTTCTAGGCTCTTGCTGACCTTGCTGCAAGCGTGAGGGCGTTGATAGCAGTGTCATGGCAACATTTTGTTTACCTGTATTTCTGTGGTATTAGCATCTGATTTCTCCAGCCTTTAGGCTTTTCATTTTGAAACTGGTTTGTTCCCAGTACGTAGGCATTTACTGATCTCTTTCATGATACACTTCTCTCCTCCAGATTCCCTACATAGAAACGAGTGCCAAGGACCCACCTCTGAACGTGGACAAGGCCTTCCATGACCTGGTGAGGGTAATAAGGTAAGCTGCAAACTCCTCCCTTCCTTACTGCCCAGGGACGGGATGTGGAGAAGTCATGGCCCAGAGAGTCAGGAGCCAGTTTCTGGGGAGCCAGGTTTTCTTGGGGGTGGGATATTTCAGGTGTTTATTAACTTTCTTGTCCTGTATCTGCTTAGTTATGTTATTAGCACTTAGTTACCTGTGCAGGACATCAGTACCAGGTACAGTAAGAAGTAGCTGTGGCCATAATGCAAATTTTTACTCAATGGACAGTGCAAGGCTTACTACAATGATCAGCTCTAAAAGGCTGGCATTGAAGGTTCTGGATCAGTAATCTGGGTTTCCATAGTTTTGTCCTATCAGGGTCTTGTGTTGCCAAAAGTTTAAAAAGGGCTGACAAAAAATTCTACAAAATTCGAATGTTGTAGGTGACCTCTAACATTTTCTCCTCACTAAATGGAAAAAATTAAGCCATTTTGTATGAGAAACTCTATGACCTAATGGCTAAGCCCCAGGTTTCCTCAGACTGCTGAGGTTTGTTCCCAGTTTTGGCATGAGCTGCCTTTGCTCGTTCTGGCACGCGCGCGCTCTCTGGGCGAACCCCTGCTCGGGCTGCCAGCAGGGAGGGACTGCCTTCCCAAAGCCCAGCTCCTGCAGGAAAAGAGCTGCACGCACATCCCAGCTGATAACCTCAGCTCCCTCTGAGAAGATTTGTTTTTCTGGCACTAGTTGTCTGCCAGATTTTCTGGGCCCTCATTTTTCATGTTCGGGGAGGGCGCTGAGCTGAAATCGTGCTCCTCCCTGCCGTGTAGTCAAAGTGCCTCGCTCGGCAATTAAACCACAAGGCATTTATTCACAGCATATCTGTACTTGTGAATATCCCAGCACAGCCTCAAGCCAGCCTCCATCAAAAGCAGATGGTACTGCCCACTCTTCCCACATGTCTCAAAAGCAGAGGGCAGAAAGTCTTTGGAGAGCTGAGTTGGAAGTGTCCCAAGCTCTTTCCCAACTGTTCTGTAACTCAGTATTAGCTGGCTAGATATTACTTTTGTGTTGCAGCAAGCTCTTACCACCATCTATTCTGCTCTGCAGGAAAGGAAAACAGCCAAAATAAGATGGAAAGGCTTTGTTTGCTTTCTCTACATAACACGACTCCAGGCAGGCTGAAAGGAGTATTGTAATGAGGCATCGCTAATTTCAAGCCCTGAAAATGCACTCCATAACCTCAAAAATAAGTGGTACACCTCAGTTTCCTGAGTAGCTACTGTGAAAGTCCTTGCCAGCCAGGTGCAACCCTCTCTGATGTCAAGGGCACCAGAAATGTTCACAAGAGCTGGAAATCAGTTAAAGTCAGAGAGCAGGGAGGTGCTGTGTGATCTGGCTGGTCACTGGCCACAAAGCAGCTTTGCTTGGTTTTTGGGTGTTACAAACTGTCTGCAGTCAAGGGTAGCATCACCCATCAAGTATTGTTTTTCTGGTTTTCAAGTGAGCTTTTTCAAATAAAATGTAAATTTCAGCTGCCTGATAACTCTGTCATTGACAGAGTACTTTGCAAATGAAGGGCTTCCTCAGAGCCCTTGTGAGCTCTCAGGGCGAGGATGCTTGTTCAGGGTTGCTCTGTTTGTGCTCCTTGCACTTGGCTGATTCCCAGCTAATTTAGCTTCATGCAAGAAACTGTTTTCTGGAAGTAATCCAGAAAAGAGTGGGGTTGAGTCCACTCAATAGATGTTTTAAATTTCCTGATGCCCCTTTCCTGCTGCAGCAGTGCACACACAGGGACTGTCACAGCAGAAGCCTTGAGCAGGCCCAGGGCGTGGTTTCTGGATCTCTAAAACAGATCGAGTGTGAACGGCTTGTGGTCACTTAGTGTTTATCCAGATTTAAAGTATTTTCTGAATTTCATCTTTCTAGTTTTGAGCTTTAAAGTTTTATGTTTTTCATGCCTCCAGCCTTCATATTCACTGAAAAAAAGTCTTACTAGCCAAAGCTGAGTTTTTCAGGTGGTTGCAAGAATTTGGAAGCTGAGGCTGTAAGAGAAACACCAGCTAAAGCCATAGTGATTTATGCCCTAGTGATGCCTCATCCTGGTCTGGATTGTTTGGTATGAACACTTGGTTTAATGCCTGGTATATTATATCATATCACAAAGAGGCTGCTTTTGAACTGTTCAGACTCTCAGGTTTGAATCTACAGAAACTGACAGTGTTTGTATGTTTTATCTTGCACTACAATCTACATCTACAGGCTGCAATAGGGTGTTTGAGCTAGAGAGCTTTCTGCTGGATGTGCACTGCTGGGCTGGCAGAGCAGCTGCTGCAGTTGGGTTCAGTTGCAAACAGGCATTTGGGCAATGCCTCATCTCACTGGGCAGAGAGAAGCCCTCAACAGAACACTTCAGAGGCTGCTCACAGCTCCATGGCACAGTGCAGGAGGGCTCTCAGCTGTGTGTTCCTGGTGGCTGTGACTTCAGACAGCCAGGGACATCTTTCTGGGGTCAGCTCATTCTCTGTGCTCAGTTGCTCTTCACAACTGCCAGGGGAAGCCAGAGCCCCATCAGCAGCTGTTGGAGAGGATGAAATAGGAAAGCCTTATAAATATGATTACCTGGCAAAAGATGCTGAGAATAGTGAAATTGAAATGAAGACAAGCTTTGAGATACCAAGTCCCAGTTACTGAACAACTGGAAAACAATGGCATGGCCGACTGAAGGTAATCCCCCTTTTGATTAAACAATACCCTCTGCTTGCAGGCAGGTCCAAGGGTCAGAGCAGACCNACAAGCAGCAAACTCAGTTTTTGGTTTATGACTTTTTAGCCCATCTCCATCACCAAGTCTATATCAGTGCAGCTGGGTAAGGGCAATGCCAGCTGAAAGGCAGAAGAATATATTTGTCTGTGCTCTCTGTATCTCTCTCATCCTCTTCCCTACTCTGTCAGCAGCAGTGGAATGGATGATGTTGCATTGCTTAGAGCATCTCTGTTTCCCAGAGCATCCCCCGTGGCAGGGAAGGAGTCAGCAGCTCACCCTGGGCAACTGGAGGCATTCATGCATCCCTGCCATTAGCCTTAATGGCTTCTCTCCTCCTTCCTGAGGAATGCAGGCAGTTCTCAGCTGTGTGGCAGGAAAAGCCATGCAGTGCTGGAAGGGTAGATGGAGATATGTATGCAAATATGCACATGCACACCAAGCTGCTGCTCTGCAGGCTGCCCAGGCCTCTGGATCCAGCCCAGCCTTATGTCTCACCTGCCTGCTTTCTTCTCTGTCTCCCAAAACAGGCAACAGATCCCAGAGAAAAGCCAGAAGAAGAAGAAAAAGACCAAATGGCGAGGGGACAGAGCCACGGGCTCCCATAAACTGCAGTGCGTGATTTTGTGACGGGACACCCTGGGAGTGCCTTGCACGCCTCCCTCCTCCCCTCTTGCCCCACGGCCAGCCCAGGCCAGGAGCTGCAGCTCGATGCTGGTGCCCACACGGCCCCGTGGCCCCTCGGGCTCCCCACAGCGGCTTAGACTCGGAGGAGGCGGCTCAGAGGGTCCGGACCCCCAGGACAGGGGCTGCACATCAGGGCCAGCGTGGGAGCTGTGCAAATGGGAGGTGGAAGGGATCAGCAGGACCTCAACTCTCAAACACCCCCAGCACCTTCCAGGGGCCTCCATGATGTTTATTTAAAAAAAAAAGAAAAAAAAAAGGAAGAAGTTAAAAAAAGAAGTGTTGGTTTTATCTGCAAACATTTCTCTTAGTGACCCATTTCTGAACAGCCTTGAATAGCCCCCCTGTTTGGTACAGTTGTCTGTGTATGCGTGGGGGAAGGGAAAGGGTTTTTCTTTCTCTTAATTTTTTTTTGTCCTCTTCTTCCTTTTTGTTGTTTGCTCAGTGAGTGTTGGGTTGCAAAGAAACAACAGCCAGGCTTAGATTTTTTGCACTGAACTCTCTCTTGGGCGGCAGTGCCAAAACACAACTTCATATGAAAGTGCATAGATTTGGAGAAAGAAAATTAATTCCAGCTGCTCTGGGTGCTCCAGACATTGTGTCAGACTCTGGAGGGTCGCCAGCTCACAGACCATAAACTCCAGCTTAGGAAAGAGGTTTGGGCTTGGATTATATATATTTTTTTCTTACCCTTTGTCAAGAGGTTTTGTTTCTGTTTTGTAACTTTGGACATGTCAAACTTAAGACATTTTGTTAACCTGGAAGTATTTAAATTAAAGTAATTTACAAATGGAAGGGTATGTCATTTTTGGGGGAGGGTGGTGGAGGGGAAGGGAGAAAGGAAGTAAAATCTGAACTGAATTTGTTATTTGGGTGTTGAATTTCTCCCTCATAAATGCATGTAAAGTGGTGGGATCTGAATCCCTCTCTATTATTCCTTAACCTTTCCCTGCAAAGCCACTCATGGGTAGATTAATTGTTTTGCTTTTCCCAGACTCATCTCACACACACAGGAAAAAAATCTGTTTATGGACTTTGGCTCAATGTTTCTTCTTCTCCCTCCTTTGCCAAGTTGGTGACTTGAAAGGAAGAGGTGTTGCTAAAATGATTCAGGTGGGATGTGTCTCTGCATAAGCTGACTGTATCTAAAATGTCTCCCTGAAAACAGCAAGGACTAAAAATGCCTTTTGAAAAGACAAGGCAAAAAACCTGCAAGCATTCAAACTGCCATCTATAGCAGCAGAAATGTGGCTGTGCACATCCTGGAGGGGCCACGTGTTCTTTCACACCTTTCCTGGCAGTAAGAACTGCAGTGGCAAATTTGTCTTTAATGGAATGTCATCTGCTGGATTGAATCCGTTGGCTCCATTCCCATGGTCACCAAACCCATTTAAAAGTAGCAACTTGCTTTTCATCTGCTTGAATCCTATTCAAATATGCCTTATGGGCATGACTTAAAATATTGGCAGAGGATAAATGCCAGAGATTTATGTGTCTGAGCACAGAAAAGCCTGGTATTGGATATTGAAGATCCATCCAAGATGATGGATCATCACAAACTTAACTGCCCATGCTTGTCTATTTGCCACCTGATTTCATTTCTTGACCCTTTGCCAGGCCACTTGTTAGAAGTGAGTTGGCTGCTGATTATTTTTCAGGTGAATGGGGCTAATGGAAACATGTTCTTAATTTGTCCAGTCTTCATCACAGCCAGAAGATGGCAAAAGCTTGCGGCTGGCTCAGCAAGCTGCTTGGGGTAGTGCTGGCTCTGCTGCCTTTGGTGTGGTGACAGATGCTGGGGATGGGTTAAGCAGGAGGATATTGGAAAGAAGTGTCTCTCATGGACTCTTAGGTTGGATGTGGGCCACACACTTCACTAGTGAAGTGGCAACGTGCTGTGTCAGCTGAGATGTGGCTCCCAACCATCGCAGCATTTCTCCCAGTGCTGGCTGGACAGAACTGCAGCGACTGAAACCATCCACTTCAAATTCTGGTCCTTGAGACTTGCCTTTGCCTTCTGGAGGAAGATCTCCCTGTAGGCATTTCATTTGTTCTGCTTTGAAAACCTCTGGTAAATCAGAAATTGTCTGACCTTTGTGACCAGCCCATTTCCATTTCACCATCACCCCTGTAACCACTTCCCTGCCAGAATCCCTGTCTAGCCTGACTGCTGGCTTAATAGCTTTAATTATACACTGCTAATGCTATGGGATCCCACACACAAGAAGATTATGGCATTTTCAGGGAGCTCTTAGTACCCCCTAGAGCTCTTCCACTTAAAAATAACTTGATTTCTGCTGAGACACCTCATCCTTATTATTTTTATCTAAACCCTTGGGAATGCTTGCCTGAAAACAGCATGTGTGTCTCTTGAGTCACATCTGCTGCGTACTCAGCGCTGCATGTGAGAAATTATCTGCTTTCTCTAAAACTTCTTAATTGTTTCTTCAGTTTCTTTAGCAACTAACAGCTCTTGCAGAATAATGGAGGGGAGGAGGAGGGGAAAGGAGCAGGTTAACAATGGAATATGGAATAGTGGCAAATGGGGAAGCGTGGCTGTTTTCTTCTACGTTCATCAACTTCCTTAATAGCAGGGAGTGTTTTCCAGCAGGAATTGCATCTCTGACAATCCTAGGGTGCTGGAAATAGTGAGGTATGCAAAGCCTTCTGCCACCTAACCCACCCTGTCACATTCAGGGCTGTTGGGAAATGGGGAGCACCTTTCCCTGCCATGCACAGCACCTACAGACCTGGGTAGGGAGACACCAGTTGGTGGCTCTTACACTACAGAGAGCAACAGCTGTGCTGTGGGTGGCTTTTATTTTTCTATGGAACATCCAGTGGATAGTGACATTTTTGTTGTGGTCAGGGACATCAAGGAGAAGGATCCTGTAGGGGCACACGTGGGGCTCATTTCCAAGGAGTGGATGGTGCAAGAGACCTAACATCATCTTCAGCCCCTGGGTAAATCAGCATTCCCTTGTCTCAGAGCAATCTGGTTCCTCTTCTGTTAAACAGGAATTGGCAAGGTACAGCTGGCCATAGCCTTCCCTTGCTTTCAACACACATTTTCAAACAAAATTAAAAGAGGGGTAAAACCTTACAGATTTCTTGGTATTTAATAACCAAATAACATCCTCTTTCTATTTTAGACACTAAATAGTATTTGTAGAACAACAAACAAAAAGTTTAAGCCACCTAAGTTTTGTCTTTGCAAAGGTGTCATCACCTCCCTGACCTGGGATCCCATCACAGCTGTGCCACTGCCTTCAGGTAAATCATGTTGCTGTTTCCTCTCTCAGGTTCTCCTGCCTATAAGGCAGCCACTGGCTTTGTCTTCTTACCAACTTCTGAGGTGCATGACATTATTGTACAAGCCAAGTCACCTGCTTGTCTGTTGACCTTTGTCTCTCATTTAAGGAAAAGAGGGGTGGGAAGGAAGAGAAGGAAAAGTACCTCGTTGAAATAAATACATGTTCCTCTGGCACGATCAGAGTTTAATTGTCCCTCTCTAGAGCTGTGCCAGCTCTAAATGGCACAAAAGCCTGATAACAGCCAAACCAAACAACACCACCCCACACCTGAGCAGGCCTGCAGGTGCTGGCCCCCTACAAACCTGCTTTCTTGGCTGCCTCAGCCAAGGCCAGTGCTGTCACTGGCAAAGCTGCTCTGTGATAGCCTGGGTTACATTTAAATAACCATGTTCAGATGACGGTGCTCAGCAGCAAAACACTGAGGATGGTGAACAAGAGAAGCAAGAATTTAACAAGGGGTTGAAATTGCTTGGTTTGGATCAGATGTTTCAGTTTAACAAGAGGCCATTGCTGTATGTTGCTCGATTCCTTGATCTGTAATAATTAATTTTGGCTGGCTCTTTTAACCTACAGCTGTACTAGAATTTGTAAATTAGGACAGGCTGAGGGGTTTGGACATACATGGTGTGTCTCGTCTGGAGAGGAAATGAGCATTATTGGGCACAGAGAGGACAGCATTGTAATGCTGGTTCAGATTTTTTGTTGTGGCTTGTTACCATCCTCAGGGCAAAATGGACTCCCAGAGCCTTACTCAGCTCCAGTGATTTCAAGGGATGGTCCCTCAATTCTGCTGAAGTGTGTGGGAAGGAGGTGATCCTCCCAAAGCCCTGCTAAGAGTAGAATATCATGAGGAATACAGAAGATGCTTTAAGAAACACAACTTTTGGTCTACTCCAGATGTCAGAGTTCAGATACTTATTTATTAATGAGGGAGAGAAAGGGCTTGAGAGAAGTTTGGCATTAGGGAAATAGTCAGGGCCCTGTGTCAACTGCCACATCAGCCTGTGTACCTTGGAATGGACAGAAGAGCTCTGTGTCTGGAAACCTGCTTTCTGTGAGCTGGGTTCAGTGGCCAATCTACTCCATCTGCTGTAGGCTGGGCAGGAAGGAGGAGCTTTAGTGCATTTATTGAGGACTGCATTAGAGTGCACAGCAAATGTGACAGTGAAGAGGAGAGGAAGGATGCTGTGGCATGGGAAGTGTTGCTGTTCTTGGTCACTGCTCCCTGTGCTGGGAGGTCTCCAGCAGTCACACAGGTTAATTGAGTGTTTTGCATTTATGTATTTAATGCCATCTGAAGATGCCTGGGGGTATGCAGGGCATTTACCCTGTGAGTTCCAGCTGTAACACGAGACCTATGGGAAATCTATGCTCTTCTGGAGCAGCAGCCACCAGCCAGGCAAGGATTCACCTGAGCACCTGAGACAGCTCCAGATGTGTACCTTGGGGCAGCCAGGAGGTGCTTTGAAAACCCTTCTCTAATTCACAGCAGCGCTCAGAGAACAGTCTGGATATTTCAAGTGCCTGTGGATACCCCAGTTCTTCTCCTGTAAAGTGATGTCACCTGAGTTTTAGGGACTCACTCATGCATCTAGACAAAGTCTGAAGTAGAAGCCACCAGTTTTGTGAAATGTATTAATTGCATTTTGCAGCCTAGGCGATCTCATGAGTATCACTTGCACAATTAGGCTGTAAATAATTCAATATTTGGCTATCAGGCATTCCATCAATATTATGCAGGCCTTTTGCTTCCTTTTCTCTTGCATGCAAGGGGAATAAATATTTCATAGATGATCTCACAGATGGTTTCTGGGATGACACAGGATTTGCTTGCAGCAGAAGAGAACAGGGAGAGAGATGACTGTGGGCTGGATCCCATGATGGAGAGACACAAGGAGTTACAGCACAGAGCTAGCTCTGGTCTGAGGGGGGTTTCCCACCACTGTGGCAAATCACTGCTGCTTCCCTCCAGCTCCAAGAAGTCACTCATGAGTGGCCAGCAGGTCAGGCAGGTCAAGGCCTCCTGAGGCAGGAGGAACATTAGTGCACTGTGTCACTGCTGTGGCAAAGGGAGGGGCCAGGGAAGGAAGGCTCACACCCAGCACATGAGACCTGCCAGGTGGGTGAGTGCAGGGTCAGTGCCAGCACCAGGGAGGGGGATGTTCAGCAGTGCTGAGTGTGGAGCAGAGACAGCCAAAATCCCCTAATCCTGGCAGTTCTGGGACACCTTTTTTACTTCTTTTGAATTCAGGGATCCCTTTGCCAAATCCTGGGGGACCAGCAGCATCATGCCAAGCCAAACACAGCAGCCTGACTTGCCACAAGCATTGCTACTTCTCTGGTTTCCATCCCTCCTCCCAGGTCTCTCTCCTGCAGACCAGGATGTGTACAACATTGCCTGAGAGCTCAGACTGGGCATGTGCTCAGACCCAGGAGCCAAAGAGGAGGGACTCAGGCAACATCCTGGATTTGGTCACTAAGAGAGCAGGAGTAAGAGGCAGAAAGAGGAGCTTTGTGAATCAGGACCCTGTTCTATAAAGCCAAATCCTCTGCAAATCTGGGCAAGAGACATTGCACAGCTCGTGATTAAGACAATCTCTGCTGAGAAGTCAGCCCAGCTGAACAAGTCACGAGCTGCTCCTTGGGCTGCCACACACAGAGGTGGTTATCATGTGGCTTCTGTGACAGCAGCTCCTCTCACTGCAGCAGTCGAGCCCAACCAGCCCAGAGCCAGACAGATACTGGCCATGCCTCTTTGCACTCAATAGTCCATGTCCCCATAAAGCAGTGAGTTCTTTTCTGCAAGCTCCAGAATAAGAGCTGTGTTTCAAACAACAGTCGCTGGGATGGAGCCGACAGAGAGCAGGAAATTCGAAGTTAAGGCTGATGCTCCGGGCTTTGCTCACACAATTGTTGAGGTCGAACAAAGCACAATGACGTGAGCTGGGGACAGGGTGCTGCTCACCCTCCCCTGGGAGCTTCCTGCCTTGCCCTGTCTCATCCCAGTCTCCAAACTTTCATAAGAGCTTGTGCTGGTTTCTGGCATTGAGTTTCCCACAGAGCTGGTCACATAGTTTTGTTCCCATGGTTTTTTTGCTTGGCTTAGTGAAGTCTCTTTGTGTCCCCCAGCACCCTTTTGGGCAGCAGGGTTACTGTGGTGATGGGGGTGTCTGGGCAGCCTTTGTCAGAAGGTGCTTCATGGGAAGAGGAGGTTCAGCAGGAAAAGGGGAAAGCAAAGCAGTCACACCATCAGCATAAAATGCTTAAAGGCAAAGTTGGCATTCTGCTAGGTTTTTGTTGGTTTTGCTTTAGCACATAAAAATTGTTCTGGGAAAATTCACGTGACACCTGCTACCATAACAGAATAGAGAATAGAGAACTAGAACTAGTGAAAGAAGTAGAGAATGAATGGTTTTTCACTTCAGGATCTTAAAGCTTTCAAGAAACAATCCAACCTCTCTCCACCAGGACACTTAGAAGTGGCAGATCCAGTTCCATCGGCTGAAGAAACAAAAGAACTGAAATGTAAACAAAAAACAGGGGCTGGTGAGATGCTCAAACATCAAACACTGCTGGGACTTGTGACCAATTTGCTTCAAGCTGTGAAACTATAATTAACATAGACTTAGCTAAAGATAAATATTAAATGCAAAAAGAAGAGGTCTAAGGCCAGCTATCCCAAGAGGTTCAGTCCCTGATAAAAGCTGTAAATAGCTACTAGATATAGGCTGCTTCCATAAGTGGCATTTTCTCAGTGTTTTCAATTGATTTTTCCCCCTAAGCAATCTATCTCCTTCCTAATTTAGGATTCATCTTATCACATCATAGAGATAAAGTAAAAATGGAAAAGGTCACAAGTTCTGCTTTATTTAAGGAAAAAAATAATACTGTTTGTAAAATGCCTTTGGACTTATTTACATGACTGCCTTTGATTTTCTTAGAGAACAAAAGCTTGACTTCTGCTTGTCCCATGGAGCCCTCAGTACCAGTGACTGGATCAGGGATGGGCTGTCTGAGGAAATCAAACCTGTGAGCACCAAGTGTAAGCCATGTGAGCCCACAGATAAGTTGCTGTTTTACGTTTCCAAGGGTTGGAGGCCAGTGCTTCACTTTAAAATGACAGGTCCTTTGGCAATGTTGTCCTAAGACCACAACAAAGAAATGGCACTATCTGATGCCAGTGACTGCTCCTCTCAGCATCCAGAGGACCACCAGACCTGGCCATGTAAACAATGGTACTGATGCCTGTGAGGAATAAACTACCTCTGCTTCTGGAGACAGGAGCCTGCACCAGCCTGACCAATACTCCAGGCTACTGCCTATATGTTTCTTATGTTTTATTGCCAGCTAATGCTAAACTGCAGGCTTAGTCAGGCCTACCAACAGTCTTAGTTGGATTTTCTCTTACTGTGACCAGTATGGGACTTGTAGCGCTGAAAAATCACTGGAAAGCCAGTCTGGCCACAGCACAACATTTTGTTACTGCCCAGCTGCCTCTTGTCTGCAACAGCCTTTTACCACAGGCTCTGCAAAGGTGGGACAGGGCTGCTGCTGCTCCCTGGAGAGAGGTAAGTGCCTTGAATTTGATTGTGTGGGCCTGGGTTTGTGGCTGCTGCATGTCTCTGTCATTAAGGGGGCCTTAGCATCTCTTTGGGGCAATTTGGCTGTTTCCAAGAAATGAATTATCTGCATTGACCAGCTGAGGGCAGGGACAAATTGTCCATGTTTTCAGGTGGTATCAGAATTATGCGGTTTCTGTATAGATTAAACCCCAGGAGAGCATCTGTGAGGAGAGATGGCCTTACCTGCCACGTGACCAGCCTTGTCCCAGCCCAGGCTCTGTCAGTCCCACCTGCCCCTTGCAAAAATGTCCAGCAGCAAACACATACACACATGGAGTGGGTGGCATCTGGCATGGGCAGGGAAGCCAGTACAGCCCAGGAGCCCTTCGTGTGTGTGCAGTGCAGGTGCTGGTAGCAGGGCTGCTCAGCACCACTGGGGATGCACTGGGGATTTTAGTCAGGGCACACTGTGCTTTTCCAGATCAGTCCTCCCCCCTCTCTTGCCTATTGGTGCAGAAAATAACCTTGAGAGCAACTAAACAGCATATAAAGCTTCTCTAACATCTTAGTCTTTGTGTCCCTTCTCAGTGAGGGCTGGGAGTAAAACTGTCCCAGAAACAATGGTTAAAAAAGTGCTGGAGGGGGAGAGTGTAAAAGGGAAACTACAATGTGCACTTGTGCTGGTGGTGGATGTTTTTTATTACTGTTATTGGCTATTCAAACACTTACCCAAAAAAAGAAAAGGAGAAGTGGAGACAGCAGCCTCAAATCAAACAGATTTCAAACAGTTCACAAACTTCTTCTAAATATATTAATCTTCCAAAGACTCTTTAGCCTGTTAGTTAGATTTAAATAATCAAGACCTAGTACTTACTAAATAACTAAAATCTTTTGAGAGTTCACATTTATAGTCCAGATCACTGTAAAACAAAGGGCAGAAAGAAATCCCATTTGGATGTGAATTTTTAATATGGCATTTGGAAATCTGCTGCGCTGACATTAATTTGAGCAGATAATCAAATAAGTATTAAAACAAACAATTATGCAGACACAGAATTAGAACAGGAAAGGGTTCTAAGTTAAGCCAATAGAAAATGGTTTATAAAGACCATTTGTTCACAGCCTTTCAAGCAGAACTGGAACAAAACACCAAGGCTGTTACTTTCCATTCAGGATTATAGCTCAGTGGAGGTACCAGTAGTACCTGGTGTGTGAATACAGGATGGATGCTGGGTCTGTTCCTCAGGAACCCACTTCAGAGCCTGTGAATGCTAACTGGAGCCTTTCTGTTATGTCAAACAGGCTTTGGGTCAGGGTCCATCACCTTCTGATGAGGGAGTCCCACAATTCCTTTATTTGGCAGCTTGCAGGAGAAGCAGAAGTAAAACATATTGCAAAAACCAAGCTCCAATAGGAGTCCTGTTCAATTATGTCTTAACATTAAAGTGTAGCTAATGTGCTTTTACCAGATGTCCTGATGAAATACTATTACAAGCTGGTGCATTGCATTAATTAAAGTGAAATTTCATAATGAATTCTTTTTTCAAGGCAGCAGGGATGAATTGATGACCTACATAACCTCCCTTCCCTCTAAAATAGCTTTCCAAACTAATGAAATGAATCCCCCTGGTTGTGGCAGGGGAGCAGAGCGAGCTGTGCTTTGCATCCCAGCTACACACTGCGACAGGAAAAAATCTGGGCACTCTCCACAGAGATTATGGCTTGCCTTTCATTGTGTCTAGCAACAAGAGGGAACTTTCAGAAGCAGGAGGACTCTCCATTAAGGCATCTTGCATAACGGGAGGCTTTTGAAAGCTCCATTAAAATTCTTGGACAGTGCCCTCACAGAGAAGCTGGGGGATAAGCTGGCTGACCCTCTACCTTATAAACGGGCACAAATGCACAGACAGTTAAATGCACATGTGTTGGAGTGTAAGAGGCTTAGGGTATGTCATTAAAATATAATCCACAGAGGACAACAAACATGCCCACAGCCAGCAGGATCAGACCTGTCCCTGCGGCGAGCGTGGCAGGAGAGAAGCGCGAGGATCAGCAGCACAGCCCGTGTGTGTGGGGAGCTGACAGGAGGAGGGGAGGCTTCTGTTCCCAGGCATACGTTTTTAAAAGAGAAAATATGCCTGTGAATTCTGATTATGCCTGTGTTAGTACATTTTGATCCACGGTGGTTTGAGATTAAAAGCGATTTATGGTGTTGCTAAGTCTCAGCAGTCTGCATTTCACTAAGCCATTGCAGTGCAATCAAAACAGTGCCTGTACCAGTCCTGGATTGTGCCAGCGAGCCCTAATTGCCTGAAAGATAATGGTGTCATTAAAGTCTCTTGCCCCTGTGAGCCTTGTACTCCTCCACAGAAAAGATGCTTTTATTGTTGGTTTCAAAGGAGCCCTCAGTCACTGCTAAAGCACACTGTCCATTCAGAGACACTGGGAGGCTGTATTCTGTAGCTGCTTTATTTCTCAGCTTCTCCCTTCATAAGCAGTGGGCAGGCAAGAGCAATGGAGGGAAATGCAGAAAAAATATTGACTTTTCAACAAGCAAGACAAAATATAAATCAGGTATGATTCAGTTAGACATCATAAGGGAAAGAAGTGGCTGAGACCTTGCACTGATTTAGGCTTCTAGCAACAGAAATGGAGAGAATGCTTCTGTATAAGGAGACACATTCCACAAAAAAATGCCAACTTCACCAATAATTTTCAAGTCAGTAATCATTTTGACAGAAAAGCTGTAACCAGCTTCTTTATTCATACAAAAGGCAGGTGGCCCTGCAATTATACCTTAACTCATAGCCATTCTTCTTTCTGGACAATTTCAATTAAGAAATGACCTCTCCATAAAACATTCCATTCTGCTACAAGATTTATTCCTGTCTTCATGTGGTGACATCTTCCTGAAAAGCAGGAAGACACTTATGCAGGTAATTGATCATTTGTCTTTTTATGGGTGTGAGTCTTTTTAAACAGAAGGGGGTTTTACTATTATTATTATTTGCCTGTACTCTGAATCTTGCTATTTCTTGTGCTTTGAGGGTCACCTTTCTGTTTGCTTTGCACAGTGCCCTGCCCACTCAAGGAGCCTGTGTTCACTGGGGTTAGCAATACCAGACCACATACATATGACAGTGACATGCAGAGGTAGCCTGTAACAAGAGTTTTTTGCATTTGTGCCATCCAAAACTGAACATCTTAGAGATGTATTTAATCTCTAAGACCACAACAATGTCAGGACAAGTAGTATCTGCTGAGTACAGTAAGAGGCTTGGTTTGCAGAGGGGCTGTAGCCCACCCTACCTGCAGCATCCTTAAAACCTTTATAGTTAAATGTACACTCAGTTACACTTAAGAGACTCATGGCAGGCCATTACAACATAATCCAGAGTGCTCACCAATGCATGTGTCACACAAGAAATACTTGGCATTGCTGGTGCAGGATACTTTCGAGCAGAGAAGAGGGTCCACAAATCAGCACTCAGAAAATTTTCCTTTCATACTTTCCTTCTCCTTATCTGCCTTTCTCTTAGCTATTGCATTTACTCCTCCAGCTGTTACCTTTCCATCTTCTATCCAAATTATCCATCATTGTGGGTAAAAGAGCCTTTCTTCACTACATCACATTTCTGGAGCACTTTGGAGTACTCTGTAGTAGTTTTTGCCTCTGACTCCCCATTTGTTTAAGACTTACTGGCATTTATTGTCTTCGTTGCTGAAGCCTTTTGCATGCAATATCTAAACTGCAGCCCTGCTGCTCAGGGCTGTGCCTGTAAGGGGCACCAGAGCAGGGTTTTTTTTCTGAAGGCAGGAGGGGTCTCAATCAGCTGGATGAGTTAGAGGGGCCTTTCACATGGAGGGCAGGCAGAAATTACACAGAAAAACTTAATGCTTCTTGCCTGAAATGTAAGTGGTGGAGGGCGATTGTTTAAACCCCAAAACCAAATTTGGAGACCCCCCTGTTCATACAATGCAGCAGCCTGGAAAGGGCCAAAGGGGTCATTGATGACCACACCAGAAAGCCCAGGGCAGCAGCGAGGGCAGCTCCCCCCAGCCTCCCAAACCCCTTTCTGCAGACCAGGCCCTGCCAGGGACTTGCTCTGATGCCCAAACCCTGCAAAATGTGAGCTCAGATCTTAATCTAGTGTATTGAAAATAGACAGTGTTTTACTTGTTTTTACAAAGAACCAGAGCACGATTGGCAGTAAACCCATGAGCCTTTTGGCTTAATCCCATTTCAGGCACAAAAAAGAAACTCCTGCCTGACAGCCACAAGCTCTCTGGGAAAAGTCAGCTCTTCCTATGTTTCCCGAACTATATTTACTCTGCCATGTGCTGTCATCCTCCAATCCTCCTTGAGTGTCACTTGAAGAAAAAAATCTGTAGTGAATTATAATGACAATACATTGAAGATGGCTTACAGCAGAGAAAGGCACTTCATAGCAGCCGGCTGTGACAAATCTGGGTTGGGAGAGAACATTGTGTGTGTCCCAGAGATTATAGCTTTTAAAATAAAAACCTCATTCTTGTTCCCTGGGGCTTTTTAATGAATTGCCACATGCAACAATGCCTTAAATGAAGCACTGGTGATTATCCAGCTGACTGGGGCTCAGTTATTACAAAATAAAAGAACAGACAGCACCCTGAAAACCCTAAACCTACTTGAAGAGCTCTACTGATGCTAAGGATAGTCCCATTTTAAAGGCAAAGAAGTAGAGGTCACCAAAGGAGCAAAAACCTCTAGAGAGGTGGGACATCCTACCACGGTTAACATTTCTCAGCAGGATGAAACTCCCACCTCTGAGCCACGGACCAGTTGCATCACACACAGACTGAGGGTAATAAGTGCCAGTCAGATCCTAGGGTGGTTCAGACACCTGACTAAATGAAAATAATGTTTTACACTGCTGGCAAGAGCTAGAACACGGCCAGGAGCAACAGTCCTGCTGGTGTGACCCAGAGGGAAGTGGTTCTTGTTGGACCACGAGGATACAGGTGCTTACACCTGGACTGAGGATGTCCTGTCCCATCCAGGTATCTGCTTAAACACATAAACAGTATGGCTTTTCCCTCTTGGACAGACATGCTGGCCACAGCATTTAACTCTGCATTTGGCTTAGGTGTCCAAGCTACCATGGCTCCCTCTGCAGTTGCTGGGTGAGATGGGCTCCTCTCCCATGTAACGCAGGCTCTGCTGCAGATCATGCTGCAGGAAAGTCTACCTCTCTCCAGGGAATGCACAGGAGCTCTGGAGACCACAGTCCAAAATCAGACACCTCACTTAAATGCTTCAGCT
The DNA here is from genome assembly GCA_013400955.1 of Drymodes brunneopygia. Lineage (NCBI taxonomy): Eukaryota > Metazoa > Chordata > Aves > Passeriformes > Petroicidae > Drymodes > Drymodes brunneopygia. Next base: position 51,204 of record VZTZ01001710.1, read on the forward strand.
TGGGCTGTGCAAATACACCTCACAGCACCAAGTATTAGTGGAGACCTTCAGCTCCCTTGTCCATCTTTAACCACTTCTCCAATGCCTGTGCACTGGCCCTTTGGGGCCCTCCCAGTCCTGTTACAGCCTGCACAGCCCTGACCAGTCCTTTGGGTCCAAAAGGATGTTTGAAAGCATCCCTGACTTGACTGCTCTGAACAGACTCTGCACATGTAGAAGGCTGATGCATCCCAATGCATCAGGCTTGCTGTGCATGGAACACAGAGTTGCTCTGCATTTTCCCAGGATTTCCGGATGCCCAGCAGCCTGGCTGGCACATTCCCAGATATCCACTAGCTCATTGCCTGCACCACTGTGGAGCTGCCGGGTCCACACACTTCCTCGACGTCCGCCCCGCATTCATTTTCTGTTGCTCCTGGGCTTGGCAGCTCCCAGGATAAATCTGGGTCAACATCTTTCCATAGGATTTCTGTTCCCTTCCTGCCATGGCTGGCAGAAGGGGATGTGCCAGGACAGTACTGAAGAGCCATTGATTGATGAGGAAGGACAAGCAGGGAAGGAGGGTTTTTGGTTTAACTATGTCGAAGCTGTGCACAAACACAGACCCACATACAGGCATTGCAAGAAAATGTCAGTAAAAAACAGAGGCTGATGTATGAAAATCTCTTGTCTCTAAAAATCGCACAGATTCATTTGAATCCAGAGGGAAATTCAGTGTTTGCTTTTTTACTGTGGTTAATAGCTACTCAGGTTTTAAAAATTTTAGGCCTTTATTCCTAACATATGTAACAAAGTAAGTTTAAAACCTTAGACCATTTCAGCTCTGAATGTTAGGAAACCCACAGGAAAAAATAGTCTCAGTTCTATTTCAGTAAATGTGCAGGAGGATCAGTATGAGTAAAAGCTCATGTTAGTTCTCTTATGCTTTGCTCTTAGTAATTGGTTGGTATTTTAGGGATGGAATAATCTATGGAAGTTGCTTTCTGTAGCATGTGCTGCTAACCCTCTTTTTTTTTTTCTGTCAGAAAATCCTTTTGAAATTAGACCCAACTCCTGGAATCAACCCAGACACTGCTTTTCAAGCCAAAAGCATATGTATAAGCATCATCAATCATGCCACTGACTCTTATCACTACTCTATATTCACTTTCTACCTGGTTTGAATTCCTAATTGGCCCTACTGAGCAACTTAGGGCCCTGAAGAAAGTGCTGGAAGGGAGGTGGGAGAGAGTGTGACTTTCCAGCTGGGACTGGGAGGGTTTCCTGCAAATTACACTGATAAAGTCTGTTTCCTGGAGAAAATAGACAAGAAGCAGTTGGCAGCAGGGTGAGTAAGAGTCGGATGCGATGGGGTATGATGTACAAAAGTGTGTACAACTGGCTTGATTATCATCTGAGCAGTTGGCCTGGCAGCTGCTTGTATCATGTGTTTCAGACTCGTGTACTGCAATGCAAGCACACGAGGAGTCATTTGGACAGGAATGGAGTAGATAATTCAGGAGCCAAGGCTGCTTTTCTGATTTAAGTACAGGAGAAGCTCTGAAAAATGCAGGTGATTTCCTGTGCCACATAGAGCAGGATTTCTCTTTCTCTGCTTATGTTCTCCCCATCCTCTAGCTCTCAATTATAAAATCTCTTTCTTACACTAAGGTTGTCCCAAGCTCCCTAAAACAATGCTAATTAGATGGGAGCACCCTCAGGGACTGGTGACCCAGGACATGATGATGGGTCTGGGCTGTTCCAGGGAATGGGCTGTCTCCTCAGTTAGGGATGGTGGGTCTCAGCTAACCCAAACAGGGACTGGGGCTACCTCTTCACCTCAGGTGCAGAGTAATCATGAATAGTATGCACACAGAATATTTATTTCATTGCTTTGCCCCCCTGCTGTCCCCCACCCTATTCCCATTAAGCAGTCACACATGCTGCTGAAAGTCAGGGCAGCTGTACTCATCTATCAAAGCCTGTCAGCTTGAGAGCATAGGCTCTTCCCGTTAATTAAGCAAATGTAATGTGATTAGCTAAGGCTGTAAATGTTTCTAGGTCCATTTAGAAAGCTACAAAACACCGAGCTTCACAGTCTTTTATTTTCATATGCTTGTGCTATGTGGGATGCTCCTTTGAGGCTGAGACTTTAGTTCTTAAATTTTGTGTGTGAGGAAAAAATAGGGAGATGTAATAGAAAGCACTAAAAATGGGTCATGTAGTTCTAAAATTGCTGTTTGAATCTGAAGAAGAAATTAGTTTCTGCACTTTTCAAAAACTTTTGCCTACACTTTTTTTTTTTTAATGGATGTAACAAGAACTGCTGAAAGCTGAATTTTTGGTAAGAATTTATATACCTCATTTAAGTTTTCTACTTGCTTTGATGAAAAATATCTATTACTTAGCAGCTAAGTATCTAAACTGGGGTGCTTCAGGCTGTCAACCTGAAAGCAAATGGAACAGTCAGTGGGAAGCTGCACACAGAATAAGAAAATTCTTGAAGTAAATTTGAGTGTTATGAACTGGAGCTTCTTAAGGATTTAAACCTGAAGTGGGATGTGGGTGCCTAAATCTAATACTGTGATGCTGAAAAAACCCTATTCAGCCTTTGCCAGACTTTCAGTGTGTATGAACTCCAGAGGTACCTCCCCATTTAAAGCTCCCCAGATGTTTACAGTCATTTTGATCTCTGGGTCTCAAAAGTGCTCCCACCCCATCCAGGCTGAGCTGCTCAGGAATGTCATGTGCATCGACAGCTCTTTGGATCCAGAAATTTAGCATTTCTTTCCCTAATTCCCTGCACAGGCTCAGCCGGGTAGGCATGCACTAAGAATACCTCAGACAAAAGGCTGTGCCTGTCCCAGCAGCTTAGGCCACTCTTGAGCTCCTACAAGGACTTCCTAGAGGTTGCATCCACACATGGACCACAGCAAGTGAAGCCCAGTGCCTGATGTCTCACCCTCTGTGGGTCCTGTGCCAGAACCTGAGATCAGAGTCTTGGCACATCCCTTACCTTCACATGTATGTAAAAAACCACTCAGGACTCAAATGATGAGAGTCATTTCCTGAAGCCAAATTCATTTAAATGAACCATTCCATCAGACTCCAACATCGTCTTTGCAATCTTTTAGACAGATCTAAATTCCCAACTTTGTTTCCAGAAATCTGGGGCTTTTCCTGCGTGGGTGAGGAAGAAGCTACCATCATGGCAGGCAAGGCAAGAACAGAGATGGATGCCTGGTAAGTTATTTTCCTGCAAGGCAAAAAGCTTTAGGGAGCCGGGAATAAGAAGGTGCTCCCTACAGTCCTTACCTCACTGCTCTCACAAACATCCTGGGGGACAAAGGGAGGAAAATGCTCCTTGAATGCACTTTAACACCTTCCCTGAACTGGGAGAGCACTGCAAAGAGCTGCTGCTCTCGGGCCAACAGAGAGCACGTGGGAGGAGTTTCATCAGTCGCACCTCACAGCCTGGTGCTTTCTGAGGGATTGCTCCTTTGACTGCCCCAGCCTCTTCCCAGGGAGCACTTCCCACTGCTGAGGTAGAAGGGGGAAGAGGGCTGTTGCTTCAGTTATCCTCTCTTCTAGATGAATGTGTGATTAGAGATGAGGTTTGACTTTATGGTTGGTCTGTGGTGCTTGAGACCAAGACTGAGCTCAAGCCCAGTCCCTGTTGAGACCTGTTTGTGCAGCTGGGGCCACAACCACGCCTGGGCCCTTCTCTTACAACACATAGGTGAGGTTGCCAGAAAGGCAGCAGCAATGCCACATTTAGTATAGTTTCCTAGTGCTGGGATCAGCAAGAAGCAGGATTCAAAGGAGTTTCAAAGGCCTCTTTCATCAAGACAGTGCCTTGCTCCAGGCTTATAGGAGTTTTTGAGTGGAGACATTTCCCATCTCTCCTGGACTAAAAGCAGAGAAAAGGACTATCAGGCCTATATGGCCAAAGAGCACTTACAGAATAGGACACAATGCTGGAGCTTCATGTTTCGGGCTTTCACCTGGCTGTTAGTATAACTGAGAGTAAACAGATCTGTTGAAATACTGCAGCATCTCCTGGCAATTACTTTGGATGTTTCAAACACGCCTAAGGGGCATAGGTTATCTTTTCTATGCTTTTAGACCCAGGCCATCAAAGGTGATTCTAGTGAGTGTAAGATACCAAAACATCTCCAGGACCCTGTGACTTATTAGCTTTCAAAGAAAAACAGGTTATCAGTCTGATTTCCAGGGGTGTGTTAGCTCTGGAAGAAACACGTGGAAACCTAAGTGGCATTCTGACAAGGTACCCTTGGGTACCCACGCCTGGTGAAAACCATGGGGACCTAATGAATAGGAGGACACTGTGAAACTCTCTTAGGTGTCACTCTCCTTCTTCAGGCAAGGTCCTCTGAAGTGTTACAATGCCTTTTTAAATCAGCCTTTTAAATTCAGGTGGCTGAATGCTTTCAGAAATCTGGCCTATACCTTTCTCAGAAATGGGAAATTTTCTCTGTGATTTATGCTATTGAGGTGCAGCATCTAACAATAATAGCAGAAACCTAAGTGTTTTACTCAGAGGACCCAAAGAGCCTTTTTCATACCTTAGTTTGAGGCTGGCATTCAGTTGAGGTTGATGTAATGCCTTTTTTAAAAAGACTGTAATTAAATTTACCAACACAGTCACCAAAGAGCCATTTATAAATTGTATATGCAGTTGCAATTCAGCATGTGCTGTGACTGTTTCATTGGGTTAGTCCTAACATCACAAGCTAATAATACTGAAAACAGGGATCTGGGTAATTCACAAAGGACACTGTACTCAGTATATAGCTAACAGTGATTAAGTAGTCTCTGCTCTCAGAAGAAAGATAAGGGCCAAAAAGAATAGGTCCCTCGATAATATCAGGTAATGCTTATATATGGTCCTCCATGACACAGGCATAAATCACAATAAAACCCATCTGCACATCTAAGGGGTGAAACCATAAATCCTGCTTTATAAATGAAACCTGCACATCTGATAGTGTACATTGCTCCAGATTTACAGCAGCTGTAAGTACTAAGGTTCACAAACCCATTTGCACTCTCTGGCTGGGAAGAAGGGAGGTGAGATTTTACTGGGGAGGAGATTAAATTGGAAGATGCAATGAGAGTGACCATATGGAGGGTGGGATGAGGTGTGTGCAAGTGAGAGATGTGTATTTTACACAGACTTGCCATATCTTGACTTTACATTTGAGACTCCCTCCTCTGTCCCCAGTTTCTGTAAATTCATGGCACTGATGGGGCCAAATGCTCAGCATTTGCTGGTCACTGGAACAAGCTGGGCTCAAATAAGACCTTTCCTGCTGGCCAGGAGCCTGTGTCTTTTTTCAGGCTGCAGCTTTGCCTGAAGCAGGTGAAAGCCAAGTGATCATTTCAGCAAGTGCAGGGTGATGATGATCCAGAATCTTTCCTGGGTCATGACCCACCTTCTGGACAAAGTTGGCCAATTTGTCCATCTGCTCCTTCTCTGGGCACTGGAGGGTGCATCTCCCCTGGGACCTCCACCTTCCTCTGACCACAGAGCTGCCTCTTGTCGGTAACACCTGAGCCCCCTTGAGGCCACTCGCCATTGCACCCACAGCATGAAACATCTCCCGGGGCTGCTTCCAGCATGGCACGTTTGGCTTTTTGGCTTGTCCAGCCCCTATCTCGCTGTAGCTCTCCCGTGACTGCATTTGGCAGTGCATGTGCTTGTCCCTTCTGTTGGCAGCATGAGAGAAGTGATTTGCTTGTGCTCTTCTGTGGTTTGACAATGCTGAGCACGGGGCAGAGGCTGACTGGGCACATTTTCTCATCTGTGGATGTTGTTATTTGGACCCGCTCTCCTTCGCACCGACGCCTCTGCAGGGGCTAACAAGGGGTAAAGTGTCTGTGCCTGTGCTTCCCTCATACTCTGCTTCAGCTCAGCCAGTTAAACCCAGGCATGACCCAAAATGCATTACTGATTATTTAATTTTCATTGTTGGGACTGGGACCTTGGGAACATCCTGTGAAGTTTACATTTCGCATTCATTAGGATGCTTTCCCAATGGCACTCTCGGAGTTTGGCTTCAGAGAGCCAAAGGAAGGTGGTCTTCCTCACGCAGGTTTTTGCCACAAAAGTCTTCTCTAACCTTCATTTTTAGCACTTTACTGTGACATTCCAGTATGCTTTGCAGCTGAGGTTAGTGCAATCCAGCAGCGCTGACTTCTCTCCCTGTTTTGGTATTGCTGCCATCCCAAATTTACATTTCTAAATAATTGAGCCCAGCAGTGCTACTTCTTTTGAAGCAGTTGGAGCTCCCAGGCGTGAGTTCTCTGTGTTTCCAAATGTCATCTGTGTAAAGTTCAGTACCTCCTGAACAATGAAATACGTTCCTGTGTTTTCCTGTAAAATGCCTCAGGGAATGAATGTAACCAAAATGTCAGTCTGAGGAAGCAGTGTCTCCCAAAGAGTGAACAGAGCATGTAGAAATATGGACTTTGTTTCTCTAGAGGCACCTGCCAGACATCAGATGATGCATATAAAGCTATTTGCTATCTGACAGCGCCCCAGAAACTTTTCTTTTGAAGCCAGTAAAGACCTCTTTATTTTATTATAGATTTCTTCTTTTTTCTTTCAGTCATACATAACTATAACATTCCAGTTCTTTAACGCAGCTCCCTAAGACAACTGTATCCATGCAGTCCCTCTGCCTGTTTCTCTGTCTGCCTCAGGTAATCTGAATTTCTCGTCCATATAAACACATTAGGCAGACAAGTGGAGGCTTCCAAGGGAAGTTTCCATAAGCTCAATGTAAAAATCTATAGCTGGAGAGAAGATAAAATTATTAATGCCTCTACTGAGGGAAAATTGAAGGCCACCCCCCTGCTTGCTGGTGGTTGATTGCCAATTAGCTCTGTGTAACTTCAGATCAGCCAAATCCCATGATGCCTTTTGACACGGCAGGAGGAAAAAAGATGATGGAGGGCAAGGAGGCAGCTGGGAAGGTGGTTTAGAAGCCATATCATGGAGTGAAAAACCTGAACAAATGGGAAAGGGGAGAGAAAAACATGGGGACAATATCACAGAGAGGTGTGAGGAGCAGGGTGTGTTCTTTGGGATGTCCCAGGGAGCAGCAACAAAGAGATGGACTGTTGCAGGGGGACAGTGCAGGGCATGGACCACCAGCTCCCAGTGGGTTTCCTTCTTGTGGGAGATTTATTGCCATGGTGGTGCACCTCTATTTCCATTGCCTTATTAGCATCTACCTGGGTTCAAAGCCCAAAATCAAGCAATGTGCCAGCTGCTTTTAGGCACCCTGTTTCTGAAACCCTGTCTGTGGCTCCTGGGAGGAATTCTGAGTGCTACCAGTGCTTCTCAGACTCCTCTCCCCGTCTGTGGGCACCTGCTTGATATCTGAAAAAGGTTGTGAAAATGATGGTGGGGATTTTTTTGCATTCAGAAGGTTTGTAATATATTTGTCACCTTTTCATACTGCCTATCTCACTTCAGTGTTGCTGTAGTGTCCATAGCTAGCCCCTTTGTCCAAGTCAGCTGAAAGCTATTAGAATTTTCAAGCAATTCAGAACAAATTACTGTTACACACAAAGCTGCTTTCCCACTGCCATCTTCATCAGTTTTGCTGACATTTGCAGCTAATGGGGACAGAAAAACAGGGGTCTGAATCAGCTGTCTATCATATTTCCAGAGTTTAAAATATAGGAAGGCTATTAACTGCCACTTTAATGATTATTTTATTTTCTTTCACTTTATTTCATTCTATTTCATTTTATTTTATCTGCAAGCACTCCAAATGGCTCACTCTGGGCCAGAAGTTCTGGTCAAGGCTTGCCTTACTGCCTGAGCTCTTGCCAATTGGCCCCTGCAAGGCAAACCTTTGCCCTCAAAGGTCCCAATCTTGGGAATAAACTTAAAGCTTTCAAGACAGTATTTGACAGAGTAGTTTTGCCCATGGTTCCCCAGCTGGAATGCAGGAGCAGCAGGGCTGGTAAAAACACTGTGGTGAAAGGGGCAGCAAGTGCAGTGGGGTGGCTCTGATGAGTTAAATCTCACTGATACTTCTAGTAGATGTTTGTCATGGTTCCTAGGGGGTAAAGGAGGCAGGAGAAGTGCCCTATGTTTTAGAAAGCATGAGGAGCAAGCAGGAGGAGTTCACAGCTGGCTGAAGTGGCAGCTGGCAAGGCACAGGGCAGGTCCTGGTTGTGTGCCCGGGAGCAGCGCTGCTCCGAGGCACTGCCAGGGACTGACTGACTGTGTAAGTTGCAGTCTGAAGGTGGCTGAGGCAAGCTGTAGGCAAAGCTCTTTTGTTTAGATGTTGGCTCAAGGTCTGCCTGGACCAGAGCTGAGGAAAGAGCTTTAACCCCTCCGGCAGGCCACCACCTACAGCCAGGAGGAATCACCAGTGCTCTTCTGTGCTATAAAGCAGGGGGAAGGTGGGCTCTGTGGCCCTAAGGGAGTTGTTAATTCCCATGGGGGCTCATCTGAACTGCTCTTGCTAGAAATCCAGGGGACAGGATGTGTTGTGCTTTAAGGACCTCTAATTATTGAAACTTGAAGAACAATGCTTCTTGTATTGTCAGTGCAGCAGGGATAACTCATCTTGGCACCTCTTGGGACTTTGTCATATGAACATTAAGCACATGGTTGAGGACTTCCTTGCCTCCCAACCTCTCCTTCCATCCACATACAGTTTGCTGGAGGGAGCCACTGCTCATGCCCCCCAGCCAGCAAAGGACAGTTGGAGGTGAGTTCTGTTACAGTTCCAGATTATAACTGATCTTAAAAGTGCACATGTAATGTGCTAACCCACTTCAAAGAGAAGCAGTACCTTCCAACTACTCTCCTCCATAACATCTGACAGTTTTCCTGCACTGTAATTTCCCCTGAAAATTTGTTCTATAGCCTCATAGATGTGCTGAGCATCCTAACCCTCCTGGATTTTCAGGATCTCCCATCTTAAGAAATCAGCTGCCTGGAACACAGCCTGACCTGTTGGCTTGTGTCCCGTACTCAACTTTGATGGATCCGCTCAGCTTGTCCCTGATGGCTTGGATACAGTGGTTCTTCCTAATAGGAGGAGCTGGCCAGTATGGGAGCACTGGAGCTGACAGCTGTGGGCACTGTGGCCATGAAGGAGCAAACAAAGGCTTTTCTGTTTTGGGGGCTGCCAGGCTGTTAATCTTTGGGCAGGGAAAGGATTGCTGTTCCCTTCCCCTCCTGTTCCTTAAATGAATACAGTACTGCATTTTAAACATGCAAAACTTACCTTCCCCCACTACAACTGAGCGTCTGGGAACTTAAAACGGACTCCCTTAGTAAATAAAAAGAAGCAGCTTGATTAGTTTTATAGCAGTAAAAGTGGGTTAATCACTAAAACTGCTTCTTATGCTGCCACGGTTCAGATAAACGGGTTTAGCACAGCAAGCAGCCCGGGGCAGGCATTCGTGGGTCCTTCTGCAGCAGAGGAGAGCGTGCTCACCTGATCTGCCCTCCGAGGCACCAGCCTGCTGCCTGTGAAGATGGTGACAGACTTCCTGCTGACTTCAGTGGAGCTGAGATTGTGCTGCAAATAAATAGATCTGCTTTCCAAGAGACAGATCAAACATGAGTGAGCTTTTCTTGTATCTAACATGATCTTTTCCCTCCATTTCCTCCATGGATTTCCACAGCATTAACGTTTCATTAAAAAGAAAGTGATTTAAAAATTGCATTTACCTAGAGCTTCTGACTATATGCAGCAATATTGCCACATAAAATGCATGTGTATTCTCAGCTCCTATTGGAAAAAAAAGCTATCTAAGCTTCAGCTATGCTATCTATAGCACCTGGGCACAGCAATATCCACTCTGGCTCTACCTGTGTGAGCCCAAATCAAAAACATCAGCAACTGGTAGCCAGCACCAGCTGACTGTTTTCAGCCTAGAGCCAAAGATCATTCAGGATAATTTTGTTAGTTGGGATGCAGGACTTGGAATATGTTAAATGAGAGGCTGTAGTCTGCATTTGTTCACACAGCAGTTGGAGCAGGGAATGTGGAGCCAAGGAGGGAAATGGGTATCACCTCTCAGGCAGGAGGGAAAATGCATAAAGGCTTGGTGTAAGCATTGGAGTCTAGAGTTTGGCTAAAACTTTAGGGGAGAAACTTTGAAAAATGAAACATGAAAGGTTTTTTTATGTCCTACTTGTTGCTGGCATTAGGTAAAGCTGTTGGTAAATTATTGGTAACCAAATTTTGGAAGTATTGTACTCCATTAGCACATTGCTACAAACTCTTCAAAAGCAATTTTATGGGGTAGGGAGAAAGTGCAAGATAGATTTCCCTTTCCTGAGTGAATAGCTACAACAGCTCCTCCAGAATAAATACTTGCATAGATGGATAAAGGATTGACTTCTGATGTTTCATGTGCAGCAGTGGCATTCACTCCTGCACAGCAGACTCACTGTTCATGTGCCTTATAAACACAGCAATAACTCGTCGTGTTTTGGTGCTTATTGATTTAGGTACTGGCTTTTTGCTGTTATTTATCCGTTGTTCTGGCAAACTCTCATCTAAAATCCATTAAGATGCAGGAAATTATTAAGTTGTGATTCTCATCTCTCATCAGTTCACCACTGAGACAGCCACCAGCAGCCCCTTTCCTACAACATGATGCTCACTTGAGAGGCTTTCCAACTAACCCTGGAGATCTCACCAATCTGCACAGGTGGCTGTCAGACAGCCACACCGCCCTCTCCTTCTTCACAGAAAGCAGTAAATGAAATCTCTACTTATTGACTGCAGCAAACAAGCCATTTCAGGTGCATGTGGAAGGGAAAAGCCATTTGGTGGGTTTTCACTTCAGCAAAAAGCTTTCACACCAGCTGCAACCCTCAGCTCTGCTCCCCAGCCTTGCACAACTCTTCCCTCATCCTCTCCTCTCACAGTGCCAGTGCTGAGCAGGGAGATGCTGTGTATATCTGCTGTCAGAGCAGCTCTCCAGGCTGGTGGGAACTGACAGATGGTTGCTCTGAGATATTTCCAAAAGAGGGAAAAAGCAGGAGCCTCTCAACCCACTGCAAGTCCCTTGTTCTGGCTGCATTGGTAAGGCAACATGCTTAAACAAACCACGGAAAGCAAATGAAGTAAAGGGAAGGGTTAGGTCTCAAATAAGAGACCTCAAGACCAATTTTTGTGTAATCTAAGTTTCCATTCTCTTCCCCAATTGCACGGCTGCTGCCCAATTTATGAAGGGAGCAGACCCAAGCAAATGAGAATCAGAAAAGTCTTGGGAATTTTTCTAGGAACCAGTGTTTCTCTTTCAGCCATGGCATTCAGATTTCTTATTTCTTCATTTGCCATTTGGTTGATGGGAGTAAGCATGTTCCAGCAACTAGCACTGAAATGGAGAGACTTTGTCTCTGTGCTTGAGTTTTGCACTATTTAATTGCAGAAACACTGGTAACTCTATCAGATGCCCACGGGGTGGCCCTGGAACAGCATCACAGTGCCAACAGCTTTCAGAAGTGCAGGTGGGAGAAACAGCTGCAGGTGCCAGTGCAAAGGGGACCTGTAACAAACCTGGTGCCACCCTACCTTCCCAGTCTCACACACAAAGGGGAAGGCAGGGGATTGAGGCAGGCTGTGGTAATTCTGATATCCCCATGAAGTGACATTTATAAACCTTTGCTAGAGGCTGGACAATAACTACATTATCAGGGCCAGTAGAACCAACCTGCTCCCTCTGTAACATTTGTGCTCCCTGATGCATCTGTACTCCTGCTAACAGGCTCCATGGCTACTCTTCCTCTTCTTCCACCTCCATCATTCGGCAGGTAAATCTGACTGGGTAAGGGAGGGATGGCAGAGCAGAGAAAGGGCATGAGGCTCCACCATTTCTGTTCAAATGCTCTTCCTCTGTATGCTCATCCTCCTTTTCTCCCCAGCTCTCTCTCACACATTTCACACAGATTCAATACTCTGACATCAGTGCTTGCCAGTTTTCTTTTAACATCCTCCATGCCCACCACCACACTCCATCATGGATTTGTCTAGGAATGCACCCTTTGCTGGAGCATGTTTTTATAGAGAATAGAGGGTGGCCATGCATGATATATGCAACTCCCACATTCAGGCCAAGCATCCAGAGAGCAGCTCTTGCTGAAATCAACAGTCTTTGATTGAGGCACCAGATTTCACACTCTTCTGAGAAAGAGGTTCTGGCATCAGTTCTTCACTGCCTCCTGCTTTTGGGCAAGTAAATGGGTGCAGTTCAGCATATTGCAGGACTCTCATTCCATCCTGGCAATGTAGTTCCAGCAGTTGCTGTTCTGCTCACGGCTGCACAAACTGTGCATTGTGAGCTGTGTGAGGGACAAAGTGCGTATGCTGGGGTGGAGGGTCAGGTTTGGGGCTTTGAGATCCTCCACCACACCTGCAGTCCTGCCTGCTGGCAACCCGGTCCCGATCTGGGCTATCAGGGCAGGCCAGGGCCACACAGGAATGTGACATGGCCTGTTCCTAGGGGCTGCTGAGCACTGAGCAGCTGACCCAGCTGCAGGTAAGGTGGGAGTCTGGGAAGAATCTGTCAGCTGCAGGAGGAGTTGGGAGTATTGCTGCCCTCAATTATGGTTGGTATTGCTGCTTCGTGCTGAGGCATTCTTACCCTGCCCACACTGCTGCTGCTTTCCTTCTCTTCTCTGTGCTGTGGCTTTTCCATGTATTCAGGACTCCCCCAGTTTGTCTCTTCCCAGCACCTTCCCTGGCCTCAAGTTAACCCCTGCACTGCCAGGGCCCCTAGATTGCTGATGAAAGAGGAGCTTTAAAGACTCTATGTCCCTACTGAGTGCTTTGCCTTCCAGTAGGTCTCAACTAATTTGAAGTGGATATGGAGCTATTAGAGCCCAGAAAATGGTTGTTAGCAGGGAAGGGGAGTTGAAGGACAAAATATCAAAACAGTGTGCCTTTCTAGCCCTGGGAAACAGAGAGATGTCACAACTCTTCGGGAACAGTATTATGCCACTGACAAAAGCTATTTGAGCTTCTCTTTCTCATTTTTTAATGATATTAAATAGCATTTACTCTCTCTCCTCAGGGTACATTCTGGATAATTCATATATCACTGTAAACCAAAAGCATTTCCACTAATCTCAGCAAAGACTGACTCAGTGGAAAGTAGGATTTTTTACCAGATAATTAGGGCATGAAAAATAGGGTGGTCATGAAGCTTCAAAATTTTTCTCCAATATTTTTGCAGTAATCTCTCTGCAAAGGTGAACATGCAGCAAGGGAACCTGCTTTAATAATTAACTCAACCCTCCCCTATGTAAAAACTATGCTGGTATCAAAATTAAACAAACAAAAGTCAATTTTAGACTGGCTACTTTGTTACACTGATATTTGTGATGATAAAATCACCGTCTATTTCAACACCTTGTAGTGCTCCTCACCAGCAGAGATTTGATGGTGCCTTTTTATAACTGACAATACAAAACACCAGACTGCTCAGTTTTCAGCCATGTTACCATTTGAAAACAGGCTTATGCAACAACACTGTCACCTATATCCTTCTTCTCCCAGTCCTATCACCATCAGCTATATCACCCAAATTTAAACCAAATGATAGGGGAGGAAAATAGAATCTGAAATGTATTGACTGCCCATATATTTCATTAAGTGAGGGGAGAAGACAAATGCTATTAAGGGCCTCAGCTAGATGCAGAGGGTGAAGGGAAGCCAGGGATGGAGGTGACTCTTCCTAGATCTAGGAGGGTCCATGCTGAAACTCTGCCTGTACATGAACCCACAGGAACATGTCTGTGGTTTCATCACTTAAGTTTTGTGCATGGCTTTCTTCCCATCCCATTTAACATTTTAGTTGAGAAGGCCTCCTCCTAATGTGGGATATAATCTCTATTATTTCCACAGATCACCGATGGGACCACGAACAAGTGAGTGCATTCATCTGGGTTTCTGTTCCTCTGCTTTCCTCCCCCGTCAGCAGTAACAACTCTTTACTCCTTTTCCTACCCCAGAAAAGCATAAACACTGTGAACATTGTGAGCAACCCTCATTTACCACCTCTGTTCACTCCAATCCCACATATATTTCTATGCTTACAGCAAAAACACTTCAAATGCTCTTTCACTGCAGATCCCCTCCTGCAGTAAAACAGTTCAGACAAAGTATCTGAACAAGCGTGTGCATCCCTGCACAGTCCATGTTGGCCAAGCAGGTACATGCATTTGCTATGGGCCTTTGGGGACCTATCCTTTACAGAGCAAGTGCATTTTATATGATGCTTATACATGTCAGCACTTCACACTTCCTCCCCCCACCCCCTGCTTTAGTTAGCTCAGGTTGGTAATTCACCATTGTTTTGACATCTGGCACTGCAATCTAAGTAGAACCTCACTTACCAAGGCTGTGAGGCAAGCACATCTGTGTTTCCCTGCAGCTTTGTCACCTCATCATGTTTCACAGCAGAAAGTTCATTGCTGCCCCCATAACAAGGCTCTCTTGCTACTGAGGGGACGTGTTCCCATCAGGATTGCTCTGGTGGCAAAGCCTGTCCAAGAATTTGTCTGAGTTCAAGCCCCCATCTACAGGTGCTTCACCCCATTCAGGTGTGCTAACTTAACTTTTTCCTGTGGTTATGCCCTCAAACATTTTATAAGTGGATTTGCTTCTAGGAAACTGTAATGTAGCATGTCACAGAGATTCAACTACTCTTGCTAAGCAAATAAGAGTTCTTCTTACACTACACTATAAAATACTAATGCACACACAGTGAAGCCTGGACTTTAAAAATAATTACCACCACCACTACTACAACTACAAAAAAAAAAAAAAGAAATTTTATGTCAATTTGTATGTTTTGGGTGGAAGAGAGGCTGATCAAGTTTCTATTAAATTAGGGTTTATTCCTATGCTGCTACTAAATTAGGGTTTAGTCCTATGCTTCCTATTCTATAATAAAGTATATTTATTTTCAGACCAGAATGTGCACACAGGAACTTACTCTGCCAAGCACAGAGTGAATGAAAGGGACATGAGAGGATCTAAGAAGGACTCAGCTCAACTTTTCCCATTGTGCCTGTCCATAACTGCATTCAGTGGCATTCAGTCACAAGACACAGTTGTCCATCAGCACTTCCACACCTGACCCTGCACCAGGAGCTCTGTGATCAATGCCCCCAAACAACACAAATCCTTCACAGAAGTACAATAAAGTCAGCAGGGGAATGAGGACACAGGTAAAGCAGTTCTGTATCTGGAAAGTGATTTGTTGGGATCTATCATCCCTTTTGTTGATGAAATAATTATTTCAGCAATAGCTACTCTATCATACTGTATGAAAAAAAAAACCTAACAAAAACCAAAACCTTGAAATTATATCAGAAAAACAAAGCTAGGTAAATTTTAAATTTCCACCATTACCAGTCTCTCTTGGGATCTAGCTGATTTTATTTCCTTCATCTTCCCCAGCCATGCTATGTATTATTTCAGTCAATTTGATGTTGAGCAGTGTGGTATTACCACTAAAGGGTAGGAGCAGGCTCTTACATTTGCTATATAATTGTCAGTCGCTGCTCTGTGTTTTTGCTGCTTTTCATATTATCCACCACTCGTGCTTTGGATTTCTTTCCCTCTCTTTGTTCCCAAATGCTGCAAGTACAAACCAGATATCTGTAAACTTACTGCCATTCCTTCATTTACAGAGCAGGCACCAACACATCTCTGAGATCTGTCTGCAAGCATCCAAGAAAAAAATCAATTTCAGACATACTGTATCAATTTCTGCACTATGTAAGAACTGGCAGAGTTTAAATCTCTTAGTTTTGTATGTCTTGAATCAACTCTGTCTTTCTCTTGCATAGACACAAAGGCAGAATAATGTTCCTAGCTTTGAGGGAGTTTAGTTAAAGTGTGCATATGTCTAAAGTAATTAAATAAATGTGTTTCTCCTAATTCATACATTTTCTGAGGAAGGGGGAAGGTGTAATCACTTGATTTTGATGCTTCTAGTGACCATCAGCTAATTTTACCTTAGTCCTACTTTTTCTGAGGGAAGCACAATGGAGTAAAGGCTTAATCTTGTTCTCATTCAAGTCAATAAAAAAATTCCCATTGGTTTAAATTAGAGCATGAGTCAGAACTGCACAACCCAATTTTCATTGGGCCAGGCTTAAAGAATCTCTCTTAAACCATGTACTCACTTGAGTTCCTCATGTGCAAAAACACTGGTTTACCAAAAGAGGCCCCAGACTCCAACTCACATGTTCCTTTACTGAACTCCCACTGCAGAACTGTAAATATTACCTGGGGAGTTAGAGATTTGTTCTTTCAGCCCTATAGCACCATCACTTTTTTTCCTTCCCTAAGCCTTCTCCTCCACAAGCCCCCACAATTTGCCCTGTGCCTTTATAGAAATAGCAAAAGCAATAAACTTTCGTTTCCCTCTACAAACATTATGAAACTGCTTAATTATTAAAATGTCTGAGTTGTTTCACTGGAGGGAAAAAGTCAAGCTCTGCATGCTCTAATTGTTTGTTTTCTTCTCAGTTTCCTTGGCATAGGTTTCTTTTTTTTATATAAGCTTAAGCAAACATTTCTTCAGACTCACCATTCAAAAAGTTCCTGGTGAATTAAACCAGTTGAGACTCACCAACCTGAATCTTTCAATACAGACATGACAAGGGAAGATGATTTCATTTCATAGTAAGATGTCTGCAGGACATCTACAAATCCCTGGAAGTGGAAGAATACAGTTGGCCTGTTAAATCCCAAGAGTTTCAGCCAAAAATCTTTTTGAACCTGTACCTGAGCTACAGGCAGAAGACGTTTTCTAATCAAGACATAGTGGATGCTGTAATAAACTGTGGTTCATGAGGTCTTTGTGGCTGCCAGGCCCTGGCATGGGGCATTCAGCACAGCAGCAGCTGTGCACAGAGGCTGTGCAGGCAGGGCTGCCTCCCCTGCCTTGCCATGAGCACTCCTCACAGCAGTGATGCAGGACACAGCTCCTGTCCAGAGAAGCAGCCTCCTGTCAAAGACCTCAGGCTCTGTCTCTTGCCCCAAATCACCCCTGCCCATGCTGGGAGCTGCCCACAGGAGCTACAGGCAGGAGAGAGCTCTCCCTCTCTTGATGAAAATTGTCATCACTAAGGTGTAAGCTCCCTTTCTCTTTGGCTTTTCAAGGCCCCTCAGGCTCTGTCCCAGCAGATGGGCAGCACAAACATGGTGATTCCAGCATATCTGAAGTCAGCATATGCAGGGGATTTGAGTGTGCTTCATGGCTCCAGTCCAAGTGCCAGCCAGCCTGGGAGGGGTTCCAGCCACAAACGAGTTCAGGACAAATGGCCAAAGTCTTTTTTCAGCCTGGAGAAAGTTGGCTTTGTGAAACATGCCCAGTGAAACCTGGACATATGGTAGCTTTAGCTGCAGAGGACTTCATGTGCATAATCCGCCTTCCCGCACTTCTGTTGGTGACAGCTGGGAGGTCACTATAATTATCCTGAATTTGGATGCTGAGCGGCACTGAGCACTTGTCTGTTTAGGGGAAGAGAGAAAATCTGTTTGCAAACGGCTTGTAGCTTAATGTCTTCAAAGGCTGTCTGCCCCTTCTTGCTTATAAGGACTGTGCACTGGGAGATCAGGAAGAGGATTAATGAAGTGGATACTCATCCACTCGAGGTTTTGTTAAAGCTGAGTCAGTAAACCCGATTAGTTGTCGGGATGTCCAGGCAGGATTAATTTGAGATTGGAAACAGGCTGGTAAAGAAATGCTAGGTGTGTTTCTCCTCCTCCTCCTCCTCCTCCTCTGTCAGTGCTGTGAGAAGGTTTCGTGCATGTGGGATGCAGTGTGATCAAGTGACTAGTCCATGGGGGAGGATCTCAGCAGTAAGCAGAAAGAGGTATGTTACTCTCTAAGCTGCAAGGAAAAACAGAAGGGAAGTCACTTTGTTCTCTCTTTGCAATGTTTACCTGCTATTTTGTCAGAAGAACCCTTCTCTATTAAAAAATGATCTGTACTCTGTCTTGGACTCTTGATGAAACTGAGGAATTATTAATTAGAGAGGGATATACTTAAGGGGTTATACAGTTTGTGAATTTTTTTCATGAGAGCTAAGTCCAGATCAGTTATTTATCAAGTAACACTCAAAAATCTGAAATTAAGGCCAAGAAGACAGAAGAGTTGTCCTGATCCTATATACTAGAGACAGAGCACATCCTGTGTGCACTACTCAGGTTATAGCAATGCACATTTTTCAGGATCAAAAATCTTTTGGGATGGTGGCAATCAGAGTGGGATGTGCACAGCATGCACTTCCAAGTATGTTCCTCAAAGCCACATTTTTGTGTCAGTCTTTTCCTTGGAAGGCAGCAGGCTGAAGGACCTAAAGGGACAAACACTACAGCTCAGAAGCACCGTGGTGTTACACAAGCAACTCTCAGTGTGGCAGTTTGTAGAAGGACCTCCTGTACCCAGGATTTTTTCCAAATAACAATTAAGATTTTCCAGGAAAGTACATACAAAAGCATGATGTCGTGACCTCCTTGAGAGAACATGGCACTCTCTGCTTCAGAATTTGTCCTGAAAATGTGCAGTGCCTTCAAACAAAGAGAACTGGGGCTTCATGCCTGTGTTTAACTCTGTTCCTTCTCATAGTTACTGAATGTCCTTCAAAGTGGATGATGTTCCCTGCTCTCAGCTATGCAGGCTTACTGTGCAAGCAAGGAACTGTGACACAGAGCAGCAGGATGGCGTAAGGAGGAGGGGTTTTTAAATTCTGACTTGTTCATGACCCATGTAGTTAATTTAAATGATTTGTATAATTGTGTTTAGACAGAATGTGTTGTTTTGCTCTCTTAAACCTATAGGGCATTTTTAGGATGTCTGATACACTGTTTCAATGCTTTCAATACCAGTTCTTGAATGAACTCCCTGATCATAGAATCATAGAATAGTTTGGGTTGGAAGAGACCTTCAAGATCATCTGTTTCCAACCCCTCCACCTCCTACTAGACCAGGTTGCTCAGAGGTCCATCCAACCTGGCCTTGAATACTTCTAGGGATTGGGCATCCACAGCTTCTCTGGGCAGCCTGTTCCAGTGCCTCATCACCCTCACAGTGAAGAATTTCTTCCTTGTATCTAATCTAAACTCGTGTTCTTTTGGTTTCCAGTCATTATCCCAGAATAAAGACAATGACTCCCAGAGTACTGTGCAAATTAAGAATTCATCATCTGTCAAACAGAGGTATTTACCATAAAATCTGAACGGATACAAAAGTGTAAAGAACAGATTTATAGTGAACTATTATTTGTATTTGGAAGGAGAGTCGACTTTCTGGGTTAGCACAAAGCTTTAGAAAACAGAGGCCTGAAACACAGCTCTCTGCTCTGATGTCTTCCTGCAACAGCCCCTGGAGGAAAGTATCATTTATGAAACATTGAGCTTGCAAGTTAAATGAGCCATGTTGTGTGATCTGTGCGTTCAAGAATGGGCTCACTTCTTTCATGAAATGTGTGATGCCGCAGGCTGCTCTTAGAGAAGCAAGTGACACTCCTGGACCAAGATGATTCCGTGTTTCTGCTTTCCAGGTCTTGCTATTGTGCAGATATTAAAAGATGGAAGAGGCACAGGATACAATGTTTATTGTGCACTGCAGTGAATATCTTTCCAGTCACACAGCCAAGTTTGAAGCTGAATTCAAATGAAAAGCAATTCATTTCAATGACGATAAATTAAAGTTTGCAAAAGGTAGTATTTCCCAGAGAATGCAGCTGAGAAAAATTATCTCCTCATCATCATCTTTGGAAGGAGAAGGTCATTTGGGAAGAGGTGAGTGAAAATTAGTCAAGAGTGCCTGTCCAACAGCCCTTCACAGGGAACTGGATCATATTCAGCTTTGGAGGATGAAAAAAGATGAGTGTTCTGTCAGATGCCCTCTCTCCCTCCCTGCCATCAGGGGATTCCCTGGTACCAAACTTAAGCCTTTCTCCTAAGAATAATTATTAGGTAGAAAACCCTATGGACTCCTCCAAATACTTTAATTCTTTCAGTGCATGAGGTGCTGTCACTGGGGCGGACAAGATGAAACCATCCCTGGAGAGCTGACAGGGCTCAGCCCATGCTGGTTTCTGCCAGCTCGTGCTCCACCCTGCTCTCTCATCACATGCACCAGTCAATGGCCATGCCAAAGCAGACAAATGCCTCTCACTCACCAGCTGGGAAGTGCAGGGACACCTTTTCCAGTTGTCTGGACCATAAAGCAATGGGAAATGTGCCAAGGATGACCTGGTCTGCTGGTGCTTTTTCCAGCAGTGCCATATGAAATCCTCCAATAGGTAGAAGGTAAGAACAACCTCTTGCAACTGCAGCCTGTTTTTGGAAGAGTGGTGCCCAAGGCTGACTGGCAGCTGATGGAAATGAGCATGAGTGGTACAGAGCCCAGCAGAAGGTGATGCAGGGAAGGGACCACTTGTTCAGGGGACAGGAAAAATGCCCAGGCTGGAAGAGCAAGGTGGCCACGTGTGCATTAAGTGACTGAGGTGGGAGAACTTTTTAAATCATCACAAGGCTTTTCCCCCTGAACATAAGTTCCTCATTAAGCAGAGGAAATGGAGATGGAAGTCAGGATGAGTTTTGAAACCATTTTTATCCATAACAATGCAACAATAACCAATAATCCTATTTCTTGTGTGCTTGCCCCCCATGGTAATCTTACTTGGCATATTGTCTTTTTGGAGCCTTGTGTCCAATGTTATCTAAATAGTGTTTAGGGCTCTGAAAACATTTGGTTGTTGCATGAAGTCCCCAGCTACTTTAAACTAGTATTAATTCAAGACCAGCATGAGGAAGAACTGAAAACAGTCTGTTTTTCTAAAGGAAAAATCTCTAGGCAGATCATTCTTCTGCTTAGAAAAAGAGAGCAAACCCCGCGTTAAACCACCAAAGAGCACATGCTGTCCTAGTGACCTCCTGGGAAAGATTGTGAATGAAGCTGCGTGTTGTTTATCCAGAAGTGATTATGTCAACAAAAATGCACCTTTTTTTCTCTGCTGCTTTTCTGAAGATCTCTTATGATTACCTTGGTTTCAGATAGCATTTGATAGCATCTAACATCTGAACAACCCTGACTGGCACCTCTGATTACAAGAGACTAGATGGGGTGGGAAACATGAAGTTTTGCTTTATTTGCTTTAGAGCATTTATTATTTTTATGCTTGATCCAAAGCCTGCTGGAGTTCGAATGAAAGTTTCCATTTCTTTAGGTTTTAGTTCAACACTTTTGCCAATAGCCATTTAGTCACAGCCTGACTACCAACATATGTAATCAAAACAAGGCTTACCACAAGATGCTAAACAGTATTTGTGGACAGCAGGGGCTCAGCACGGACTTTCAGGCTGGAGAAAGAGGCTCTCTAGGTCACTCCCAAGCTACTTTGGCAGGATAAAGAGTAGTGGCATGAGTGCTCAAATGGTGTTGTCCATCTGGCACAATTTTGCCAGACAGATTGATTCTTCAATGACCTGAATGCAGCAAACTTCTCCCTAACAAACCCTGATTCTGATATTCCTTGCCTGGACCTACAGTAACTTGGAGATGCAGATTGTTAGAGCTTAAACACGTAGTCTCTGAAAAACAGAAACCTGAAGGCAGGTTTTGTTAAGCCATTTAAATGGATTAACTCATATACAGACGAAGTTGGTTACTCTATTTATTTCCCCGTGCCCTGTTTTCATGCATATTATCTTACTTCCTGCAATCCCAGTGGAACAGAAATCAAGCATCACCTCATTAAAATTCAGAGCTAATAATTTTGGCATCCTCTGTGCAATAAGCAGCTTTTTATCAGATTGCACATAGCCTACATTTTGCACCATAGACATCTTTACAGAGTAAAGCAAGATATATAGTGGCCAAATAAAAGATGAAAGGAGCAGGTTTTTGGCTAGAAGGTCTGCCAGGACTACATTGTTCTTGTGGGCACTAACAGAACAGGGTTTTTAGGTTTAGAGCTTTTATTAGACTTACCCCAACACTAACAACAGTATACACTCAACTGAGACCTTGATTTTTGTGTAAAATGACTAGCAGTGTTCACATCTTTAGAAATTGTCCTTAATGTTTATGAATTTGAAGGTTAGAAAGGATACAAGACTCAGGTGGCCTGGATCATGAGATGACTCAATTAACCTGGGGTACATTTAAGGGGGAGAGAAGTTGCTAGTGAATTAAATCTGGCTTAGAAGAAAGGGTGGTTTTGTTTGGGTTTTTTATATTGTTGTTTTTTTTGCCTATGTTGCTGGTTGTTGTGCAACTGAAGCTTTTCACACTGCTCCTGACTTGCTATGTTACTGAGGATAGGCTTGGAGGACAAACAGGTTTGTTAACTTTCTTTCATTTTTTAAATTTCTTTTGCTTGCACTGTGGTTCCTGTCTGTATGTGCGTTTCCATGTAAATTGTTCATTCCAGTTCTTCCTTTACATGAAGCAAAAACAAGTACCTGAATGGTCTCCAGGAGTACTCAGGAACAGTATTCCTGTGCTGTAAGTCTTCAGTGGATGGAATGTCGACATCTATGCAGAAAATCATTGTATCAGAGGGATCTGTAAGCTACAGTCAGCTCTTGCTGGTTACAGTGTCACTTTGAAAGTTCTCCTAAGCTCAAATCTGTTACCTTTGCATGAGGAAATCATGTGACAGAAATAGATACGTTTATAAAATTTTTTTTCTGTTTTCAGGCTGTGGACACTGCAACTCGTTCTCACCTGATTCTTAGATGTTGTCCCTCATCTGTGAAGTTGCTCTCTGAAAACCACTTTGGCTATCTCTAGCACTTGATATGGCTGCTCCTGACTGTTTTTAGCACTAAATTATCTATGACAAGCTATCCAGTAAGTAGTTATCATATTACATGTTAGGTTTTCCTTTGTTTTTATGGATAATGTGGACTGCTCCTTCAAATGCAGCTTTCAGCTTTTTGATTGACTCTCCAGTTTGTCGGGTCCCATGTTATTCTCCAGATGCAATTGTGAGATAAGTCACTGTTATCAGCTCCAGATTAGCAGGGAGATTGGTTTGCATTCATCAGAAGTATTCCTGGCATTTAACAACTTGTGTTTCAGAATGTGGATTATCAGTTATCTCTGTCTTTTCCCTTGTCACTTGTGGCATACAAATGTAAACTTCAGTGCTAATAGCCTTTTGCAAGTGTGGTCTAACAATCACAGGTCCCTGCCTTGCACATTCTTTGTCACAGAGTTTTATATTTGTTTATCTGCACCTAGCATTTTATCCTCACCCTAGTCCACAGACCTTCTCAGCCCCTTGTTTATATTTTTACATGGAAAATAACTGTAGTTGGGGAAAAACACAGCTTCTACTTTAGGTTTTATTAACAAGTTGTGAGGAAGCTTGAAGTGGGTGTAACACCCCTGATACAGACTCCCTGAAACAAAACTGGTTTCTGCAAACCAATGTACATTCCCATTTGTAGGATGCTGGTTGAGTTAAAGTTTGTCTCTGGGTTTTCATGGTTGTTTCTCCTCATGTAGAGTTATTTGTAGGATGTGAAAAAATCCAGAAGGGTTATTGTTTCATACTGTGGACATGTTTTATCACTTCACATGACACTGAACCTGTGGTCCTTCATTTTTCAGTACTGAGATCTAGAGTATGATTTTAGTTTTGGGCAACTCTTGGAAGACAACATAAAAATTGGTTCTGGTATAACGGTAGGTGGTAACTGCATCAGCTGTGCAGGTCTTCAATGCTTATTTTAAAAGGTACTCACAACATCTTTCTTTAGAGCTTACCTTCATAGACTGGAATGCTTATGCGTCAAGCCAGCTATAGGAAATTGTATGTAGCCTCAACTTCATTGGGCATCACCAGCAACATATAATTGGAGTGACAGTAGATGTATAAATGAACTTGATATTATGGTATCCAGATTTCACTTTAGCAACTATCCTGAAAAAGCTATTAATCTGGAAAGCTAGTATGTGACTAAAGAGATGCTCACAAAACTTGCCTAAACAGGAATGAGTCTCTCTGGGGGATACTGCTTTCTTTAAACTTTTTAGCTGAGAGGGGATCTCTTCAAAACTTAATTCATTTTTTTATATATGACTGGATCAACACATAAGTTGATCCAGTCATATATAAAGCTATGCAGTCTCAGAGATCTGTGCAGTCTGAAGAACAGTTAAAAAAAAGTTTCTTAAACTACTGGAAGATCCTTAAGTGACTGATGCAATAGAAACACAGACTGTTCAGTGGCCTAACACGTTTCCCAAGAAGAGAGTGTGGGATCAGACCCCTTCCTTCCTACACACAGACATACCACAGTGCCAAAACAGACAGATTTCACCTGGTTTGGCAGAGCAGTTGGTTTATGGAGAACAGCTTTGCTTTACTGTAGCTGCTCTCTGCTTCACACACTCTGTGTAAGACTTGATCAGCTCCCACTCAGAAGCTGTTATTTTTCTCTTCTTAAACATGCTGCCCAAGAAAAAAGCTGTGTGTCACAGCTATACATGATCCCATCTTCCCATGATGAACCTTTCTTAAGTACTTTTAAGTAAGATCACTGATTGAGAAAAAACTAGATGTCCCTTGAGAGTGGGGGGGAAAAAAACCTGTAGCCAGGTATCTTTTATCTTTTAATTAGAAACTCAACAGGCTGGGATTGAGGCTCCAGCTCCCCAGCAAAGCTCTGGGCAAACTGACAATCAGTAGAGTTACATAAAGAAAATGCCAGATTTCCAGTGGCAAAGAAAATGATACCTGCATTAACAGAATGTGTCTTTTGTTAGTATTATTAGCATGAGTCTTCTTTTCCTAGACAGTAAAGATGTGGATCTGAGCTTTGGTAATAACACTGAACAAGGCAAGTCTTAGATGGAATTAACAGGAACCCAATGTTCCAAAAAGATCTCACTTTAACATTCATCTTGCATTTTCTCATGATTTAATTCTGTTATTTCTAGTGATAGCTCTTCCCTAGAACTGGAATATCTTTTAAACTGACTTGAGGCAGAGTGCAATCTCTGGTCTGTTGCTACAGTATTCTACTCTACTACACTGTTTTTTAGAATAGCCTGTATTCTGTTTGTAGCTTTCACAGCTTTCAATGAGACAGGAAAAATTATCCTTATCTGCAGTGATAAAGGACCATCTTGGAAGGTCACAGGATTTGTGAAGTGCTCCCACCATGGACAGTGCTCAGTGACCACCTAGGCTGATTGACTCAGTGAAATGGCCCCAATTTCTACTTGCTGTCAAATATCACTGCCTTTGCAGTAACTTTAAATATTCCCAAGTTTAGACAGTATGATTAAATCCGTTAAATATTATAGCATTGCCTCTAAGAATTGGCATCCTCCCCTTCCCAAGACACACTTCTTCCAGTTCTGAAGGGAAATGGTGCTAATTAGCTGTATCATGAAGATGTGACATCTTAATTCACTATAGTACCTTCCTTTTAGGAGAGCTAGCTAACTGCAAGACCAGAGCTCTTAAACATGAAGGCTATAGACAGTGAACAATCATCCTGGTTAAAAGCTTGGCTCATGTGCACTGCCAAGAAATCCCAGGCTAGACAATGAACTTATGTTTCTGAGTTTTCTTTTGATTTCACCAAATGACATAACAATGGTGCCTGTAATACAACTAGACAATGTAATACAACCAATGCAATGTAAAATGCAATGTGGCACACCTGACACAATGTGGATACACCTGAAGCAGTTTTAAATAGCAGTAGACTACTTGCAGAACCATGGACTTCAGCATGAATTGATTTTACCAGAATCTGCAAGTGGTTTTGCTTCTCAGCTCTCTGCTGTAGGTATCCAGATTTTCCACTAGCACCCGTGTTCACCTGGATATCACAGAATCAAGGTTGGAAGAGATCTTCAAGATCATCTAGTCCAACCATCAACGTAGCACCACCACAGATACCCCTAAACCACACCCCCAAAGTGGATGTGTGTCTATTAGCCCCATCAGAGATTGCAAAGCACATTCACATCAAGGATTTTTTGATGATTATATTCAAAGGAGCCCTGTTTGAGGGAAGGATTTTCTCTTTTACTTCACAGGGTGCTCACTCTTTATCAACTTC
The DNA here is from genome assembly GCA_013400955.1 of Drymodes brunneopygia. Classification (NCBI taxonomy): domain Eukaryota; kingdom Metazoa; phylum Chordata; class Aves; order Passeriformes; family Petroicidae; genus Drymodes; species Drymodes brunneopygia. The sequence continues at coordinate 77,312 of VZTZ01001710.1, forward strand.
TGGTACATCCAGATAGAGGTGAGGGAGCTTGTACAATTAGCTCCCAGATCTGAAAATGCAGTAGCAAAGAGATAAAAACCTGCATATTTTACCTTTTCTATGTCTGCTGCCACAAAGAGCCTGTCAGAGGTTTAGACACCTGTGGATCAGCAGATCAATATTTCAAAGACTCTGGAAAGAGAAGTCAGTGGCAGAGTTGTGTAGCCATGCAAAAGACTTGCAGCCTCTTTATGGCCTCTAAAACACTAGTTTTTTATCCGTGATCCATTCCAAGCTGTGATACATTAGGAAGAAAACATCTTCCCAGCTCCTTCAAAGACTCTGCTTTGCTGTGATCTATATACCTGCCAATACCAACAACAAAATTAGTAATCTTTTTAATCCTTCTTGGATACTGGGGTTTGCAAGTTTGATTTGAGACCAGAAATAGAATTCCCTCTTCTCTTTCCATGCCTATGTTTATGAATGTTTATCCTTTATTATGCTTGTCTACGTCACCCATCTTGAGAGGGCAGCACAAGGCACCTATCTTTAAGAACACACACACACCCCAGAAATAAGAAAAATAGTTGTGAATAATTAATCTTTTTTAACAAAAGAGGTTTAACAAGGAGACAGGAATCTTTTTCTTTTTTTTTTACTACATCTTACACATGGCTTTAATTATCAGCATAAGAATGCCATTTCAGCCAAACCTTGTCAGTATACTCAATGCACAAAGGAAAATGTGGTTTCTACCCTCTACTAACTGAGCCCATAGCAAAATCCTGGCACACAGGCAAAACCTGCAGTTGTATTCTCCATCAGCTGGTGAGTGTGACTGTACCACAGATGGAACACATGGGACTATAAGAAGAGCAGTGGGAATGGGAAATGCAATGATAGATTATTGATATTGGCTGCTATCTTCCCTTTTCAGCAACAGAAATTGCTGAGATCTGAAGAGCTGCAGCTTTATGCTTTTGCTCAATGCTGTGTACTTCAATCCTACTGTCACTGTGCTATTTGCTGCAGCTAAGAGATGGGCAACTTGCTCAGAATGACAGGCTGGACAGCCCATTTTGCCAAAAGCTCTTCTTCCCCTTCAGTGCAGTAAGATGGACCATTTAAGTAAAAACAGGCTCAACCTTTTAGCACCTGTCAAGAACGTTAAAGGTCACTTAACACAGCAGTTTTCAATGCCTCTTCTGCTGCCTTCTGCTGAGTTGGAAGTGGTTCCAGCACAGGCCATTGTAAGTCACCTTAGTACAGGTACTTTCTAGGCACATATTTTGCTTCAGAGCTTTGCACTGCTTCTGCATGTTCATTACTGAAGCACTACACTCAGCAATATTGGAAAGTAGGCCAGTGAACTGCACCAAACAGCAGGCTCCCAAGTCATACCCTTCCTTCACAGTAAGATCTTCCCCAGATCAGCCAACACATCTCACTCCAGGATCTTTTTGAGCTCTAACATTTCCTCTGTTCTTCATCAGATTTCTCTGACCTAATGTCTTGTAAAACCCGCTAAGTCCACGCTCCAGTTCCCTGGTTTTCGTGATTGCCTCCATAGATAACTGGTGAATGATCTGTGTCCTGCAGAATTTGAAATCTCTCTCCTCCTGCTATCAATGCAACGCTATAGTTGTATATATACACAGTGTTTTTTCCTAATCCCACACTCCTGCGTCTCTTTCATCTGACACCTGGGACATGCAATGTTGCATAAATTTGTGCCAAATTTATAAGGTTCTTACTACCTTCCATTAAAGCTCATACCTGGAGGATGGATTATGGGAAAACTTGCATAAAAGGGCAGATAAATCAAAAAAATAGACTCCACAGGGGAAGAAGATGTCGAGGGGAGACTGGCTCACTAACTTCACATATTCACATTTCCACTTTGGAAATCACACCAGCAAAACAGACTGCAAGACCACACACATCATTGAGAAAAATCAAAGATTTTCAGTTCTGTATTTAAATGTCAATCTTTTTCCTAATGTAGCAACAAGACCTCGTACATACAGATTGCAAGTTAGAGAGGCAGATGATGGTAGGTACCTCTGTCTCATGGCAAATATGCGAGAGAACTGGAACATATTCCTGAATAAGGCAGAGTGTGTCCTACAGCACCACCTAGCAGGCTAATTTAAAAGTGGTCCATATCCCTGGATCCCTGACTACAACGATGTGTATGAGCATCGGAAACAGGGTGCACTTCGGTCTTGTTTCACCTTCCTTGGTGTAACAGCTGCCTCTTGAAACCAGAACTGTGCCAACATGGTGATTAGTAAAGCTGGGGTGTGTCTGTTTTTCCCAATTGTACTTATTATAAACCTCTTAAGAGAAACCACAGTAAAAATGCAAAGCCAGATTTCTCAGGTTTAGTTAAGAAATCCTTGTTCTCTAGATCTCTCCAGCTGGTGCAGAAGCACCTCTCAGGAAGTCAGATTTCACAAACCCACCCAACCCTCCCTCTGTATTCACCAGTAGGATAATTCTTAGTCTGATGAGGCATTTTAAAAGCCTGAGAAGTGTCTGTGTTTCAGTTAGTGGGAGTCTGTTGTCCATCATCACCTACATACACTTTTTCTTTGTACATCCGAAGGAAGAATGAATATCAATGCCAACTAACAAATTGTAAGTTTTGGCAGATGATGAAGCTCCATGCTGAGGCTGCAAACTGAAGACTGTAACAGCTCTCTGTTTTTATAAAGAGAGAGGTGAAGCTCTTTTTTTTTTTTTTTTTTTTTTTTTTTTTTTTTTTTTTTTTTTTTCTGGCTGCCTCATACCTTGTTAAAGCCTTGGCACTTCTCAGAGTTTTCAGTGCTCCCATTCAGCTTGATAACCTAGCAGAAAACGATGGCTTTTTGTCTGTTCCTATGTTTTCTGTTAACAGTGAGGCAACTGTGGTGCGTAAGAGGGTCTGATGGATGACAGAGCTGGCAAAAAGTAAGTGGCTCAGAGGGAGACAGGTAAAAAAGGTGGCATCTTTCCTATGACTTCTCCCTTTGGGTGGCAGCAAACTATTCATCTGCCTTGCCATGCTGCATAAAACCATAACCTGAGGGTAGAACTGTGCCCAGTCATGAAGGAGTGTTTTCTTAGCACATAGCAACCCGTTTACTGAAGTTAAAACCAAGGTTGTCATTACCAGCTTCTGTTCAAAACAGGCTACGCCTAGTCAGGCCTGTTTAGCACTAGCATTTCTAAAAATCAGGTCATCTAGTAGGAAAAAGATAGGATAAATATCTTCATTAGGATACTTTCATGGAAGTCCTAAAAACCCCCATGAATTTGAATGATAACTCCTAAATATTCAGTTTATGATCTTAATCTTTTCATGTGAACTCAAATGACATGCTAAAATGCCTGGGAACTAAACCTTTACTGGTAAGAAATGCTTCAGTCAGGGACTGCTACAAAGAAAGCAAGATCTGTCAAAATTAGTAAGTAGAAAGTAAGAACAGCTTTCTTTTGTTTCTATTCTCTTGACTCTCAATCCACTACCCAGCATAACTTCCATTTGGATAGTACAAAATTATTATTTTATGACTGCCTGGTGTGAAGGGCCACTTTAAAACAATCATCCAGCATCAGTGCAAACTTCCTATAAATGAGACAAACCCAACTTCTTACTATCCCCTACCTAAATAAAACTCTAACCTGGCCAAAAGCCATTGTGTGTTCTTGTTTTGCAAGGACTGCACATCCCAGGGGCAAGGCTGGACTTCCCAGAGCTCTGCCCTTGGATGCCAGTGCTTCCAAAGGGTGCTGCTCTGCCACTCACTTCCTTGCATTTCACATCCTTCCAAGGCTCTCTGAGTGCCCAGGCTGTGGAACAAATCCACACGGGCCTATTGAGAAACTACACTGGCCATCTGCTTTGAGCAAACAGTAAGAAAGTAAGAAAATCCCTGCATGCGTTATTTTCCCACTAGAAATAACAGAGAAAACAAATCCTACAAGACGGATGCCAGCTATGCCATTTGCTGCCTTCCCGGCAAGCATTCCTGCCCTGCAGTGGAGAGGGCCGTATTAATAATATAAATGTAAAATATATTGCAGGAAGAACACAGGGAGTTACGGCATANCGCAGCCCCGCCTCGGCCCGGGACGCGCGGTAGGTGCTGGGCGGGCGCGGAGCGGGGGGGCTGGGTGGTTACCGCAGCGCGGCCCTGGGGCTGTCGATTTCTGCCACCTTTCCCTTCTATGTTTTTATTTTTCGTGGCAGCCCGAGCGCTGGAGGCGGGTCCGGCCCGCGCCCCGTTTCCTGATTGATCATGCTTCAAGCTGGGCTTTCCCCTCAACTACGTGTGATTATAAAGCAATAATTTCAGTAACATACGGCCACACCTGCCTTGATATCCCCCATCTGACCTTTAGCTGTTACAGTTTTCTGAGTTCAGTGAGAATTAAGTGCCCGTGACACCACAGATAAAGTATTTCAGCATTTGGTGGAGGCCGCCGTGTAAGCGTCGTGGTGGCTTCATGGTTACTAAACGATTATTACATTTGCAGGATATGGGCCATATAAATCGCCTTGTAGTTTCCGGTTGCTTTCCTCATTAATAATTGCGCGAAGTTTATGAGTAAAAACAAAGATGCCATACGTGGTTAGAGTTGCAGTGGGATATCTGCAGGAGCTGTGCATCTGCACTGACCCTTGGAGAAGGTTTGAAAGCATAAATGCTAAAATGTATTGAGGGCAGATTTCCTTTTATTTTCCTGAGTATCGACGATTATGAGAAAACAAATACTCTGTGGCATTTCCTGCTTACTCTTGCATTCGATGTGCAAGATCACATTTCATCATGCAAGAAAGGAGAATGGAGTTTTCATTTGGTAATGCAGTAAAGGAGAGTAGAGTTCTCAGTGTGATCTGTCCTTCCCCATATGGGTGTGGATGTAAGCTGAAGAGGGACTCTTCTGGCAGCATTTCTAATCTTAAAAGGATGTTAACCAGCTCCAATGAGAGGGCACTCTAGCAGGAGAAACCTGTAAAATCCCTGTCTCAGCTTCACATGAGGATCAAGCAATAGGGTCCCTACAATCACCCCTTAGCAGTGCTGCTCCCCGCACTGTAAATGACATGACCTTTTCAATCAGATCCAGACTACCAGATTTGCTGAGAGGTCATAAACTTCAAAGTGGTCATTTGAGTTTAATATTACCATTTTCTGGGATTTAGCTCTATTATTAAGGAGATTTTCTCCTGAAATTGGGTTTCATCCAAGCTCTTGGCTCATTAGCATGTTTTTCTTAAATAATATTGTCAAACAACTCACTACCTCTGTCTTCAACAGAATATAAGAATACTATCAGTTATTATACTAAGAAATACATATTAAATCACTGTATGCTTACATACATTATTGTTTTTATTAAACACTCAGTGTGTGTTCAGTGCAGCATAAACATTAAACAAGATTATTCTCCTGGAGAATTTACAATCTGAAAGATCTTCATAGGAAGGAGTAGTAATAACGTATCATTAACACACCACCTTTTAAATTAATCCCTTTTTGTTTCCCTGTGGTTAATACTCATTTTGCTGTTGATCATGACTGGTGTATCCTGGCATGTCTTGTAGTGCTGTTTGATGATGTTACAGACCCCAGTTGTCCACTCTACCCCTCTGACAGAAGTTCTTTTTCAGCACATGTGGAAGGAGAACACATGTTCCTGCTTCAGCTGCTGCCATCCAAAGCCCAGCAGCATAGCTGAGACCCACCTTTGATGGTACTCCACACTAAGACTTTGGTTGTTGTATCAAAGCACAGTTTCCTTCTGCCACCTCGGCTTCCTGTGAGGACAGCTGGAAACACTTATGTCTTTAACAGCTGCAGAAAGATTCTGTGAAGCTCTTGTGTTAAAGCCCTGAGAGAAGACTCTGCACAAGGAAAGAGGGGCATCCAGTTTTCACTGATTTCTGTTGGATTTAGGTGCCTAATTCACTTTTATATCTTCATAGTAGCATCATTCTAGGGGGCAATTCTGTAGCTAATGGACATTTTTTTAAAATGAGATTGGAGCTTTCCTGGGCAGAGCAAATAACATGGTTTGAATCAAAAAAGAACTGATGCTTCCCAAGGGAAAGCAGGACTCTTAACCNCACACGGGCCTATTGAGAAACTACACTGGCCATCTGCTTTGAGCAAACAGTAAGAAAGTAAGAAAATCCCTGCATGCGTTATTTTCCCACTAGAAATAACAGAGAAAACAAATCCTACAAGACGGATGCCAGCTATGCCATTTGCTGCCTTCCCGGCAAGCATTCCTGCCCTGCAGTGGAGAGGGCCGTATTAATAATATAAATGTAAAATATATTGCAGGAAGAACACAGGGAGTTACGGCATAGACCACAAGCACACAGAATTAATTAATGACGCGGGGAAAGAGCGGCAGTCCCCGCCTCAGGCTGCGGCTGCCCTGGGAGGGGTGGGGGTGGGAGTCTCTTGCTCTTCGCCTGCGCGGGCATCGGGTCGGATCTGCCCCTCAGTCCCTTCGCCCGAGGCCAGGTTCGGGCTGTGTCAGTACGGAAGCAGCCGGGCCGCTCTGAGGGGCACGGGCCCCGGCGATGCCAGGTTTGGGCTGTNAATTGCGCGAAGTTTATGAGTAAAAACAAAGATGCCATACGTGGTTAGAGTTGCAGTGGGATATCTGCAGGAGCTGTGCATCTGCACTGACCCTTGGAGAAGGTTTGAAAGCATAAATGCTAAAATGTATTGAGGGCAGATTTCCTTTTATTTTCCTGAGTATCGACGATTATGAGAAAACAAATACTCTGTGGCATTTCCTGCTTACTCTTGCATTCGATGTGCAAGATCACATTTCATCATGCAAGAAAGGAGAATGGAGTTTTCATTTGGTAATGCAGTAAAGGAGAGTAGAGTTCTCAGTGTGATCTGTCCTTCCCCATATGGGTGTGGATGTAAGCTGAAGAGGGACTCTTCTGGCAGCATTTCTAATCTTAAAAGGATGTTAACCAGCTCCAATGAGAGGGCACTCTAGCAGGAGAAACCTGTAAAATCCCTGTCTCAGCTTCACATGAGGATCAAGCAATAGGGTCCCTACAATCACCCCTTAGCAGTGCTGCTCCCCGCACTGTAAATGACATGACCTTTTCAATCAGATCCAGACTACCAGATTTGCTGAGAGGTCATAAACTTCAAAGTGGTCATTTGAGTTTAATATTACCATTTTCTGGGATTTAGCTCTATTATTAAGGAGATTTTCTCCTGAAATTGGGTTTCATCCAAGCTCTTGGCTCATTAGCATGTTTTTCTTAAATAATATTGTCAAACAACTCACTACCTCTGTCTTCAACAGAATATAAGAATACTATCAGTTATTATACTAAGAAATACATATTAAATCACTGTATGCTTACATACATTATTGTTTTTATTAAACACTCAGTGTGTGTTCAGTGCAGCATAAACATTAAACAAGATTATTCTCCTGGAGAATTTACAATCTGAAAGATCTTCATAGGAAGGAGTAGTAATAACGTATCATTAACACACCACCTTTTAAATTAATCCCTTTTTGTTTCCCTGTGGTTAATACTCATTTTGCTGTTGATCATGACTGGTGTATCCTGGCATGTCTTGTAGTGCTGTTTGATGATGTTACAGACCCCAGTTGTCCACTCTACCCCTCTGACAGAAGTTCTTTTTCAGCACATGTGGAAGGAGAACACATGTTCCTGCTTCAGCTGCTGCCATCCAAAGCCCAGCAGCATAGCTGAGACCCACCTTTGATGGTACTCCACACTAAGACTTTGGTTGTTGTATCAAAGCACAGTTTCCTTCTGCCACCTCGGCTTCCTGTGAGGACAGCTGGAAACACTCATGTCTTTAACAGCTGCAGAAAGATTCTGTGAAGCTCTTGTGTTAAAGCCCTGAGAGAAGACTCTGCACAAGGAAAGAGGGGCATCCAGTTTTCACTGATTTCTGTTGGATTTAGGTGCCTAATTCACTTTTATATCTTCATAGTAGCATCATTCTAGGGGGCAATTCTGTAGCTAATGGACATTTTTTTAAAATGAGATTGGAGCTTTCCTGGGCAGAGCAAATAACATGGTTTGAATCATAAAAAGAACTGATGCTTCCCAAGGGAAGCAGGACTCTTGAACTGAACTAGTTGGCAGGTTTGAAAGTTTTTATTTGCTTATTTAAAGAGTCATAACCTAGTCGTAGGCCCTGAAACAATTTATGTTCCAGTTTCTGCTCTAGATTGAACACAGTATTTGTCAGAGAAATTATTTCAGAGACAAATTTTTAAAAGTAGCTACTGAAAGCATGCTGCTTTCTGAAAATAGGTTTTTGCTGAGTAAGCTAGAACCACTGCCTGGAAGTTGAAATCTGAAAGAAGAAGAAAAAAACAACATAGTAAAAACACATACTTGTTTTTGTTGGTTTTTGATTGGTTGTGGTTTTTTGTTATTGTTTGGGCTTTTTTTTTAAAATAGTGAGCTTGACTATCCATTAGAACAAACTCCTAAAGGAAAATTCTGTCTCCTGAAATTTTTCAAATCAAAATGTGATCCTGTTTTGAAAGTTGTAGTCAAACTCAGCTTATGAGTTACTAGTTAAATTTTTTGCAGCTATACTGTAGAGGAGGTTGGCATAGACTGATCTAATTATTGGCTCTTTCTGACCTCAATATCTATAGACTGTATAGTGGAAGGCAAGAGTAGGATTGTGCTAGCAAGGACAAGACAAGCGTGTTGGGTAAATACAGGGTGTGTATTGATTGCTGGGGGAGGAGGAAGTGTGGTGGCTTTAGTATTGTCTTTATTGTGGTAAATTGATTTACTGGAGGAAAGGGAGAAGTTAATTCTTCATATCAATCATCCTGTGTTGCAAGGCCCAAAAATTATTGCATATCTCTTCCTCTGTAAGGATGTTTTGTGTTTTGTTAATGTAAAAGAATGTTTCTTTGGTTATTGTGCTCTGCTTCTTGTGTTTTTTGCTTTGGTTGTTTGGTTTTGTTGTTTTTTCAGTGCTAGAGAGATGACAAACCTATCTGTGCACCCTTTAATTCCTGATTTTGTGTTATGGACAGGTTAGGATTTGGCTATGGCGGCGCGGTTCCTGCGGAAGGCATCTGTATGGTTAAAGAGGCACAAGATCACTGTGTTGGCTGTTTCTTGCGTGGGACTGCTTGGCACTGACCTTTCCTACCATGTGTTTCCTGAGCAGACGTTCAAACTGTTCCATGAGTGCTGGTCAGAGGGGCAGCCAGCTGAGCTTTCAGAGAAGCTCTGTGGTGTGTTTCAGGATGTCCTTCAAGATACGGGTGTGAAGTCCACTGACTCCTACAGAGCCTTTGCAGCTTCTGGCTTCCACCCTGTGAGTGCTGGAATTCCCTGGCTGCCTGCAGGCTGTCTGGTGGGCATCCCACCTAACTTTGATAGCACAGCTGAGGATAAAAAAGGAATAGTCAACCATGTTGTTGTAATAAATGGCAAGGAAGTAGACTGGGAGAGCAGTGAAGGCGTGGCTTTGAAGGAAGCTCTCACATTTTCCCTTCAAGCTCAGAAGTTTGCCATTGCCAGAGAAGTTGTATATTTACAGAATGGCAGCCCTTTGGCAAGTGCAGTTGTGGCTCCGACGTGCTTGGCTGGGACATTTGTCTGTGGGAGAGCTCTGAAACTGCTTCTGGGGTTATCCAGAGGCCCTGTGATCCTGCGTGGCCTCTGTAACCTCGTCACTGCCATGGGAGGGCTGCTCTGCTACGGTGTCTCTTCCGACGCTGTCACCTATCACCTGGACTGCAGGGCTGACAGGAAGGCAGCCAGGCTTTCCAAGGACTACGCCAGAGGTGGCCTGGAATTTTACGACAAAATCTTGTCCCGCAACAGGGTTTTTCGTGGTCTGATGGGCAAACAAGGGGTGAAAATATATGCCCCGAGTGGTAACCTTTTCCCAAGGCACTGGTTCAGAATAAAGTATACCCCATACACTTACCGGAGAACTTTGATTGTTAATATTTTAAGAGAGCTCCAGGCAGCTGATGGGAGTGCTTGAATTTTAAACTTGTGAATTATGTATTTTGGAACACCGCTGTGCTGCCTTTTTTTTTTTTCCCTTCTGTGTCTTCATTAGAATTTTGGGAGTTTATTTTTGCATATAGTTTGGGAAGAGTTATTGCACATTTCCTGAATAAAGAGTTCTCTCTTAAAATATTTAAGACTTGCTTCCAAAGTGCTCAGTTCTGTGTGCATCTCAAATCACAAGACTGCTGAGGAAGGAAACTTTTCAGACACTGGTCTGGAAGTTCTGCTGCACTGCTTTGCCCTCCTGCCATTTCAGTCTGGCAAATTGAGAGGGGCAAGTCCAGCGGAGAGTTTTGGGATCTTTAGTATTTAAACTGGGGTGTTTGCTGTTTCTCCTGTGGAACAACACAAAGATGTTTAAAAAAAACAGGCAGTATGTATCGTGTGGTTACATAAGTATCAAGACACAAGAATGTTTCTGTTCTGTGTAAGTTCTTGCGCTGTGTATATTCTTATGCTGCAATCACCTTTCTTCAGTAGGAGACATTAGTTATGCTGCAGTTCCTACCAGTATAGACAGATTGTTACCAGCACCTGCATCATTTGCTTAAATCTAGTTCTGCTCTCCCCGGGACGTGGTGTCTGCAGTGTCACCGTGAACGTTTCCCAGGAGTGGTAGTATGTAACAAGACTGTCCTGGATTGGTTGTTTTCTCACAAGTGGGATAAGCGTGTTGAGAAAGTTTTCTGTTTGCTTTGGTATCATTTTTTCTTCCATTTAAAAATACATGTAGATGTATGTCATCCCTTATGTCAGCGAAGGCAAGGTATGAGACATAAGTGTGGCATTTAGTGCAGAAACTGGTGAGGTCTTTCATGAAGAGTTTCCAAAGGAAATTATTTTCCTGTATCCGATTGGCTTAAGAAGATTTTGTCTGACAGGCCTAACTTTGCCCAGGATTGCTAATCTTCTGGAGAGGTCTTTAGTGCATGAGCAGTAAACTTTCCACTATAGCCTCACCTTGATTTTCAAGGTCATAGTTCTCAAGCTTTGTGGTTCCCTCTTTTCTCTGTTTCTGTTGCTGTTCCATTAGCTCTCCCTGGTGACGTCAGAGTAGTTCTCCTCTTCTCACCTCTGTCGTCATTCTTACCAGCAACGTCTATTATTTTGTGTCTTCTCAGTCAGAGATGTGCTGAGTGTCCTCTCTGCCCTGGCTTTGTCCTTTCTTCATCTTCTACAATAAGAACTGTCATGCCTGTGTTTGCTCAAAGCATTATTGAGTTGTGTTTTCCTTTTGAATCACACAGTGACATAAAATTGATATTCTGGCTGCTGAAGCACTGCTGTTGCTTTCCATTGCTGAAGCCATGCTTGTAGGATGTTTGAGTTTCTGCTGAAGTAATCTGTGCCATGTGCTTCTGAAACATATTGCTTGCCCTTGTCATTTTCTCATCGAGTCATGAGATGCCTCTCTGGTGCTTTTCTGACTGTAAGGCATTAAGCCATTGGTTTTGTGTCCTTTGTGGAAGAGTTTGATAAAATTTCCTGGTCTGTGGAATAAAAAGAGACTTTACCTCTAGGCAGAGGTCTTTAAAAGCTATGGGTTAAATTTTTTTTTACTTGTCTTCTAGGTAAATCCAATACAAGACATCACAGAAGTTTATTGGTAGAGTGACATAGTGACTGGAATATAATTCCTGGTTTATATAGCCTGTGAGTTCAGTTCATCCTGTTACTCCTTCAGACAAGTCTAAACTCCATGAAATACTCTCAGAGAGAACTTGGCCCTCTTGGTTTATGTAGTTGAAGGAGCTGCTGCTACATAAAGAGCTCAGAGAGGAAATCAAGGCCTTCTTGGAGATTTACAGCAAATAGCAGTTAAAACTAAATTAAATTAATTTACTTGTCTTTTACTCCTTACTGTTGCTTTTCATCAAGATGCCTGTAGCTAGTGTGGTTATTTGACATGCTCAGGGTGTAAAGCCCCAGTGATGCTAATGGCTTTTGCAGTTGTGCACTTCACTTGACTCTTGCAGCGGGATTCTCCAAGCAGCTCCACGTCTCTATAAATGCTGTGTCCCATTTACCCTTCTTTGAACTTGCAGTGGCACATTGGTGTTGGTGAGGAAGGGCCGGCTGGCATTAACACATATGCCCTTTCTTTCCAGAGAGATTTTTGCCGAGGGCTGACACACCTCCTTCTCTGTATAGTCAAGCATAGTGTCATACTGTCAATATAGAGGAAATAGGAATTGCAATCGCTAAGTAAGATTTCCCTGAACTTTGGGGGTGTGCAGGTTGTCCTGGAAAAGATTTGGGGTGTGTGTGTTGTCAGGTAATTGTGGCTTGCAAGATCACCCGTGCTATTTGGCAAGTAAGAATAGCACAACTCAAATACAAGGCCATGACAATACTTATGCAAAGTCTTTTATTATACTGCAAATGTTTTTCTGTAGGTAGAACTATCACTGAAATCAAACATTAACTCCACATACTAGCGATAGAAATGGTCTGGTTTTGAGAGATCACTAGGAGCAAGCACCTCAGAATTAAAGATGGAAAGGTTCCATACTAAGAATGGTCTGATGTGGAAAAGCAAGTTCATTCAGTGGCCCAGAAAAGGCCAAACAAATCAGTTTGTAAATAGCGTCAGGGAACAGCCTCCCCCAGCTCTGAAGCTGAAAATCTGAGGAATTTGAAGAACTTGTTTTAGTATTAACTGGCCTGTCTTTTGCTGCTCACACAAGGCAGACTTTGTACAAATTTTTGTGTCGAAAAGCAACAAAAAATGTTAAGCTAAAAGGAATTGCTAGGAGATGTGGATAAAAAGAGTCTCTAAGTCTAGAAACCATAAAAGCAGAGGTGTCAGTGAAATAATGAGCTCCCATAAAAATGGATACTATCTACAGAAATGAAGCTCTCTGTCTGGTAAAGTGATTAAAGGGTGAAGAAGTATGAGTAGCAAATTACCAAAATTACTTGCTAGTTTAAATTTAGATAAAATCTAGTTTACAGAGAGATTTGCTTGACTGGTTTATTTGTGTTATTATCCTGAATGCTCTAGATAACTGAAAAGAAAATGATCCTTGTAACTTCTTTTTTTTATAAATGTAATTCTTGCTGCTACATAAAGCTTTAGTGGGTGATGCTGCAAGAGGTGAGGGTCACCTAGGTGCTTTGCTCAGAATATTCACTGAAGTGCAAGAAATGTACTCCAGGGCCTGGCTCACAGATTTCTTTATCCTAAAAAATGTGGTTTCTCATTGTGGAGATACCTTCAGCTTGTTTAGTGGTCAAAACCATAAAGTTGTGAGAAAGAGCAAGATTGAGAGCTAGACAGTTTTCTGGAAGACAAACAAGCTGCGGAAGTCATCTGATTACAGCAATTCCTGAATCAGCTGCTATGGGTATCTGGCTTCTCTTGCAGTTTACAGGAAGCAGGAGCTACAGAGAGAGGGAAATCTCCAGCCAGGTGGCATGTGAGTCAAGTATGTGGACTTGCTCAGAGGGGTTCAGTTGAATTGTAGTGGTCCTTTAGAAAACAGTCTTTTTTTATTACAGTAGAGTGCTGCTATCACCCCTTTTCACATTAAAGTGGTTTCCAGAATTTGACGGATAAGATGGTGAGAGAGAGCTGTCTGCAGAGCTGTGGAGCTTCTTGCCCTGCAGGGAAAGCTGCTGGTGTTAGGAGAGGTGATGCTGGAAAGAGCCTGGTGCTGTCGTTTTGTCTTTGGCTGTAGCAGTTGTGAAACAACCACAGTGACAAAGTGTGGCTTTCGTGGGAGTGAATTCGAATGTATGAATCAAATCACCATGACTGAAACACAGGTGGCTTTCACCAGAGGAACAAATGCAGAGGATCCATCAAGGAGTGAGTACTGCTATGTGCAATGTGTGAGCCATATCCTGCAACTGTTATCTGCTCCTGTTCATTAAAAGCTGCATGTAGCAGATGTGATTACATTAATATAAAAATTAATAAGTTGCTGACAATCTGCTATCCATGCATCCAGTCCCTCCTTGGTCTGACTCATCTCAGCTGTATATTATTTAAAGGCAGAATGCCTTTCAAGCAGAAGAATGCTAATGTAGGAAGACATACTTAAGATATTGGAATAAGGAGGACACCTTCAGGAAGAGAGAAATTTGGTTGTTGTCAAAACCGGACTTAAGAACAGAAAAACAATGTCATTATTCTCCAGAAATTGATATGTTAGACAAATTAAACTGAAGGTACTGAAAAATAGCTTATGGATGTTTTGCTGGGCATCTTTTTCACTGAGAATATATTGCTGAAGTGAGTATATTCAGGCTGCTCAAACTGCCAAATTCATAAAGTGGAGAAAATTACTAAAATTTGGCCAGAAACCAGTCTGTTTTTCCCATCTGGAAAAGTACAAGCCAAACTCTTAAGCTTCATAGCCAGAAATGAACACTGAAATGTCTCTGCAGTTGGAAGTTTTTACTCTCCTTAGTAAGACCAAGTTAGCCAAAATCTATCCAGGTCTCCAGTTTTGAGAGAAAGAGTGCTCTTAAAAACTCAGTTTGTGTCCAAAAATGCACTTTGAAAAACACAGCCAGCCCAGGTATATTTTTTTTGACCACTACCTTAGTTTTTCTGTAGGAAAAACATACTGCAGGAAGAATTTGTGGTCCTCTGTGCTTGTTTTGAAAAAATAATTGTCCCCCAAATCATGCTTACTGGAGAACTTCCTCCTGTTTTTTTTTCCTCCATGGTTGAACTTCATCCTCTGTAAAGTTGGTCCCTTTTCCAGTCCTGACCTGGTTTCTCAGAATCACTTTCTACTTTTGTCTGCAGGAGCATTACCTTGTTAATGTAGTCAAGGTGTTAACAGCTTCTTTCAATATAATTGAGTAACAGGTGAAGCTGTGTCCTCCTTTGTGTGTGGCAAAACTACTCCTGTAGAAGTCTTGCAAAACAGCAGATCTGATTAGGGTGACTAAGAGTATGTAGAAAACATGAAACATGGTGAGCCTGATCCCAGGTTCACAGTTCCAGCAGTTCTTGGGGAGTGAACATGAAGAAAGGAAATACAGTATCCAAACAGCTTTTATCCAGTAACTGTTTAGTGGTTTAGTGCAGACCTGCTGACCTCTGGAAGCTTTGTTTCTATCATATGCTGGAAATTTTCCAGTGGGAACGTTGTTGTTTCTTCATTCTCTGTTTCTTTTCCATTTCCCCTTGATCTGTTACTCTAATTGCCTCTTCTGCCTGCTGACTCATCTTACAAGCTGCTTTAGCTTGCTCAAGCAAGATTGGGGAACTTTTAACTGCTCACTTGCTGCTTGCACTTTCATTTGCACCTCCTCCTTTTTCCTGCAGTACTTACCTGCCAAAGACCCACAGCAGCTTCAACTCTCCTGTGTTTTACTACATTTAGCCTTCATGTTTTTTCACGGAAAAATGCTTTTGACTACATGAAAAATAGCCATTGTGGTTAAAACCCTTATTATTTTGCCACAAGAAAATAATTTAATGTTACTTTTGTATTTTCCATTTAGCATTACTTTTTAAAAGATCTGTTTCTTATTTGCTGTCTATTGCACCCAGTTCACTTTTGATCTTAATTTGCCTCTGTCTCTTTTAAGATGCTGCTATTCCCTTTAAGCCCTTAGAAACTTTGTTTCCTGTTCCTGAAAATTGAAGGATGTTTCATATACCTCTGGCTAGGTGCGGTATTGTGAGTTGAGAAATGATAAATAATGTAGTGCTGTTAGCTGCTTGTACTGGTGTTGACTTAGCTCAGGCAGATCCATGTGCTGGCTTTGAGAATTGTGACTTCTTACATTGCTCATACTGCCAGTTACATTGAGGATTTTATAGATGGGTTTTAATCACCTGCCACTGAGCAGCAGCAGAGGGTTCTACTGGGTTTTGTCTGCTGAAAAGAATGCTTACTTTTGAGAAAAGATTTTGAATGATTCTTGCAAGGATGAGGGGTTTGGAATGAGGAAAAAAAGTGTAGGCAAAACCAAGGAAAACAATCCCCTGTTCCTTACCTAGTCTAAGTTTTGATGTTGCTGCAGTGATGTACACTGCACAAGAATTGCAATACTCTTCTATAACCAACTGAACTGCATCTGATTTCTGGGTTATCTGCTCAGTGCCTCCTCAAGTAGCACCTTTTCCATCCCTTCCCAACTCCTTGTATGCAGGCCTGTTCCAGGTACTCCAGGCAACACAGAGCTTCTGCTTCAGCCCCCCTACCCAAACCAATTCCTCCTCAGTGTTCCTTACCTGGAAGCAGCTGCTGCATTGCCACTGCAGATTTCAGTGGGGCAGCCCCCGATTTGGAGGAGTTGAAAACTCAGTGTGATGGTTTCCCCCTCAACTTGCACTAAGCAACATATGGCAGTTCAATACCACACTGGTATATCTACCAGGTATGCTGATCCAAAAAGTCCATGCTACTGTTTATTTCCAGCCAGAAAAAGTGGAATTTTGCAGAGTTCTGTTACCACAAATATAATTGCCCATATAAATGTGAATTGGCTAAGACTGAAACCATAATTTTTTATATAAAAATTGGAAGTGGAATTTTAGAAGTGAAAACTAGTAAATTACACCACTGTAGCTATTAAGAGATTTAACTTATGTGGAAGTAAAGATAAAACTATAATCTGCATTACTATTTTAAAGCTACATTGATTCTTAAATTAATTACTATACAATGAAATACTGGATAAATTTCTCAGGAAAGACTGAAAATTAAGATCAAGCTATGTTGTAAATAACAAGCCTGGTTTTGAAAAAAAAAAACTTTTTTTCCCCATTTTTTTATTCTTCATTTTCTGACTAGACTGGAGGCATCTATATAAATATTTCAAACAACAGAGCAGTGTAAGAATCACTCTGTAGAAAGTTTTCCTTGTATGATCTTTTCTCATTTGGGATGAGTTTCACTGCCTCAGTGACCGTGTTTTAAAAGTGTGTTATATAATTTTCTGTAGATGCCCACTGACAGATGTATTTATGGTTTTTGGAAACTTCATGTAATTTAGGCATAAAACTTGAAGTATGTTTTATAGTTCCTCATTAATAATAGTTGAGAATTATGCTCATCTAAGGCAGCACACATAAATTCTTAATGTTCAGACATTCATTATATGCCTGTGATGGTTAGAAGTTGCCATAGGAAAATAAAAGCCAGTGATCCCAAAGATTATTATTTTTATATATTCTTTTAAGCAGTTTGGAAAATTGTGTTCATCCCATAACAGTTATTTCCCTTTGATTTCCACATTCTTCCTCTTAACCTAAAGTTATCATACTGAATATTGAAACAGTCAAATCAGGAACCAGACAAACTTTTTATTGAAGTTTTCATTAAGCATGACAGCACCTTATAAAAGGAAATGCTGAATCCATCATTTTATGGAAGTTATAAATTCAGGTAGTTTTTTGCAATCACAATTTAGAGACCCTAATAGTGTTTGCTTGTATCATATTTGAAGACAGCTGTGGCACAGTTGCAGGTGGCTGGATGAAAGCTTGGCATGTGTATGATGGCTTTACACCTGTGAAGCAGGTGAAACTGCTTTTCTTGCTTTTCTGGCCAGAACATAATTTATGTGTTGCAAATTGAAGTCATGCTTTAGCAATTGCAAATTGAACTGTAAAAATATTTCTTTCAAATTTTTTTCTTGCTTTCCAGCAGCAGAATTGGATATGTAGAGCCATGAAAGTTATCTGAGAGCTGAATAAGAAGAAGAGTAATTGGGATTTTCTACATATTAGGAATTTCTTTCAGTTAGCATTAAAGAAAAAAATCTCTGCTGAAACCTCACAATAGATGGATCAAAAAAGGTACATTTTCTTCTAGAGTCATGTGGTGACAAGATCTTTTATTTCTGCTTATGCAGTGAGCAGAAAAAAAGAAACCAAATGTGGTGCCATGTTCTGAACAAGCAGTTCAGGTGGCACACACATTTATTATTTCCTTGATCCAGATAAAAAATTTGCTTGCATTGAAGAAGTGTTATGTGGAGATACCAAAGGAAATTTACCTGTAGCACAGATTTCCCACATTTTACCATGGCTATCTCTGAAGTTTCTTTTATTCTGAGGCTGGAAACAGATTTGATGCAGCTTTGAACTCTGCAAAATGTGTGTGTGCATGTTCCAGGATCAGATATGTCCAAATTTTTTCTTCTTTCACTGAACATCATCACCTTGGACTTTCCAATCTGAGGTCCGTTGTGAAATAATTGTTCCTTAGCTGGTTTTTTATGGATGTTGGATGCATGTTGGCTTCAGCTGAAACTATGGAAGCTTCTGAAAAAGAACAGACCTACTGTGCTCTAGTTTTTTTTCATGGTGTTGCTCTGGTTTTAATCTTAAAGATTTTCTACTGAGTTTTGCTTTGAATGGTATAGATAGAGCCAATATTGGTGGCCAAATCCAACAGAGGTGCTAGGATCAAACCCATTACCCCTGGGATCTGGGATGTCCTTTAACACATGGCTGGAGGAGGTGACGTTGTGCCCACTGTGTTGTGTAACATGCTAGCGTGCATGTTGAGGATATAGACCTGTGCTAAATCATCTCTTCAGGCTTATGATATAAACCATAATCTCCTGGAGATTATATGAAAGAGGGTGTTGCAGGCACGAATGGATGAAGGGGATCCCTGTGTCATGGTGCAGGAGGGAATTTAGGAATTGTGGCTCTGGAAGAGGAAGAGGCAGAGGCGGTATTATGGTTGGTTAAACAGGATGGAGACTGGGCTGCTTGTATCATGCAATCCAAGGAACATTAGCATCACATTCATTATAGCTAATGTGGAAAGTGTTTCATTCCTTGGGAAATAAGGGACTGAAAGCAAGTAATTCCACAAGGTGGATGACCTAACCACAAAGCACTAATCGGGTTTTCCTTGGACAGATTATTTTCAGCAGTGTGGAACAGTGTCCCCTCTGCCTCTTTCTCAAGTCTTATTTCGCCTTTGGTTTTCTTTTTATGTTGGCTTCCTAGAAAAGAAAAAAACCCAAACACATTTATTCCTACTAAATAGGTTATGGAGAGCAAAAAGACTGCTAAATTTTTTCATTATAAAAAAACCCCCTTCTATAGACTTTGGCACAGAAGTATTATCTATCACCTCACGTGTTTTTTACAATTTTTCCATCTTTACAGTGTTTGTTAGCACTTTCTAATTTCCTTCAAGTTAGTTTCTATCCAGGCTATCAAAGAGCATGCAATATAAATTTCTTATTGCATGAACAGGTTCCATGAAAAGCAATATGTAAAATACAGATCATGTTGTAGCTGTTTTATTTCCTTGGCATTTAATGTGTGCATCCATCATGCCATCATAAACTCATAGCGTGTTTTGTAACTCAGCTATTAAAAGTTTTCCACCCTGCAGTTGGTGGATGGGTTCACAGGCTGTCAGCTATGAAACAGTGATTCCCTAGTTTAGAAATTACTCTGTTCTGCTCAGTGTCCTTATAAATAATTTAAGGAAAATCACAAATTCAGAAGTTTCCCCCTGCTCTGTTTCTGATGATAATAAGTAATATTGTGGACCAAAGAGCAGTGGTCTGCCAGGCAGAGAACATCCAGGGTAAGTTTGTGTGTGTCAGATGTGAGCTTTGTGTCCCTCCTGGCAGGCAGGCACTCACAAAAGCACTGGCAGCAAATCGGTGATGAGCATATGTGCTTGAGTAACTCCTGCCCAGTGGGGATAACACTTGACATTCTCTCTGAAAGAGAACTTTTTTTCAGGAATCCCGCAAAGCAAAAAGACTTTGAGGACATGACTACTTTTCCTGGAATTAACAGGCTGAATTGAGTTGCAGGCTGAGATTCTTTGGTTCACCTAATGTTACATCTGCCATGTATAATACTGGGTTTTTAAGTGCCAAGGCCATGCTGGTAAGAAAACTGCTATCTAGCTCGAGGGCTTGATTAATGAGAGACAAACCAAGGGGAAGGGAGACTGGCCCAAGGTTTCTGTCATCTATTAATAAGATCAAAATGAAGTCTCCATACTGCGGCAAATGTGAATTTAGTTGTCACAGATGGACAGGATGCCATTTGAGTTAAGAGGGTTTGGCCAGAAACTACTGTCAGAGATCTAGGCTTTGCTTAAAGCCCTGGTGTAAGGCGTATGCACCAGGTGTCTTGTCTTGCCAACCGAGCCATGTTCTTTTTCTCGTGGAGCTGAGGCCCTTTAGCAGCATGTTGGTCCCTCAGAAAGAACTTAATGACTCTTTTCTAAGAGGAACGATTTTTGTTTGTGACAAGTTTGCCATTCAAAAAATAGGGTAGTTCCAAGGTGCCTACCATGTTCTGTCCCTAAAAATTTCTGTTTGGTCAATAATAAATTATTGTTATAAATAGAGCCCCAAACAGTCTGACTGTCCTAAGCTAAGCTCATCTAGACAGAAAGGTCTACAGGAGGACAAGGATCAAATAATGCCTATTTTATACCTCTCCTCCTATTCCTTGTATTTGGTCATAAGATGCCTGATTTCTATTCAATACAGGAGCCCTTCCAGGGATGTCGTTTTGTCTTCTCAAAGCAACATTGCTCTGGCTGTCCCACCCAGACAGCAGGGGAACAGTTTTACATCCTGGCCGCAACTCCTCCCTGGATTTTCAGAGTGCTGTGTGTGCCAGCCCAGCATGGGCTGGGGAGAGTGGCAGTCACCATTCCAGTCTCCCTGACCTCAGAGCAGAATGGGTTTTGTGCATCATCACCCTGAAGATCATCCCTGGTATTTGCTCTGGTTTGTTTGGTGACTGGCATTAACAAAAATTAATGTTATAGGGAAAAGCATTTTGTCCAATTAAGTATTCATCACCAAACTGGTTGCTGCCATCCAAATTTCCAAGTTTCTCATGTAACTTCACTCCTATGTGAGGATGAGGATATCTTCTATTTGGAGATGTTTGTCTTATGTCTGTCCAGCTTATTTAACCTTTCTTGTATAACAGAGGAGCACTAGCATGATAAGAGTTTCCTAGAGAGACAGAATCCACTTTGTTTATGCAAGTATGTTATTCTGAGTCAGCAAGAAGTAGAATGGTTGCACTGGAAAAGGGTTGCTAGCTTGAGAGCTCAGAGACAGAAAGGTTTTGCTGCAGAGCAGTAAGAGAGAGCTTGAGACTGTCTAAAACTATAATCTTTTAATGTGCTAAATCTCAGTTCCCTAAACTCACAGTCTTTTTATATTAGGGTAAGCTTGTCATAACTTGCAGATGTAGGCTGGTAAATAGTGTATCTTATATTTAGTAAATAGGAAAAGAAAATTAAACCTTCCCTGTAGAATTTTTTCTACTTAAACTTACTGGAAAAATGCCAGATGCCATGAACTGTGGAGTACCAAGACATAGCAAATTTAGTACAGCTTTTTCCTGGGGATGAACATTCAAGGACACTGAAGCCTTTCTGCTTCAATTCTGAAAAAAATGCAGACAAAGTAAATACTAAGTTTGTACTAATTTCTTTGCTTTGCACATCAGGTATGAAGGCTCTTGCCAGTTTTTATTTTGGCAAGCCCGATTACCAGGTTTGCTTGCCAAGGCTGTAGAGAAACATCATTTGTTGGCAAGATGGACTGGATGACATAATGTTCATGGTTGTTCTTTGCTGCAACTTCTTTACTTCTGCTAAAGATTGTAGCACTGTTGTTCTAAGGTTTTATTATTGGTATTGTTCTTTAACTACTAAAGCTACTGGCTTGTAACAAAATTAAGTACACTGTAGTTGAAAGATATGAGCATTTATCAAAGTTGTATTCACAGGGTTTGAGTGTCTGTGGGCCACATTTTCAAAGGTACCTAAAAACATAATAAACATCCAGCAAAACATGAAGTGACTGAGAAATTAAATGGTAGTTTGCTCTTTGAACCCAGTCTCCTGGTAATGAATCTTCTTCTACTGAGCAAAAGCATTTGGAAGAACAGATTTCCACCTATTTTACCACATGAGAGAAATCTATTAATCTCTCTCCCCTCTGCAGAAGTGCAATAAATGCACCAAACCATGAAGTAAAGTGTTTTTATACCATGTAATGATAAATTGTCCATGTTACTGTTCTTCTTTTAAAA
Organism: Drymodes brunneopygia; assembly: GCA_013400955.1. Taxonomy (NCBI): domain Eukaryota; kingdom Metazoa; phylum Chordata; class Aves; order Passeriformes; family Petroicidae; genus Drymodes; species Drymodes brunneopygia. Next base: position 99,379 of record VZTZ01001710.1, read on the forward strand.
GCAGGAACTGTATAAGGCACTTCTTCAGGAAATTGGCTCTCTCCTCATTAAGCTAATCTTTTGCCCCAGAACATGGAGTATTCCACATGTTCACAACTGCAAAAACAAGCTCTTACCATTAAGTTGTTAATGAAGGTACCTGAATAAGAGATACCATTACAGTCATTACCTAGTGACAAGATATAAAATTATTCTGACACCTCAACTCTTAGGCTGAATTCTGTTCTCATTTGGTATTTCATTATCAAGATAGGAATTAAAATAATAAAGTCAGGATTTAGCAAATTTGTTTCTGATCTTGAAGCCATATGGTCCTATTTCATGATGGTAACTGCTGCAGCCTTCATCTGTAAGGCAACAGCAGAAGAGTGGCAGTAAATGAAAGTGTTAAACAATTCCTATGGTTATTGTTCTAAAAGACGTGACATAGACGAATGGAAAATTGCCAAAACTAGGACTGGATAATCACCATTCACCTTGGCTGTGACTGGGCCACAGGATCCTATCCTAATCCACTCTCTCCATCACCTGGGATTTAGGTCTGGCCAGAACCTGTGCTGCTATTATCTTTTCCTTTTCAACATACCAATGTTTTCTTTTAAAAGTAGCTACGAATTAGATTTTTCTATGTTCAAAAATTACAAAGTTATAAATACCTGACTCTGATCTGGCTGATCAGAGACCAAAGCAGACTTTTAAGTAGCTGGCAGAGTAGACAGAGACCTTGTTCTGTGAATTTGCTTTCTCTTTTTCTCATTTATTTTGAGGACAACAACTTATATTTAAGTAATGTGTGCATGTGTTTGATGTGTTTATTTTCTTTTGCTTCAGCTGCAGTGATCAGCAAAAGCCAGTGCAAATCTGAGTACAGGTAAATTGTAATGCTAGTAAATGGTTCGCCAAAGCCTCATTACTGGGAGGAAGCAGCAAGGCCAATTTGCAGCTAGAAGCACTTTTTAAGTAGCATTTCATTCTAGCAGAAGGGAGCTTGATCTGCTGCAGGAGAGTAACATCTGTGCACACACTGTAGGGTGCACCTGCACCAGCATTTCAGTTTGGCTCACGAGCATGATTTTGAAATGTCTCTCCTAACTCTGCCAGGTGTGACTCCCCATCACCTTGGCTGGTTATCCAGTGCCACCCCAGAGCCCCCATGTTCCTGCACACCCCAGGCCAGGCCAACAGCATGACCTGTAAAAGCCTCACTCCAGAGGGCTGCAGCAGTCAGCCACCACATTATTTCACAGAGTGCATTTGAAAAAAGCCAGCTCCTTGCTGTTGGCATTACCATAGTAGCAGTAATAATGGTAATAATGATAGTAATGATGGTGTCTCACAACAAGAAGGGCCATGCTGTAATGTGTGCATGACCTTTCTAAGAGGGAGGGAGCCCTGACATTATGGACACAAGCCAGCCTGTGCCTCCAGGAGCTGGGTATCACTGGCCACATTTTACTTCACGGTATGCACATCTTGTCTGTACTTTATAAGAAGAAATACTTTCCCTGAAACTTAGGAAGTACAGGCTGTCCTCAAGGTTTTGCACCACAAAATGCCAGGGTTGTCCTGTTTTGGCCACTGGTGACAAAGGTGAATTTTGTTCATGATGATGGTGTGTTTATATCTGAAAATCAAAGGAAAGGAGACAAAAGTAACACCTGCATGCCTTGGAGAATATTTGCATGGCTAGAGAATTATAGAGTTTGTGCATTTACAGTCCTGCAAGAGCAGCATTTGATCAGAAATTGGGGACTAATTGCAAGCAAATATAAATTGGTCAATCTTAAACAAATAGACAAGAAAATACAAGATTGAGTGTATTCAGGCATCAAAGGAAAAAAAGAGCAAAACCAACAAAAATAATGACAGTCAATGGAATAAGGACATATCAACCGATATATATGCAATGACTTAATCTTTTGAACTTTTGAGTCACTTTTCCTTGGTTTTCTGTGTTTCTTTTATCTCCATGTTGATGCCAGAAATATTGTGATAGCATAGAGATCCACTCGTGTGCAAGAGCTTGCACATTTATAGCTGAGATTACAAGTACTTGGGGGCTAACACCAAGTCTGTTTATTAGCCTAGAGAGAACCAAGTTCTATGAATACCATTTATTAATTTGTAATGAATAAATAACACAAAGGAAATTGATGTGGAAATAACTATTCAAAGGAGGAAAGTGCTAATATTTCAGTGCAACATTTGCATGAAGAATTATTTGCAAAGTGTTATTCAAACATATATCGAGGTACTGAATAAGGAAAGCATTTATCCATAATAAGTATCTGATAAAAATATTGCCCATCTTTGCAATGAATAATTCAGTCTGCATTAGTAAGATGTGCATGACTCTGCACATTATTCATCTCTTTATAAATGCTATGGTAAATTGCTACAGGTTAATTGGTACTTATATCTTTTTCTGTGTAGAATGCTATTAGGTCCAATTTCTCAAAGGAGTTGAGCCACCCAGAAGTTTAAATATGATAATAAGTTGCAGATACTAAATCTGTGTGTAAATCAGGCCATGGCAATGTTAGTCACAGGGAGGCTGTTTGGGACTGGCATGGAGGGATAATGCAGCAGCCCAATCCAGGGACATGTTCTGTAGGGCTCTGCATGTATTCATTTCAGCCTAAACATTCTTTTCTTGTCAATACAAAGGCATGTTTAAAATGGATAGAATTAAGTGTTTAAAAGCTGATTAGAATCTGAACAGATTGCTGATGGGAAATACCAAAAGATGGATAAGACTGATTACTGGGCACTGTGATGAAAGATGACAAACAAGACATTGTGAAAAACAAGACATAATGATCTAGAAAGCTCACTCAAAAAGATCTCCCTACCATGTTTCTAGTTCTGTTTCATTATAATTGACATTTAGGCAGGCAGTGGGAGTCAAGCAATGTAAATAGCTGTGAATCTGGCATCCTGTTGTTAAAGCCTGGACAGGCAGTGAACAAACCCGTGTTCTAAGCCACAGAAGTGTATATGAGGTATGTGTAAGAAAAAAAAGAAAAATAGATTGTGAAACAGTAAGAACATTTCATTTAGATTTAGGTTTTTAAAAACTCATCATTCTAAAGCAAACTGCAGTTGCTTGATTCCAAAAACCATGTGGTTTCTGAGAGGATTTAAAGTTAAGCTGATTCAATTATTCACACTCTGACTTCAAAGAGCTCTCTAGACTGTATCAACCCATATGCCTGGTTAAAAGTTTGCATCTGTTGTAAAGCAGTTTTGATAACACAGCAGTCATATTGCCAAAATGAAGATATATTAATAACAGAACATTAGGAAAGCTTGTATCTATTTATATCTCTCTGCTTATCTTTATGCACATCCTAACAGACCATTATTTCTGTACATTGAACTATCCAGTGACCTTAGAGTGGGGATGTGCACATTGTGCTAAAGAAACATGAGTTATTTTATCAGGAAGCCATGCCTTGAAGTTCACTGAAGAAAAGCAGGGCAATACAGTGCAGGCCACCAAGAGCACAGGAACATGATGTCAGCAGGGCCTTGAAGGCACAGGGCATTATCAGAAGCCTTAAGTACACATCACAAGTAGCAAATTACTCTTCACAAGAGAAATGAAATCTTCAGAGCTGGGTGAAACCAGTTTTAGGGCCTAACTGGGACATGTGTTGAGTTGTGTAACAGTCTATTGCAGCTGGCTGGCAGCACAGGTAGAGGCTCCTTTAGATGGAACAAAAGATTGCAACAAAACCAACTGGTCACACAGGAATTTTATTTCAGAATTGGGTATGCAAGTTGATCACTCTGATATCCTCTACGGATGCATCTGTAAAATTATTTCATTATATTTGCTCTAGAGATGTGTTGCTTGTGTTTGGTTTGAGGCTTTAGTTTAATTTGGGTGCAGAAAGCTATACATTTTGGTTTTTCTTGGAAAACAAACATCAGCACTAACTGCTGTGTTGCTTAAAACACCTTTGTTTTATACAAAGCTTGAGACCTTCATCATCCCAAATGATGCCGTTCCATACGTCCAATTCTAGCATAATTGGCATTGTAAATCACTTGAAAAGACTGCAAAAAGCAGATATGTTTAGACATAAAATACGGGTTTGCAGCCTATATGGTCTTTGTAGGAACAAGATTCTTGTGACTGCTTTTTAAGCTAAAGAAAACTCATGTGCCTTTTCTGCCTGCTTTTATTTTGTGCTAACATAGGCTGATAGAGCAAATAAATAAATAATGTTTACACAAAGCTGTACTAGAATCATGTAGGTTTTATACCGTGGTCACACCTGAATAGCTTGATGATGTTGAGTACGTGAATTAAAGATGTTCTTGCTGTATAAAAAGATGCTGCATGCTGCAAGTGACAAAGCTGAAACACTGACTTACAAATCAGCCGTGCCATCCGGTGAGCTTGTTAAGCAGCATCCCCTCAGGAGACAGCAGTAAATGTGAATGATCAGCCATGAATCCACTTAGTGGATATCCTGTAAGGATTTATTTAGAGCCCACACTTTTTATCTGTAGACAGTTCTGAAAAACAGTATCTGTGAAATGATTCCTTAGTGCAGACATTTGGTACAGGGCTGGCATTACAACTCCAGGACCGCCTTTTTCTGAAAGTAATAATAAAGGATTTGACTAGGAAATAATGTGAGCGGGATTCTGATCCACCAGAAGTTGACAGTGCATGTCAGCTGTGGGTAAGGGGCAGCCAACCTCCCTTGGGATCACACAGGACTCTGCATTAATGGCAAATCTGCTTTCCCCCTCCCTTGAGACAGAAGTTTCAACGTGCAGAAACAGCAAAACTTCACACTTCAGCTCTTACTGACACCTCATTGCTAGAGGCATTACTCTTTCATTTTGAGACCTTCTTACTGCTTGTCCAGATTTGACCTGCTCTTCCTTTTCTTTTTGAGAGCTAGCATTACATGCTTTTCTAAATGAGAGTTCCCCTCAAACACTCTGAGAGATGCCTTCTCAGGTGTTTGGGTTTTTTTCCCCTGTGTTATACCCAATGTTATCTACACAAGTGGTCTGCATTTTCAGGAAGTCATTGATCTCTGCTGTATCAAATCTTAGCATGTTCATTAAGGACCTGTTTCAAACAGGCAAAATCCTCTCCACTTCTCTATTTTCCTTTATACCCTTGCTATCTGGCCTCTGGCTCCTCATGCTGCCTCCTTTCCCTCAGCACCCTTCATTCTGGAAAGCTTTGCTTGGTAAGTACCTGGCTTCCTCTGAAGACCACCCCCCCCAGGAGAAAATGAGGTGCTATTGGCAACCTCAGGAATAAACATCTGCTTCCATGCTGAGACAGGACAGAATGCCTTCAGACCAAGCTCCAGGGTAGCTCACGCTGCGGATCGGAGGAGGCTCTGACACAAGGTTATTTTGGTCAAGTCATGGTTCTGCGGGATGGTTTAGTCACCTCAGCTCTAACAGGCTGTGTGATGCAAAAGTAGAAAGGCATCTATTTTGCTGAATGTCTGAGCAGTTGTATCTTAAATATATATTTTCCATTTATATTTTCTCTTGAGAGGCTATTCATGCAATAATAACCTGAATTGGTTTGTACTGAAAAGACCTAACTTAATGCTGTTTTTCAGCTTCAGAAAATATGTTTGAATTTTATTCTAGCAGCATCTAATTCTTTATTTCACTCAAGCAAACCCAAGATGTTCATGCTGCTAAAAACAAACAACAACAACAAAAAAAAACCAGCCTGGCAGTTTCAGCGAAATTTTAACAGCATTAAATGATGATTAGCCAAGACTTCATTACTCTCACCAGATATAGCATGGTGTGTTTATAAGTATTAGGAAAACTGACCTTCAGTTGTGAAATTAAGTTAATAGACTTGAGGCACATTTGGCCAAACTTCTACACTTAGTTTGGCAGGGCAGTCCCCCAGGCTACTCTGAGACATGCAGCCCCTTGGCACTACTGCTGGCATGTTGGAGCTGATAGCCCAGAGCTGGGCTGCTGTATTCTCCTCCTAAGGTGGGGAGTAAAGGTAGAAATCACAAGTGATGAGCCTTCAGGTGGACTCAGAACATGTTTCTATGTGGACCTTATTCCAGGGTTAGTTCCAACATTTGGGGCAAAGACTTGCAGTCTTTTCCAGATAAGGCTACAGGGACCTGTCAATCTGACCATCCATCAGAGAACTACACCCACTGCAGTTGGTAAATTTGCCTCATACAAATTAGATTACTGCACCTGGGCTGCTTTTAATTGAGCACTGTATTTCCCTCTATTTGTGGCTCAGCTTTGGCAAAATCACTAATATACAGTGACAAAAAGCTCCACAAAGAATACTTTGAGCCTTGGGTAAAACGCCAAGAAGTGTAATTACTGATGTGCACAACAAGCCATTTCACTTGTGGTGGAAGTGTGATCCTAGCATTGATTTTTCCATTACAGCATCAAACTCCATGTATGATGCATTAACAGCACTTCAGTGGGTGAATATAAAAATCTGTCACTTGTTACAGCTGCCTCAGTGCCTGCCCTCCAACAGCCTCAAAACCTGTGCTGTGCCCCACCAGGGGTTATTTCAGTGGTTTGAGAAACGAGCACTTTGACACATGAGAAACCAGATAGTGAGAGGGGACATGGCTGCACATCCCATCTGCAAGACTGCACCTGCCACAGCACCCTGAATGGTGCAGGCAAGGGAGTTGGGGGGCTGCAAAGTGGGCAGGAATTTAATTTATCCTCCAAGATGGGGAGCTGTCAGTGCAGGTGTGCCAGTGTACCCGGCACTGCATGTGTGGAGTGTGACCTGCTGTGCTTGGGGTTGGGGGAAGCCCTTTGTCTCATCTTCATATGAAAGCACTGATCCAAGGCATACATGAAAAGAACATTCCCACAGTTCCTGGTTCTATGTAAGGACATTTTTTGAATACCTCAGATATAACTTCTGTGTTATCCACTTGGTTCCCCTGCCATCAAATCTGCTTTTGAAACACGCTTGGTAAATGTGGCTTAGCCATCCTGTACAAAGTCTTAACGTTTCCTGTGGCCCACCTTCAGAAGTTCTTTTCTTTCCCTAAAATGTATCTGAGGTGTCTCACTAGGATCCTCAGATCCACAAAAAGGACAGCAAAAGGATTCAGAAACAGTACATTGGACCCTCCACCTTTCAAAAGATGGAAGTTTTTGGAAGGAACAAAGTGTGACCAGAGTCAGGGACATCCTGTCAGATGCTGTAGTAAGAGGGCTGGTAAGAAGAGGTGGGGGAGTACATTGGGGTCTATGCAGTATTTGGATGAATCCAGAAATAATGGTCTTGTTCCAGCCCAACATACGATCAGTCTGGAAAAAACTTGCTTGAGTTCAACAGGTTACAGGCAAGAAGATAGTTAGCAAAACATAGAGTGGAACTGGGAGAGAAGCAGGGAGGATTGGAAGAGAGGGGATAAGTTGTACATTGTGGTTTAACCACAGCCAGCAACTCAGCCCCACACAGCTGCTTGCTCACTCCCCATGGTGGGATGGGGGAAGACAGCTGGAAGGGTAACAGTGAGAAAACTCTTAGGTTGAGATAAGTACAGTTTAATAACTGAAATAAAATAATATTAATACAAATTTGTAATGACAACAAAAATCATGAAAGAGAGAAATAGAACCCCAGAAAGACAGGTGACCCCCAGTTGCTCACCACCAACAGACCAATACTCAGCCTGTTCCTGAGCAGCAGCCCCTCACCAACCTTCCCCTAGCTCTATGTGCTGAGCATGATGCCATATGGGATGGGATATCCCTGGGTTCACTTGGGGTCAGCTGTCCTGGCTGTGTCCCCTCCAGCTCCTCGTGCACCCCCAGCCTGCTCACTGGTGGGTGGTGCAGGAAAGGCCTTGACTTTGTGTATGCACTGCTCAGCAGTAATGAAAACACCATGAATTATGAACGCTGCTTGCAGCACAAATCCAAACCACAGCCTCAAAGTAGCTACTGTGGAGAAACTGAGCTCTACCCCAGCCCAAGTTAGTACAGTGCAAAAGCAGTGCACTATTTCTCTAATGTGCTAAATAGAAAAGTGGCGACCTGCTCAGATTTTATATTACAGGGTCAGTTTATGTGAGCATGCATTTTCCAGTGCTTGATACCTGAAAATGGTATCACTCATCCAGACTTTCCTGGGATTAGTTTTACCATAAAATGACAGTCAGGAACTCAACAATTGTGATTTGAAGATAAGTTAAATTTATTCAGTATCAGCAGTGCATCATTCTACATGGTTTGGGGCAGTGTGATTCATTACATGCAAGAATCTCCTGCAAGAATATGAACTAATCTTATAGAATATAAATGTGTTGAAGAAATTTGTCCCCAAAATTTACTTCCTTGCTTTCAGTAACTCCAATTACTATTTGTTTTTAAGCAACCTTTCTAATACTGCAGACTGCAATGCTTCCTGACTTTGTTGCTGTTCCTTATATGGTTAACTGGAGCAAAAAAGGTCCACATAATGTTTGGGTTTTTTCATACAAATGGCAAGAATAAGCTCCTAAATGCTTCCTCCCTGGTATTCCTTAGCAAGCAAAATTTCATTACCCAAAAATAGTCTGACACTGTCCAAACACAGAAGCCAGCAGAAACGGAAAAGAAACACAGGAGTATTTTTGCTTTCTTTCCTAGTACACGCAGATAAAGAGCAATATTTATCTGCACACACGAGATAATTTAAACTATTGTAGTACCCTATCGAATTTGTATTCCTCCTACCTCCCCCCAGGTAATAAGGTGCCACAAAATGAGTTCTGTACGTCACCCCTTGTCACGCTGCCTCTGTTGGTCTGACTCCATGGAGTCACCTGTGTGGTCCTGCCTCCAGCAGCTTCACGGAGGTGCTCGGCAGGGCTGTGGGAGAGGCTGCCCGGCCTTGCTGGTTCTCATGCCTGGCTGTGATGGTCTCTGTCCAGCCTGTTCTCTTGCCATGAATTACCTCTCACAGGGGAGGCCTGGGAGCAGCCCTTGAGCTTGCTGCCCCACCAGCATTCAGAAGAATGAAGTCCCTGCCTGAACAGCAGACATGCAAACCTCCTGCTGCCCTGCTACATCCACCCTTCCTCATGGTCTGTGCCCGCCACATGCCTCCAGCTTTGCCAGGAGGAATTCTCATCCTTACGGTTATTCCTTGGCCTGACCTCTCTGCTGGAAGGCTGCCAGCAAAATTAGAAATTAATTTCAGGTCTAGCAGTGGTTTTACGTGATGCAACTGCTTGTCTGCTGGGAACATGATTCAATTCCCAGAGTCATTGGGCACTGAACAGACTGTGCAGAGTAACAGTTTTCAATCAATACTGACCTGAGCTGGAGATGAACCCATCTGGAAGAGATGAGAAGCTCTGCAAAGCTCCCATTTACAATTCCCTTTGACATGCTGATTCCCTACCACTGGCCGATCCCTTCTTTCCCAGGATCGCTATGAAGCAAACTCTATTTCATTAAGCTCATGACCTTACATTTGATTTTTCAGAGAATTATGACCTACTTTGTGTCTGGGCTTTGTGCTTGTTTTTAACTCTTCTGATGAAGTAAATAGTAAGTAAGTTAATTACTAGAGGACAAGCATTTATTTTTAATACTTTTAATAATCTATTTTTAATATTTTAATAGCTTCTCAGTGTAACCAGTGTAACATAAAAATATTTAGGGCCCTTCTTTGTAATTCTAACAACTATTAGTTCTTTTATTTTATTGTTGCTTTTACTTCTAACCTTGATGAAGTGTCTTATACCTCACTGCAGAGTATTACATGAAACTCTGCCAAAATGAAACCTCTGGCCTGAAACACTGTAAAGAGTCCATAGCTTAGAATAATGCTGCATCTTGCCACTGGCTAAACTGATCTAAGCCTAACCATGTCTACAGGAAGAAAGGAAAACAAAAAAGGAGATTTCCCCTCCCCATGCTCTTAATCCACCTTTCTCTATACTAATCTGAAGATGAGCTTGTGAATGGTCAGTAAGGAGGCCAGGGCCCAGTTTGCTGAGCATCTGGCCTAGATCCTCAGCTGATGTATATAATTTATGTTTTCAACCTCATCCCACCAGCAGCAGATTGTGTTCCTGAACAGTAAATACTGACTGCTATGAGGCTCTATTGAGCTTCAACAAACCATTCTTTTCTATTCTAGCTCTTTTCCCAGATTAAGTCCAGATAAGCAAATTAAAGCATGTCACAGCAAGACAGGCCAACATAGCAGGGTTTTGAAGCTGTGTTTTGATTTTTGCTAGTAAGGAAGTATGTCACTGATGCTGTACCTTAACCAGGTTGTATTGCAGTCTCCCCAAATTATATTTACCCCTTTCCTAAAACAATAAAGGTCCTGCTAATTGGGCCATAACACACAGCATATTTCTGAATAGTGTGGTACATAATAAGCAGACCTCTAGGAGCAGGGGGTAACCAAAGACCTGATAGAGACACGGCCCTGAAGACCTTAATTAGTTGAAACAGTCTCTGACCTTCAGTTTGCTTTGTCCAAGTAGAGCCTCCAAGACAGGCTGTAACACATTTATCCAATAAACTTGTCACACGACAAAGGCTGTGCAGCAGTGCTTGGTTGGGCCTGCCTGCACTGAAAGGTAAGAGGATCTCAGGTTGTTTACCAGAAGGTGTTGCACAATGCACAAGTTAAAAGCAGGCTGGCAGGCTCTGTGGGAGCCACACTGCACAGCACTTCCCCAGCTGCCTGGGTCAAAGGCTTGCATAATGTCAAGAAAAGGAATGTGTATCTGTGATATTATTTGAAGAAGCTTCATTAACAATATAATCTGGTGTAGTTTTCCAGCTCAGCATGCAAATTTGAATTTCTGAGGTATAAAGAGAAAAAATGGAGTAGCTCATTGTATTGACATATATTGTTTGGTTAATTTTAGATTTTGTGGCACTCTTGGCAAACCATTTCACACATTTAGGTAATTTCTTGATACAACTGCATATAAATAATAATGCCAGGAAACACAAACTTGCTTTATCCCTCTTTCATGCAGTGCCAAGTAAGAAGCTCTGATGAAGTCAGAGCAGTTACTCCAACACGAAATGCACGAGTCTCACCCTCACACCACACAGAGCGACGCTCTCACTGTTTTGTTTTAAACACACTATTCTGCACTGAGTCTTCAAATTTATGTTATTTGATTCAATAAATGTTTGATGGTCTCAGTGTAGCATCTAGTGGAGAAAGGGTAAATAACAGAAAAAAATGCAAAGCAGAGCAGTGCCATTAACCCTGGTGCACAGTGGGGATGAAAGTGTTCCCTGTTGGGGAGGAGGAATACTGGGAATACTCCCTCAAATCATTCAGTGGAACACTTCAAGGGTTTCTGCAAAGTGGCTGCAGTTAACTGGGTACAATACAGGGCTTCTAATCCTGGCAGAGTAGGATGCTATCACTGGCCTGAATTCAGCTCAGGAAAGTCTCTGTGTCTGAGGTACACAATTGCTATGAGGGCAAATTGTCCTTTAGAATTTTCCCTTAGTTTAAATATGCTTTTGCTGCAGCAGTAATGTTTCTGTCCTGGCTTAGTCAGTTTTGTGTTTCTTGAGTTCATGCTAATACTGTCCCCAATTTAACTACAGAGCCAGAGCTGCTGTTCTCCAAATTTTGTCCTGCCCTAGCTGCTGCAGAACCCAAACGATGTCAGTGTTGCTGCAGCAGCTGGTCACACTGGAAACACCACAGCCAGATCTGGCTCGGAGGGGACTTGGCTCAGGACTAGTCCAGGACCCGTGGTGCAGCCAGACCTCGTAGGTCTCAGGGAAGTTGTGAATGCACAAGCAAAGCAGGAATTGTCCTCGCTGCCTTTGCATATTTAATCTGGGATTCAAGGGCTTAGCTTTCAAGACATACCAAATATCAGCAGGTCCTGAAAAATGGGGTCTTCTGTGTAATTATTTAACAGCAGCAAAAAAAGCTTAGTGTAACATTTTTAATATTTTTTTCTTAATGTCATTATTGTATCCTGTTTATAAACAAATTAGAGTAGCATATCCATGGTAAAAGAAAAGAAAGCTTAATTTTCAATAACTGTGACCTTGACAGAGTAAAGAATAGAAGGCTTGTTTTATAATTATTTTCTTTAAACTTTATTGTGACTTTTCAAGTGCATAATGTGTTTAGTATTTTATGGGGAGGTGAACAAAGAAGCACAAGTCCATACACCAGAGTCTGCCTCTAGGCACAGTTCATAGTGGAGAGGTCTCCACTGTTAGAGGGGGGAGACAGCTATGAAATTAATGATGGGTTTGTAGAGCCAGTTCTTCATGATATGGCATGGAAATGTGCTGCCTTGGGCAGGAATACAAAGTAGAGGGTATGTCCCTCATTAACAGCACCTCTAGAGAACACTGTGATTAATCCAAAATTATCTGAGATGCAATTTCTTTGCAATTCATGAGGACTCTATATGTTGCTACATATGTGTAGCAAGCAATTACAGAAGAATCTGCATTAGCCTTGTGGCACTAACCAATATGTAGCAGCAGACTCAAGGGTTCCCCATTCTGTATTTGTCCTTGCTAAATCTTCGAAGCAAGATAGGTCAGATCTGCTCACTCCTTCATCCCCATTAGCACATTGTAAGGTGTAAACTAGGGGGGATTCCTGTTTTCCTACCTTGGTGCAGAGTAGAGCTGACAGTGCTGCCTGCAAGCATTGAGACTGCCAATTTTGTCTTCCAAAATGCCTCCCAGGTCATCTCCTAAATATGCCTTTCAGATCTGTCCTAATCTCAGTCCAACCCCTCATTACTTGATATTTTCCTATTCCTCTGAACTGCTCAGGGTCCTGTCTGATGATCCCAGGACAAGTCCACTGCAATGAAGGTAACTATCCTATTTTTTAGTACTTAAGAAAGGGCAGCAGACATTACCAAAAAACCCTCTCACTGCAGTCCAGTGACTGAGCCTGGAGCTGGAGAGAAAGAGCTCCAGATTTTTACCATTTTACACAGATAGGAATTCACGCACACTTTCTACTGTCCTAAAGGTGACTTTACTAAAGGTAAAGCCAAGCATTCAAAAGGTAGTTTGTTTCCAAGACTGTGAAATAATATAGGTGCATTTTAATTTTCATTCTGTCGTTCTTTGGGGTTTTTTCTGACTTTTTCAACTTTCATGCTTCCAAGTCCCCACAGCTATTATGACTAGACACATCATCATTATCACTCTTATTATCAGTACCATGGCTGTTTGTAACACTAGTACATGAAAGCTAAGATTCTTAGATAACAAGCAAATTTTACAAGCTGTGGGTAACATTTCAGACCTGCTATAGATCAGATAAAAGCCACATTAAATGTGCCACTAAATGCTAGCCTTGGTGGTGGTGTCACCAGAGCCATGAAGCACTGAGCCATCCTGTCCTCAGTGTGCGGTCCCTTTGGGGTTGAGTGAGAAAGGTGCAGGTAGAGCAGTGATGTAAGTGCAATACTGTGCCTTGTTGGTTTCAATGTTGTCAGTCCATAGGGCTGGGAACTCACCCTTTACTGGCATCTCTCTTCTATTCCTTGGTAACTCAGAAGCCAATTTTGTGTCTGTGAAAGCATCTTTCCAGGGCTCTATTCACCAAGAGGCAAATAGTTTGAAAACTTCCACTGGCTCTCTGGTCCTCTCGTCTTTGCTGGAAGTTTCAGATGTCATCTGGTACACTCCATCTATACTATTTTTAGGATACAAATATTTTTAAATAAAAAGGAACATGTATAACGTTTTGCACTCTTGATCTGATATTTTACTGCCCTATTAGAAAATTCAGGGAGCTGAATTTTCTGTAAATGGTGATGCTTTTTATTATAATTAGTCTGGCTAATTTCTACATTATCAGCCCAAGCTTTCTAATATTTTTTGTTACTTATGACATGAACTTTGGAACCACTTCAGGAAGCCAGAAAGTGAACATTCTATGAATCAAAAATGCACAAAGGTTATACAGCTTCTGGAAGAACTTAACTGGTCAAAAAATCTCTCGGCAATTTTTTTGCAGGGAGGCCAGAATGTGGGTGTACCAGGAAGTATTTTGCACGTTTTGTTTAGCCGAGTTGCTGCTGTGCCATCTTTGTCTTTTTCTTAGGACAGGCCAAATGTGGCAGTTTTCTGTACCACGCACTAATTCAAGGTCAGAGCAAACCACAACAGTCAATAAACGCTCTTTTATTTTTCTCTTCAGAGATATTTGTAAAGAATACTTTGGAAACATGTCATGTTATGCTGCAATGAAGAAAGATTTTTTCAGGACTGGGGTTGCATTTCTGGCTATGTTTTACCAGCAGGGGAAAAGCCCTACACTGCTGCTGGCTGTTGGCAGACAATGCCGACCTCAAAACCGCAACTGTGAAACTGCGGCGCACTGAGAGGTGACACATGGTTTCCCCTGTGTCTCACATGAGTGAGGAGTTCTGTGCGAACTTTTATAAAGAAGCCTGGGAAAGGCTGAAGTAAGCAAGCACTAAAGTTTTGGGTTTTTTTTTCATCTGCAGCAAAAAAAAATGGGAAGGGATGACAGAGAGGCCATTTTCTCCTCTCTTCTTCTATATGTATTGGTATTTTTCAAAAGGTTTCCGTATGTTCCACTAGAAACAGGCTTGAAATATGAAACTGGCCATCTGAAAGCCTGAGCTCATTCCAGTGTTTGCCTTGTAGATCAAGGAAGCAAAACCAATTCAAGCAGCTTCTTTACTAAGCATGCCCTGCTTATCTACACAAGCTGCTGTCACCTTAAGAGAATAAAGTGCTATGGCCTTCACTCAGGGATCTTAGCAACAGAAATGTAAATAGCATTGAGTACAAAATACAGCAGCCTGTGCACTTACATCATTCTTATTAGAACCAATGCTATCTAACTTTCAGCTTTGAAAGAGAATTTTCTACTTTCCTGGTAGTTACCTACAATTCAGCCAAATACAGGTCATGGTAAAGTTAGGGAAAAATAAAATAAAGCCTTTGGAGGTGAAACCTGTATGTCTGAGCTGCTCATTTCAAAAATTACTTGAATTTTTTTATCACTGTAGAAAGAAATCCTTAGTAGCATTGAACTAATCCTCACAAATGGAGCCCACTGATACCATCTTTACTTTTTGCATGTATCTATCTCTTGTCCCAAATACTCCAGAAATTTTCTGAAAAGTTCCAAATCCAGAAGGCTTTAGTGGCAGTTTTTAGTGCTGGGTTGCTTAATGATGGACTGAGAAAAAAACTATTTTAAAACATGCAACACAGCTCAAACCAAAGTTATAGGCCTGTTGCAGAAATTATTGGGTGAGGTTCTTTGGGCTAAGTCAAAATGAAGGTCTAACTAAAATGTCATTTTTGGCTTTGTATCTATGCAACTGGTTTTCTAAATTAAGATCACTGGATCTCATCTCAAAATGTTGATTAAATCCCTCTTAAGGTTTTAAAAATGTTCATTAGATGTTCCATTGATTTAAATGTTTTACTGGGATTTCTCAAGTTCAGTCCCCACAGGACATGCCAAGAAGCAGGAGGTCTGAGGTGGGGATGTCTTTCTGCTGCAGCTCTAATATAAGAAAGGTTGACCTGAGTCACACCAAAGGTCCAGGTAATTCTGGTGCCCTGCAGTTCCCTATAGCAGAAATGTAACAGAGCAGTTACAGCAAATTTCTCCTCCTATTTACCAGTCCAATCTCTGACCATCTAAGGACTGAATTGGAGGCTCTATCCATTTCTCTGTAAAGCAGCCTCTTTTTCTGTTAATTTGTCTAGGAACTTCTTGCAGCTCTAAGTATTTTTGGCATCTAAAAAATCTCATGATGATGAATTATCCAAATTAAGCAGATGTTGTTTAAATGGTACTTCCTTTTGCTTGTTTTACACTTCCATCTGAAAAAATATTATTAGATTCATTGTTCTCATAAGAAATGAGTTAATTGTTCCCATTCACCTTTCCCATTTCAGACTTGATTTTTGACACCTGCATTACATCTCCTGTTTCTCATCTACTTTCTAAGTAGTTCCAGAGTACTTGACCTGTCTTAGAAGGCATTCCATCTTTCTTTTTTTCATCAATCTTTTTCCTGTTTTTTCATGTTTTTCCAAGGCTTAAGATGTTACCACACGTCAAGATTCTGTAAGAAGAATTTTGTCTTGTATTAAAGGAGAGAACATGATTCCTGAAGATTTATCCAGTAGCATTTTATTTTATTTTTATTTTTATTTAATTTAATTTTATGTTATTTTATTTATTTTTTATTGTTGCTTTTTCATTCTCTTCTGTCCTTGACAGCCCTAACTGCCTCTCTGTGCACTGAGATAACAGTATCAGAAAAGTGTCCATAGTGACTTAAAAATATCTTTGCTGACTGATATGAACAAATTAGAGTCTACTATGTTGCACAAGTAGATATTTTGTTTCCCTTTCATTTACGTGATCATTGCATTTTAGCTGCTATTTTATCACCTACTCCATCTTTATCATGATGCTTTTTCTTTTGGCTACTTTGTGTCAGCAGTTTTGGTTTTTATTTTCCTGAATAATTGTGAATCCCTAGCAAACACTGTCCAATCCTGTTTCACTTACCACTTGTGAACAGGCTGTAAAGCTCATGTGCGTTTGGAATCTCACTGGTTACTCCCTTTGTGATCATTTACCCATCCATCTTCCCTTTGAAGCAGTTACTAATCACAAACAGAGCTCCCTTCCTGTAAAACTGTTTGGGGAAATCTTTATACGTGATTGCTGATTGCTTCATCCAGGCTGCATGTTAAATGTTCCTCACATCATGCCTGCAGCTCCTGTATTGGTCAGACTGGGAAGATACTCCGAACATGCTCTGTCTCCCAGAGTCCCACACATTTGGATTTCCTTTCTGTGGAAATTAGACTGGGAGTAAAAACAAGCTGAGAAGAGGAGAGGAGGAAGAAGATAGCAGAAGACGGTACAAACTTGGTCTTCTTCCAGCAGGGAGTTGATTATGGCTGAGCACTCCAGTGTCCCAGTGTTTATATAAAGTCTACATAAGCCAGCTCCTCTTTATCAATATTTGCTGACTTCGCTGACATTTTTAAAACACTACCAGGTTTGCAGTTTCCAGTTCTTCTCATTACATGGTGATGAGCCATGTGTTAGACTGACTGGTTTGTCATTTCTGTTTTCTCTGAAGTCCTGTCTAAAAATTTCTGCTCCTCCAGAACTGAGTTCACTCCAAACCATAAATTACAAAGCACAGTTAATAGTTTAGTGATTTCAGATTCAAGTTCCTTTTAAAGCCTGGGATTAAAATTACATTGTCCTGGCATTCAGGTACTGTACAGTTTACTGACTGGCTCCAAAACCACAGCTACCCAGTTTTGCAAATAGGTTTTTTCTGCTCGTGCCCCTAAAAAAGGTTTTGTTGTGGCAATCACCTCAAAATCTGCCATAAAGAACAGTGACAGAAAAAAGTACTTTGTTTTCTCCTGTTTTCCCTGAATGCTCCTGTTACAGCTCTGTTGCCTGCTAGTTCCTCACATTCTCTGGCAGATTTCTTTGGAAAAAAATTATGCTTCAAAATATATTTTTAGCTGGTCTATTATGGTTTTTTTGCCAGAGTTTATGCGACTCCTTTTGGACAGAAGCAGAAAATAACAGTATTCCACAGGTGAATGCACAAGTGGACTTCACAAAATTGCTCGGTTGTTTGCAGTGGGTATCTAGAAGTTCAACGTTGTGGCACTTTGATGTGTGCTAAAGGCAAAGGAGTTTATCCAAGGCTGGCTGGAGAAAAAAGGACTTAGTGAAATATGGTCCAGAAATTGTAAGTACTGGTGTTTCCATTATTTTTCAGTTTCAGTGTATTTCTGAGCATTATATTAAAGGTATTTATAAAAGAAATACAGCCAGCCTCCAGACTGTATGATAGCTGCAACAAGCTTATTACCACAAATTACTATTTTGCAGTATTGTAAAAATTAGTACTGTGGAGCCCTATGGCACCAGCTATTGCACAAACTTAAAGAGAAAGTGAGTCCCTGTCCCAAGCAGCAAAATTCTTGTCCCCATAGCTTAGGACACTGCTGAACACCCACATTCAATATTTGTGTCCATACTATGCACTATACATATATTAACAGTGGTCCCAAAGCCA
Source organism: Drymodes brunneopygia (assembly GCA_013400955.1). Taxonomy (NCBI): domain Eukaryota; kingdom Metazoa; phylum Chordata; class Aves; order Passeriformes; family Petroicidae; genus Drymodes; species Drymodes brunneopygia. The sequence continues at coordinate 117,471 of VZTZ01001710.1, forward strand.
TGTTCCAGCACAAACTTCTCTGCCATTTATGCTGAGCAGTGGCACTTCCACATGGGATTTGGCCAACTTTAAGGTTGTTCCCTGAGTAACGTGTGTATGTTCTAAGGGCTCTGCTGAATTAGGACCTTACTTTATAGAAAATGTATCTGCTAATATACATACATTATGCTTGATCAAGCTTACCGTTAAGATTAAGTGCCTTGTCTCATCTTTTCACAGCTAAACTCCACCTGCGGCGAGAGTAATTTATCTTGAATTGCTTTAATGCAGTGTTTGAGTAAGTGTTCTTGGCCACAAAGCAGTTTGCATGTATTTCAGTGGGAGACTTAAAATCCCATTCACATTTTTAATATACATTTTTCTCACATAAATTATCACAGCTTGGTTGGCAGGTCTTGCATGAGTAATAAGGTTGTTGGCACAAACACACACCATGGATCTGTTAGGTAAAGGAGAAGCTTTTGTTTGGTTCTGTATTTACACCAGAGGTTTAACTTGTACAAAATGGTTCACGATACTGGTGTTTTACTAGCAGGACACAACGAGTCATGAGATAACATCCTCCCCAAAATGCATCAACAGAGTACAGATAAATCCCCATGCACTGGTTTGAAAATTAAACTCTTGCTATGCAAAATATCATCACAAAACACTGCTTTCATTGCTTATGTACACAGGCGGACAACAGCCAAAAATTTGCTGTTATATGAAAGAGCCATGCCCCTGGAAGAGGTTTGAGCAGAATGCACTTTTTACATGAGAAAGGAATGTGCTCTTTCAAGTAAATAATGACAAAGTGACATTTCAGTTTGCTTTCTCTCTTTCATTCATGATTTTGGGACGTGATTGCTCAGGGTATATAACATGTAACTCAGAATTCTGCAAAGTAAGTGTTTTGCTGAACTCTGCAATGTAAGGTCTGAGCAATGTCTGCACTCAAACATCCTGCAGTGCAGTTTTGCTCCATTGCTGTTGTGAGAGCATGAGCTGGAGAATTTTGTCTCAATATCTGTTTAGTGCTCTTGCAATGTAGGCCTGACCTGAAGTACTCTGCACATGGTGGGAATCTTCCACAGCCTTGATTTAGGGCTTTAAATCAAGTCTTCTGTAAAAATATGCAGAAAAGATGATGTATTGCAAGGAAATAATTTTGGGATGTATATAATACCTGTATGTGTCACCAATTGTGTTAGATCAGCAAAACAAATCTCTTTGTAACACTGCAAGGTTACCTTTGCCATAACAATACTGTGTAGTTCTACAGTCACCACACTGAGTGGTTTGGGTTGCTCCTCCATCACACAGTCTGTTGGAAGTAATGTATTTAATGTATTTTTTGTTCTCCTCAGATTGAACATAATTGTATGTTTAACACAAACCATGCACAAGAAAATGATATGAAAATGTGAGAGGCAGAATTGGAAGCTTAAGTGCAAATGGATTAAAATGTATGTATGCAATTTGTGACTAAATTTGACATGATCTCAAAGAGAATTATTAGGAAACCAAGACAACTCTGCAGTTAAGGATGCCTTTAATGCACAGAAGAACATATGCTCTGCTCAAGAGGCTGGCAGCAGCTCACAAATGCAGGATGCAGTTGCTGGATGTCTCTACGTGCCCCAAGTCTGTCAATATAACTACAGAGATGTTCAGGAAGAGCTGGAGAAACATGGATGCAATAAGGAATGGCATTATTGATGCTATGTGTATTATTTTGGGGCTTTATGAAATCATCAGTCTAGGAATTGTTCAATACAGGGGAATCATTCACATTTCAAGCTTTGTCATCTTAGACTTTTGTTAATAAAATGTAAATCTCAGCAATTTATAACTGTTTTCTGCTCATTACCATTAAGAAGTTTATTATTTAAAAGTGCTCCAGAGATTGTGATCTGAAATTTCTACTTGACTGCCTTCCCCAAATTCATTCTCACCCCTGATTTGACTTGTTCCTGAAAGAAGTCATGTGGAGTATCCTGTATATCCTAATACTCTGGAAATGGGAGAGGTTACAAGTCCTTGGATTATTTAGCCTATTAAAATGGAAGGGGTATGACTGCTTTATTAAAAGTAATTGGGGGAAAACACTGCTAAGAGGGGAGGACTATTGAAGCAAAAGAACAAAACTGGCACAAGAACAATTTAGGTTGGAAATGTATATAAGGTTTGCAAACATCAAACGAATGAGATTTTAGAAAGCTCCCTAATTAGAGGAGAACATGCAAACTCCTTCAGTATTACTCCACATCTTGCTATGGTTACGAATTTAATTGTGAAATCCAAGGACTCATTCCCAAACGCTGGACCCAGTAATCTTAAGGGTCTTTCCCAGCCTAAATGATTCTATATATTCTATGTGTCTGTTATTAGGTAACGAGCTTGTTGTGAGAGGTTGTATTTTAATTAGTGGACATTAAAGACATTTTTAACCAAACCCTTTCACACACGGTGTTAAGTACATCAAAGGACCGAGTTGTGTTAAACCATGTCTTTGAACGCAAACCTTCCCATGGGCCACATATGAAAATCGTAATGTGGCCAAGAGGCACAATACATCTCACACTCTGGAAAGCTCCGGCAAGGACCTACGGGCACTAATGACCCTCTGAGACATTCGCAGGATGAGGCTGGGTGACCATGTGACCAACACGGAGAGTTATGACATTAAGACAACCCACGGCTCCTCTGTGGCTCATATTTTCCCTCCGACGAAGCGGGTCGAAAGAGCAGCCTGCGGCTCCCCCGGGCACACCCTCCGTCAGCGGGACCCCGGCCCAGGGCGAGGTGAAGGCGGCAGGAGAGCGGCTGAACCGAGCACGGGCAGCGCCGCTGCTGAGGGCCGCCCCGGGAGCGCACCGCTATCGGCGTCAGTGACGGCCCAGCTGACCAATCCGTGCTCACCGTCGCCTTCATCCATGGCAAGTCCAACCAATCAGAGCGCCAGCTGCACTCTCAGTCCTGCCTCCTCTCTTTTACGGACACACGGTGGAACCAATAGAAAGGAGAGCAGAGCGCCCGCCCCCCTTGGCTCTCGCGAGCTCTCGGCGGCCACCTCCCGCCCGCCGGCGGTGACTGCGCAGCCGCCATGTTGGTTGCTATGCTGCCCGCGTGAGGCGGGTGGGAGGGCAGCGATGAGGGGAGGAGGCTGCGGGTCCTCCCTCCTCCTCCCCCACGGGCGCTCGCTCGCTCACCGGCAGGGAAGGCGCCTTTGCAGCGCCCCGTCGCTCCAGCTCCCCCCGGTGCCCTTTGCCTCCTGGCCGGGGCTCCGCGCGGGGCAGCCGCCGGTCCGTGCGAGGCAGTGCCGCGCCCCGTGAGGGAGAGCCCCGGCCCGTGCGGCCCCTCCGGCCGGTCGCTGTGAGGAGAGGGGGGGAGGAGAGGCCGGAGGGTGGGGGTGTCCTCCGCCTTCCCCCCGGGGCTCCTCCGTCCCCTTCTCCCCTAGCTCCTTTCCCCCTTCCTCCCCCCGCTCCCTCGGCCCAGCCGCCGCAGTACGATGCGGCGCTCGCCGCTGCGGCGGGGCGCGGGGCGGCTGCTGTCGCTGCTCCCGAGGCTGCGGCTCGAGGGGAGCGAGCTGCGGGGGCAGGTCGGGGTCTCTCAAATGCGGTGAACTCTGCCGAACGGCTGAAACGGATTTTTATTTTAGGCTGTTTAATAAAAAACTTTGCGATCCTGTGCTTTCTAGGCACATGTGCTCGTTGCCCTGGTTATGGGCAGGGAGGGAAAATAGGTTTGAGTGCTGTCTTTGCATTCCTCTGGTACATTTTTAGTGTCTCCCTCGAGCAGGAGGCTTGTATAATCGCTGTGTCTGTATGCGACAGAGGCTTTCCGTGTACCTGGTGATGGGTTAACTCGTGCATGCTGTTGCAGCACCGTCTGGAAGAGGAATAACGTCTTTTCGCTTTCAAAAATCTCCCAAGAGCTAGTAGCTAAAACTAGATAGCTGCCAGTGTACGTGAAATGTTCCCACCGCTGGTCTGTTCAAAGGATATACGTCGTTCAGATGTAAAATACACGTGAATGAACTTGTGCTGCTATTTACACCCATCCAAGACTTCAGTGTGGCTAAGCTGTTACAATATTTTAACTGTGCATAGAAAATATTTGTGTGATCTATGTGTTACAGAAGTGCTAATGGATCTCAGCTGAAGAATAATTGTTAGACTACAGTGTGCACATACATTTGCTCACCCACGGGGCATTTCTCTTGCCCCGAGCTAAACTCGGAGTTCAATGGTGAGGGGGTTTTGTGAATGCACGTTTGCCTGCTTGTTGTGGCAAATAAGTGCTCTGTAATGTTGGGAGCCACCGACGTGTTCATACGCATGCAGACATTGTGTGCTCGTCACATTGTAAATCTGCGTTGCAGGAATACAGGAATGAGTTACATTAGAATTGGTAAACCCATTTTTTATTAGATATGTATATTGTAGGGAAGTTTTCCAGTTCATTGCTTGAACATAATATATTCGGTATTGTAATCTTACGGATGCCATTTTCTTGACAATGGATTTCTTGCTTCACTGACCTAAAAAGTTGTTTTTACATGTTGGCATGACTCTAGCTTGCACCATGTTGATAAAATATGATTCTGGATGATAAGCTTACAAATATGTACACGTGTGTCAATATGTTTCCCACGCAAGTTTATAAACTCAAAAATATGCTGTTGATCTGATTTTTTTGCTATAATTTTGTTGTCATTGCAGTTTCTTTGTATTTTTAGATGATGTGTGTGTTTTTAATTGAAGTTTTATAGTCAGGTTAAACATTGAAATACAAATGCATTTTCCTCACAAGCAGAAATATATAAATATTTTACCTTTCAGTATATTTTTCTGATGTTTGCAGTTAAATTTGTTAGGAATCAGATTTACCTTATTAGAATTTACTTCGATAGTTACTTCTTGCTCAGCAAAATTGTTGATAAAATGTATTGTTTGTTGCCATGCCTTACAACTCTCATGTCCTGTTAATGTCTAATTTAGGTTCTACATAGCAGTATTGATTGAACACTCTTGCTAAAAATACTGTCAGGGTAGGGTACACTTGCACTCTAGCAGCTGGAAAGTTCAACCAATACTGTTTTTCTGTGACTAGAATTAGTTTATTATTAGCAGGTATATTTGTAAAACATGAATTAAAATCAAAATCCTGTAATCTTAGAAGTAATGCTAGTGGCTCTGTGGAGTGGATGAGCTCTGTTAGTGAGCAGAGTTCATGTAGTACTATTTGCATGTCACTGCCATTAGCATATTTGAAATATATGGTAAGTTAATACTCAGGGTACATTGTTTCTGCTCAGATCCTGCAGTGGGCCCTGTTTGGGCAGTCAGAGCCACCTGCACAAATGTTACTGCAGGAACTGGAGCTCAAACATTGGTTCTGATTCAGGAGACATCAGGCCTGTGTTTGTGGTGGGCATTTGCTGGGTGTGAGTGTTTGGTTGTGTTTGTGTGATGTCACAGGGGCTTCTGAGCATGCAGAGCTCTGGGGCTGGAGGCCCAATACAATAGTGTGTGACACAATTACTGGGGGATAAAGACACTTTTAAAAGGTTGTTTTCATATTGTTGAAAGGTCCTGAGCAGCATCTGGGGGTTCCATTCCACTGGTCATTATTTATGGTTGTTACTTGATAAGGATTTTGTTGAGGCTACATGGGAGTTCTGTGCATTGGTTTATGTGCACATACAGAAAGTGGGATGCAGGCTCTGCAAGTGTGTTCTGGAGAGCTGAGGGGAAAGGAGCCAAGATGGGTCAGCCATAGGCTCACCTGTGTGTGGGAAACACAATAGCTTGCTCAGGGCAGTTTAGACTTTGGATGTAGTCAGTGGGTTGGGTAAACGTCTTCTGAAAATTACAGTGAATTGAATATTCTGTTTTAACTTTTCAACTGGTCAAAACTTTATTTAAAACAAACAGTAGGCATGTGCATTTTTTTTTTTTTTTGGTGTTGGAATTGATATTAGACTATTTTCCTTAAACTGACAAATAGCACACTTCTGTGTTTTGTCTTCTTGGGTCTTCCTACTGACAATAGTTTGATCCTCTGATTCATCATGATTGTGCCTTGCTCTTCTCATTGGGTTTAAATTTGGTGCAAGATGGTATGAATCCCATGCCTTCACATCCTGTGTCTGTGTCACCTCACTTCCATTCTCACCAATTGTAAAATGGTCAAACAAGAGAATCTTTCAGCAGATGGTTGACTATGCGCTTTTTTTTTTTTTTATAATACCTCACTTTCACTCTGGTGCTGTCACTTTTCATAAAATGGCCAGACAAAATTCTCATGGATTTTAATGTGCTCCAACCTAAATAAGTGTGAAAATGGCTTGTGTATTATATAACACGGAATTGTTCATGAGGGAAAGAAGGAACTGTGAAGGTGGAAGAGCAAGGGGAGGGGAGAATGGCCCGAGCAGGAGACAAACCCCAAGGAGCTCAGCAGTGGGCTGGTAATACAACAGCAGGTCTTTGCTGTCTGGACCAGCTGTTCATATGTGCTTGTTTGGGAACAGAGGCTGTTTTTCCTTCAGGACTTGTAATCCACTGAAGTAGCACAAAAACAATTTTCTCTAGGCTTTTGCAAACCTTTAATTTCTAAAATTTTGGTGTTCCTTTGAAGTCTGTATTTATATATATGTAATTATTATAGTATCATATATGCAGGTATATATTCAAAATCTCTATCCTTATGTTAGAGAATTTCAGGGTTTTTAGAAAACTATTGCTGTTTGTCACTTACAAAATAAATTACTTCAGGTTTATAGCAGTTAAAGGGTTGACAGAAGTTTTATCAATGTGCTGCTATACCAGAATTTGATGTCCAGATGTGTAGGTTAAAAGAATCTGGTTAGCAGCACACTGAAGGCTGTGCTGGTTGTATGCAGTGTCCCAATACATGCCACAGAATGTTCCAGCTGATAGTCACGGAGATTCTCAGGTAGATCAGACAAATATAACTCGATGGATTTCTCCTTGAAATGTGAGAACTGAACCAGCTCCTCCTTTCGCAGTTTATGCACCCTCAAAAAAATCCTTGGTAGGGTGATGCAGTGAGACGTCTCTTGGCACACTACTTTGTCTTACACTGCAATTACTTCTTGGACAAGTTTACTATGACTATTGGATGATAAATGCAATTCTGTTTGTGTGGTTTATGAGCCACTGCCATCTCTACAGTTACATGAGGAAGGGGGAAATGGCTAATATCCATTTAAAAATAAACAGTCTTTTAAGTTTGAGTACTTATGAGCTGTAATGAAGAATGCTCTGGGAAATATTTTCACTGATTGGGGTGTGAGTAAGCTCTTCATTTCCACTTCATAGTTTTCAGTCTGACCCTAAGATTGATGAAGAAGAAACAGGCAATCCACTTCCCATGGCATGTGCATTCTTACATTGCCTTTCTGGGGATTTCTTATCTTTTCCAGGGTAACTAGACGAGAGAATAATAACTGATTTATTCTGCATGATCAAAAGCCCAGATCTTCAAATGACAATAAGATGTAGTGCTGCTAGAGATTAACGTTTTCATACTTGGAATTTTTTTAAATTAGAATGGTGTAGATTACATTTAAGGAGGATGTTTTCAGTTCTCTTGTTCATCTGGGTTTTGGACTTTAAATTAAAAATCGCTAAATATCTGCTACTCAAAACCTTGTTCTGACTGCTGCTTTTTCTTGGGAAATACCAGTTTAAGTCTGAAGGTATTAAGTTCTATGTGATTTTGCTATTTTGTTTGATGATTTTAATAAGCTAATTGAAAAAAAATAAATGTAAACTCTTTTTTGGTGTTTGCTAGGAGTAACAGTTTTAATTGATTTGGTTTTGTGCTGTTAACTGTACTTGGGTTAAGCAAATGATCCTCATTTTGTCTCCAAAAGGATATTAACTTTTAAGACAGTTGAGTGTACTTTAGCTTTTCCTGAGTCCTTTGGCCAATTTTTTTGCATTTGTGTACCAACATCTCTGTGACCTGCAAACCACCTCCCCCCACAAAAACCCAACCAACAACCCTCCAACCAATGTTTTGTGTCTGCTGCAAAAGACAGAAACAAGAAATGAATTATATCAGTACTGCTCTGAAACTTGTGTCAATTATTGAGTGCAATGAAAGTTACTTAGGTGGTATTTTCTTAGATGAGAAAACGATTCTTAGTTAAGTAGTTTGCTTTTTTTTATGGCATTGGTCAGGTTTAAAACCAGAAATTGAAACTGTACCTGCAGCAGATCGCTGTCCGTGTAAACCAGAGCGGCAGCTGGTAAAAGAGCCTGCTGTGGCTCCTTTGTCTCATAATGTGCTGGCATATTTTGTCTTGGAGGAGGCTAACAAGCGAGATTCCTGTGTTTTCTGGTCACAGTGGAAGGTGCTATTTGCAAAAGAGTCAGCAAATGGATTTGATAACACTGCATAGCTGTGTTTTTAAAAGGAGAGATTCAAATGTGACACACCAGAACTTGAGCTCTCTCATATGTGCCAACAGAGATATGCAGTGCTGAAGTACCTTCATGCTTAGGTCAGACTTGAATAAAACTAGAAATGTTGTTAATTCCTTCAGGTAGAGAAACTGCCACATGGTTAGTAAGAGCTCATGGAAAATACACTAGTCAGTGGAAGAACAGTTATTGCTATTAATGCTCTCTGAACTTCTGAGTTAGCAGAGTTTTTTATCTGGGCTAAGTCATAATTTCTTGATGGTATATTTATGCTTTCCCATATATTTTCCTAAGCCATGTCAAATAGTTCTAAGTTGCAAAACATGTTAATTATAATTAAAGCTCTTGTAACTGATTTGAACAAAAAAATAATCCAAAATGTGATGTATTTCTCTTGGTACTGAAAAAAATGCTTCTCGGGTTTTACAGCTATGATTCAATGCTTTTGCTTTAAAAAAGACTATTTAGGAGGAAGATCGCATAATAAAACTGGGCTTGTTTTGTTTCCATTAACCTTGTCAGTGAATTCAGAGATGTTTTGGGGGAAAAAACTTTCAGTCTTCCCATGAAAAACTGGCTTTGGCGAGAGTTAAAATTAGCATATGTCACTTTGCATTTGTCTGTCTTGATACATGCAACAAGCAGTTAGTGTAATCTGAAAAAATGAGACATATTTTTGTCTTTTGATGTGTAAATAGGGTTAAAGATGACCAATGCTGATGTCCAGTGATGGTTTGCATTGTAAGTTGTTTTTTCCCATACAAATTGTGTATGTGCACTGCCTTATGCCAGTTTTGTATTGTATCTCTAAACTGCATGTAGCCTCAGTACTGCTCTTAAAATGTTTTCCTGTGTTTATAGAGTGCCCCTATTTAGAAAAGTTTTACTTTTGGAGAAGGGATGTGTGTCAATTTGTTTGGCTTAAAAATAAAATTTTATGGAACTTAACTTTTGAGTTTTAAATCTGTGGCCTGTAACCTCCAAACTGTGAGCTGCTATTAAGACTTCTCTTGGAAGAGACTCCTGCCTTTTTTTTGGGAGGCAGGCTGCAGTTAGGATTGATGCCACAGTCTGTTTTTAGTACTTGAGTGCAAATGAGGCTATGGATGAGTCTTGGGAATTCTAATCTACAAGTAATTCCTCACTTACTATGTTTTAGGCTTGTGTGTTGACTCTGTAAGAAGACAGTGCATCCTGTTAGCTCATCCCAGTGCACCTGATTTCCATGGAGCAGATCTCTTTAATATTTGGAAGGATGTAATGTCTATGAAAAAAAAAAGGTTTTGAAAGACTGAAATGTGTCTGCCTCTAAAACTGAAGGGGTGTATCATCTTTATCTAAGTCGGGATAGAGAAGAGGGGAAAGAGGAAAAGGACAGCTGTCCTGCAATGATTTTAAGACGTATAGGGTTTTGGTAAACATAATGAAAAAAGAAAGGTAAATTTTTTTCTTTAATATCAGCAGATTTCATGACCTGTTGGGAAGTTTGTGCTGAAATAATCCTGGTACACCCAACCACAGGATGGAGAAACTGAAATGCAGAAGTGGTATTACAATGGAACAAACAGAGCAGATGGTTATATTATGGGGTCTTGCCTCCAAATGATTTTTTTTTTGCTTACGTGTTTCCTGTGGGCTTAAATGAGACTACTGATTTAGATCCTTCAGTACTAAGAGCTGATACAGTTGCTTCTAGTTGAGGTTCTGTCATCTCTTCTCAAGTTTGCTATACATGCAGCTAGGTGAGGAGGAGCAGAACATTAATGAGGGCAAAAGTTTCTTACCTTTCTTAACCCTTCACTAATTAATATTTTGCTTCTCTTTTCATTGTATGATATATTAACATATACCATGTAAGTCAGATTTGTAAACTGCTCAGGCTGGAAGTGGCTTGAATTTTTTAAGCCTTCAGATATTCAAATTTGGACTAAGGTAATCATTATGGAGTTTGTTGTTGGGAAAATGTTATTTTTGCTTTGCTTTCCTGGGTGGTGTGATGTGGTTACAATTTTTTGGCATCTTTACTTAGAGGTTTGCTATTACTTAGGAGACTTAAGGTATTGGTGTTACTGTCTCTTCCTTTATCTCTTACTATAGATTTGAGTATTTTGTCTACAGTTCCTGGATCTGCATGGGGAAGTGAGTGTGTGCCTGGGAAGGGATGCAGTGTGGTGGATGTTCCCTGGGTTCTTTTGGTAAAGCTGTTTTTGACTTTCCGCAGTCCCCATGCTTGCAGAAACTCTGGATTATTTTCAAACTTTGTACTAGTGGCGTAAATTTTATAGGATTGAATAACAGACATAATAAAGATATTAATTAAAATATCACTGCTTTCAAAAACATGCCACTTGAAAGATTGAGAGACATACAGTAAGAAAACGAGGTGTGAGTAACCACTAAGGATGTATATACACAGTTACACTTAGAAAAGAATTCCTCAGTAGAGGACTAGAAAATAGATTGAAAATGAACATCTGACAGAAAGTCCTCCAAGAGGAAATTCCTGCAGGAGAACTTCATTCTTGAGATTAATTAAATGAAAGATTAGAAATTCTCTAGGTAGCTGTAAGCTATTTAATAAAACTGAAGTAAGCAATTAAAAGACTCGGTTGTAGTTACCAGCAGAAGCATTGCCTCCTTTTAATGATCCTGGTGCTGTCCCCTCCCCCGTTACATGTGTTCTCCCTCCTTTTACCGGAAAGCTGTATGGGAGCTCATTAATGCTGGATGCTTTCTGCAGGATTTTCATAAAAAGCATCCTTCTCTGAATAAGGGTGATGTAGGTAATAACTTCTTTGGCATTGGAAACACATACACAGTCCTGAGAAAACAGAAATAAAAGTGCTTTGTAGAAATTAAGCTAATGAAATGTTTATGAGAGAGTAGCTTGAAAGAGAAACCTGATTAACATCTGAAACATCAGCTCATGGTTAGCCACCTTTGAATAAAACTTATGTTGCCAGTAAGGCTACTTTGTCAAATCTCTGTTTTCAATTTCTAAGTTTGATGGAAACATTTTCCAACCCACCTCTTTATAGTATTTTTTTTTCCTTTGTTTTCCAGACAAAAAGAATCATTCTAACTGTTGTGGGATATGATTGTAGCTACTCTAGTGTCTGCAAAAGGCATTTTCCACTGAAGTCTTTCATATTCATTTGAATATATTTTGTGTTGTGGCATGCCATGATAATTGTGTGTGCTCCAGCAGTTGTATACCATAAGCTGGGATGTGTTATATGACCCGAGCTCCATCCCTGGAGAGCAGTGCATGATAGCAAATCATGTCATCGTGCTAGGGACAAAGATGTGTAACTTCAGGTTCAAAGGAGTTGCTGTAGTTCAGCAGAATGAGTGTGCCATTAGTAATTAGGAAAAATAGGGGGAAAATGTATGTATTGAGTAGTGCTATAATAATAATAATTTTAAATTGCTTCTAAATAAGATACTACTTTAAGTTGTTGAAGATTGCTCTGTGTAAGATTTTTTTACAAGTGTTCATTATTTTCCATGGGAAAACAAATGTGTTTTCAGTTAAAATGAAAATAGGCTAATACAGAAGTTCTGAAGATAAACTTATTAATGTTATTATTTTTCTGCTGTAATTCTGCATTTTAAAAATATGCTTTCCAGACTTAAATGTCTCTTGTTAGTACTCAGGAAAACCCACAGTGAAACCTTTTCTTTAGACAGTGTATAAATATCCTTGTTTGCTTAGCATAATTAACATATATTGTACACTTCAGCTGTATCTGTATACATAGTAAGTAAAGTATCATCATATTGGGTGTATAGTGGACAAAAAGATGGAGTGATAGCATTTTAAAATTCTGTAACAATAAAACTACATTTTTACTATAGATTATATTTGAAGAGTATTGCAAGTTATTTAGGAATAATGTCTGTGAAGCAAATACGATGTTTATGCTTAGTCTTCAGGAGTGATGGGGAAATGTATTTTATACATTGTTTTTGTATTAGTCTTATTTTCTGTCAAACCATGACATATATGCTTGCACTTCAAAAAAATGTTGAAATGTTCTGTTGACTTTTTGAAACTTTTTTTGGCAACACGACACTCTCCATTTATTTTGTCCCTTGTTTAACAGTTTTTGTGTGTGTTTTCAAAAGCACTCCCATTCACCATTCAAGGAATTCAATAGACTTCTAATAGGAACTGCACATAAATAACTACAGAAATCAATGCTTCAATTCAGCCAAGGATTTTTTTGTGACTTCAAAAGCCACAAGAGCATTTATTATTAGAAACATACAATTGACTTTTCTTGTATTATCATTTTGCATAGTGTTTTGGTTTTTTCCACCACAACAAGATGTTTGACAGTTTCATTTGAAAATGATGTATTTACATTCGGCATTCCAAAACAGTGTGATTTTTGTCTTGTCTTTCAAGCCCTATTCATGTTAATTTGCATTTTGAGCTCTGTGCAAAGCTTGTTTGTGAAATATTCACTGGTGGATTTTTCCTCAGAGGTCAACTAAATGTTAAGCATGGTCTCCTGTTCTTATATTGTGATGAAAATATAAAAAAAGTCTTCAAAGAATGGAATTTGGTTAATTTTCATCTGTTCAACTTGTACAATGTAAAGCATATCCTCTCCTCCAAAATGCTTAATTTTCTGATGCTAACAACCGCAGAAGTGACCAACCTGTGATCGTGCAGGGTTATGCTGGAAGTACTTCCAGCCTTCAGTGCGCCTCAGGCTGTGTCATCTGCAACAGTCCTTTTGATCCTGAAGATTTTAGGTGGGTTCTAGGAAGTGAGATTATCTCCAAGTAGTTGATTTGAGCACACCAGAAGCTTTAGAAAATTGATGTTTTTCTTTTGAAGTAGCCCAAAGATGTGATGTGAAATACAGCACTCTGTGTTCAGTAATGCTTTACTGCCTTATAAATGAACCCTTTGAGTGGTGCTACTTCTGAGCAGCTCATTTCTGTCAGATAACGTTACAGTCTTACCACCTGGGTTGGGGAGCACATCTAGAAGGGAAGAGTTTTGTTCTGGTAGTCAGCAGGATACTCAGATGAATGGATTTTTCTGTATTCTAGTTTTGCTTTTCACTGTTGCTGATAATTCAGAAAACCAAGTCAAGCTGCCACCAGGGCCTTATGGATGACAGTAGCCTTTCCCCACCCTCCCAACCTCCTAATTCCTGTTCACCAAACAGTTTGAGTCTGTCTGAGGAGAAGGAGGTGTTAGGAGCTTCTTTGTGGAATTTTGTCTTGAGAACCAACTGATGCTGAGACTTGGTGTCATCAGTCCCTTCACCTTGAGATGCAGACCCACAGTCCCCTCCTCACCTCCCTTGCTGCTTGAGCAGGTGCATATTTTGGCACCTGAGAAACATTTCAGCTCATTGGAGACGTAGGGAAGCATGGCCTGTCTCTGGTCCTTCCCTGTCGTAACACTTGGAGTGGAAAGACTGGTCAGTTGAAACTTACAGTGCACCCTGAGAAGTGTTTTGCTGGTGGTGAGGGGAAGTAGAGGCAAGGTAGAGTGTGATGGGGAGCAAGATTGGTAACACAGACAATATCATAACTGCAGAGCCATTAGTGTTCAGTATTGTCATTTGGAATTATATGCATTCAGGATTTGAATCCTGTCATGGTATCTTGAAAATAAATAATAAAGGAAGTGAAGAAGTTAAGTCTTCTGTTGGTTCCTCAAAGCTCTTCCCCATTTCCTTTTCCACTTCTGTCTAATTCGGATTGTAGTTGAGTCAGCTGCTTTCATCTTGACACTTATGTCATTCAAGGATCCACAAAGTTAACATGTTAATGTCTGCATTTCAACTGACTGATAGGTACACCAAAACCTATCTTAATTTTGTCACTGCAACATGAAGTTTCTTTTAATTTCCCAGACTGTTCAGCATTTATCGAAACAAGATAATGGAACGTTGCTGGCACAATGTGTAAGCCTAATGTTTGAAGTTTATTAAATGTGACTTTTTTTTTCTCTCTAAAACACATTCTTGCCCTTCCTCTCTTCTTGTAGGTGCTTTGAATGTAGCAAATTTATTAGCTGGAAGAAATAATAATGGGCACTTAAAAATAGTTGAATTAGAGAAACTTGGTTCTGCTAAAGGGCAAAAAATAATTTTAGATCTTTCTAAAAGCAAGCATCGCTCTGTATTTTTAGGTTTATCTGTCTTCTGCTTCTTTATGAAAAATAGTTTATGACAGTAAGCAAGACAAACCCAATACCTCATGTTTTATTTGAAACCATTATGGGTATTATCAGTCCTCTTTTGCACAACTTCTTTTACACAGCCAACCTCAAATACATCAGAAACATTTTGATACATTTTGCATCAAATGTTTGTAATTCGCTTTGAATGCAAGAAGGAGAAATAGAAGAAGAAAAATCCCCCAGAAAATACCAAAAGGGGTAGGAGATGGGGAAGACTGGGAAAAGCAGCATTCTACCCAACTCATGCAAGTAGGTGCCAGAAAACCTGAAACATGGATATAATAAAATACAGTATTGGTATGGAGCAAGAAAGAAGTTATTGCTTGATACAGCACACTGTGTTTTGTAGCTCCACACTGTGAAGTAATCCCTTCTGTTGAACATTGTTTGAAACTATATACAAGTATATACCCTGTTTGTAGAATAGGTAGTTAAAAATTTATCTCAGGGACAGAAATGTAGTCCTAAATTTGAACTAAATCCTTCCCTGACCACTTTACTGTGTTTTGTACTTGTCATCCCTTTTACAGAAGTGCTTTCTTCTGCCAGGGCACGGTCTGTGTGTTGCACTCCTCCATACCATTGTAAAAAAACTGAATCTGATATCTAATAGGTGTAGCATTGACTGTTTTCATAAGCATTCTGTCAGCTATATATGGATAAAAATTGTGTTTCAAAGTGCTTAAAAACTGTAATGCACTCAGTTTCTGAGTATTGTATGAAGTAACCGGAATTCTTTCTCGTTTATTATTGTGCCTTTTCAGGTGTTTCATTTTGGTTCTGTTTGGTATTGGAACAGTCTCTTGACTGTTCTTGTTTGACCTGCATCTGGTTTAGGAAGCTTAAAACCTAATCCATTCAAGGTTTTGCAATACTGAGAATCATGAGAGAGGACCTTCATGTGTCCCGTGGGCTGTGCGCCTGACTCAGTATCCTCATATGAGGAATTCCCTCTCTACAACAGCATGTCATAGTTGGTTTATGTTTGTATCTTATGACCCACTAAAAATATTCTCTTTCTTTCCCACTTACCTCCCAAGATCCTTTTCAGCAGAATTGGTGTATAACCACCTTATATGGAATTTCAGTATTTTTGCAGTGGATTGTGCCTGCTTGATAAAGAAATTGTCCAAACTTATAAAGGAGATCTATGTTTTCAGAAAATAGTTTTCTACCTTAATTTTTAAGAAAAAATGTTCTTATGTTCTGAAGACACTGATGACACTTTAAGAACGTGGAATTTTTTGCTAAATTTAAGTATGAGTTACTGGGAATGATGCAGATCGAATGTAAATTTCCATAAATTACTGGGTACAGTGTCCATGAGGGGTTGTGAAAACTACTGGGATTAGTAGAGAAAGCATAAATTGGACCAGAACCATAATAAAGAGAACCCTGCAAACTGTTATACTCTAAAAGCATTATTAGTCATGCTCTTCAAAAATGAGTCTTGAAATTAATCCTATCTCATTTGTGTCTTTTCTTATTTAAAGCTGTAGATAACACAGAGTTCAGAAAAAAATTTAGTATATCAGAGGACTGGATTACCCCATAAGGAAAATAAGATAAATTCAAGATTTGAGTATTCAAAAAATTAATACAATTTAGTAATGCAAAATCAAGTATTTTAGGCATAAGAACTTCTTGAATTTAGGAGTCATTAATTGGGTGGGGAGTAGGAAAGGAATATGGGAATACTGATAGGGATGTAAGTAATAGCTCCTGATGGAAAGCATAAGCAAGGATAACCCATCTAACAGTTTTCTGTGGTTCACTGTTGGAGCAAAGTATTGGAGCAGTTTCTGCACCTCCTCTTGTATTGGCCAATGCTCTTTATTGCTGCCTTGGATAACAAAAGAGAATTGAGGATAGCAGCTCTGAAAGTCTCACAGCGCAAATTAGGGGTGACTGTGACTATATTGGGGAAAAAGGTTTCAGTGCAGAATTCAAAATTTTTTTGTTTGGTAAACTTGTCAAGGTAGAGTCAAACTTGTTAGTGTCTATAGAATATGGATTGTGTTTTTACAATGTATTTATAAAGCTATTTTCTAAGAAATACTTCAGTCTTTTAAGACAGTTTCCCTTGTCAATGCTTTCCAGACTTTGCTTTTTGTACGAGATTACAGCTGGAAAGAAGAAGCATTCTGTGAGAGCTTTGAAAGGTCTTAATTTTAAAAAGGAATTGCATGGATTGGATTTCAGCTGATAAGACACATTTACAGTTTTAGTGTCAATGTTAGAAACTCAGTTTTAACAGCAATCTGTATTGTATCTTGATTTACTGGCCATACAACAACAAACTGAAATAATGGCCTCTTACTTGAAGAGGTTTGTGCTGAAACCAGCTGAGCTGGGTTTCTCTGGAAAAGAATGCTGCTCACTGGTGCCCTATTAGGACAGACAAAAGGCTGATCAACAGGAACATCTGGATCTGACTGACAAATGAACCAATGTGGCAATACCACTAATTACAGCTCACTCTTAACATTTGTGTCCTTCAGATTTTACAGCATTTACAATAAGATTATCAGTCTGTTATGCTATATATATTTCTATTTAAAACTTGGGAAAATTGGGGGGAAACCCTTTGTTTCTGTGCTACTGATGTAATTTATTAGTTGTGAGGTGTAGGTAATGTGCTTTAGAGGCTTTAATACATCTACTCTATGGATTGGTCTGACTGTCTTAAGCATTTTTTTCAGTGCCACGGTGAGCTGAAAGATTGGTTTGTATGGGCAGGTTTTGGTAGCAAGGGCAGCTCCTGGGAGAAGCTGCTGGAAGCTCACTGCCTGTCCAGCACAGCCAATCCCTGGCACCTCCCAAAGGGGTGTGCCGCCGGCCAAGGCTGCGCCCATCAGAGATGGTGGGAATGCCTCTGTGATAACGTTTAAGAAGTTACAGCACGGAAGTAATTACAGCCAGGTAAGAGTGTTTCACCATAATGATTTTACTTGTTAGCAGAATTTTATTTTGCAAGAAATGTCTATGTAGACAAATCATGGTTTATTTGGGGGTGGATTTTTGTTGTTTGTTTGTTTTTGGTTGTAATGGATTTGATCTGAGTAAGCTCAGATGAGACTAAACAGAAGCAGAAAACAGAAGTTCTGAAGGAAAGACAATTCAGTATGACTTCTGGTTGAATTCTCTTCTGAAGTGAAATAAAGGCAGCCTTACAGTTGAAAAAATTTGAGTTGTTTTGGATGTTGCTAGAGAAGAAAAGTGAGAGGAAGAAAAAGTTGTGTTATATTTTATTAATCTGGATTGAAAGATGAACATCTGAAGCCACTTGCCTTGATCTTTTGGAGGTGGCATTTTTATTTTTATTTCTTGAGGAAATAAAGATTGAGGAAATAAATTTTCTTGAGGAAAAAGATTTTGTGGAGTCATTTCATGCATCTTAAACATCTCATGTATCAAAATAGAGGGAAGCAGAAAATACCAGTATGTATGGAAAATACTACTTGAACAGGTAAGAAATGAATACATGTCATGTGATAGTTAAAAACTAGATGACTTGGACTCCTAAACACTTACAACTTACGTTATGAAAAGTAAATTTAAAATTCAGTCTCTTTTAGAAAGAAAACATTGGTTTCTATGGTTTCTGAAGAGTTAATTTGCTCTCTGGAAGTCATCTTTCGATTTGTAATCTAAAGCTGACTAAGCTGTCTAATAGCCAGGTACAGCTAAAAATGTATAGGAATCATCCTTCTCCTTTCCCAATACCCAGTTAAACATTGGCTACTGTGTATAAATATTTTTCTTCTGTAGCAATTACTGTTCCAAGACCTGCAAAGATGCCTGGTGGTCATTTTCCAGAAGGTGTTAGCTTAGCCATGCATGGTCAAGCCCATGTCCCTTCAGCTCTTCTCACTGCTGTATTGACTGCTATTGACTATAGCAGGAATACGTCACTTGAGCGCTGCAAACCCTGTGAAACAAGGTTATCTATGGCTAGGCAGATTCCAAAGTGCATTAAAAAAATATAATCATTCTAAATATTATGCATACTTTGCCTTTTCAAGGGAATGTATACATTCACTGGCAACTTAAGAGTTGTATTCATACATGAGAAGCTTAAGAGCATATGTACAGGTGGGGCTGCTCCCAACACCTGTGGGAGCCTGCAGTGTTCCTGGAGGGAGCTTGTTTCATCCAACTTCCTTTGCCTTTTGAAGTCCAGGACCACCATCTCAGTG
The DNA here is from genome assembly GCA_013400955.1 of Drymodes brunneopygia. Taxonomy (NCBI): domain Eukaryota; kingdom Metazoa; phylum Chordata; class Aves; order Passeriformes; family Petroicidae; genus Drymodes; species Drymodes brunneopygia. Next base: position 136,322 of record VZTZ01001710.1, read on the forward strand.
CATGTCATGATCTCCTGTCACCAGGGTGTGATGGGGTGTGTGCTCATTGCTGGTGTGGATGGATAGGTTTTTGATTGGCATGGTGCAACAGAAGCAATCACACAGGAGGTAAAGATCCAGGATGCTACATTCAAATAGCTGTTAGAAAGAGCCAGTAATGATAGATGTTTGGAAAGGAAGCAGCAGATCCTGCTTTCTCTCTTCCTTCAGCTGCTGGTGCTTTTCTGCTTTACCCACAACAGGTCTTTGGAGTCTGTCCCTATATAGTTACATGGCACTTTCAGGTGGGAGATGTATCAAGAATCTGTATAATCATCTTGGCCTTGCCTACCCACCCCCTGCTGCCTGAGCTCAAAGCTTTAAGCCAGTTATGTTGGATGTGCTGGCCTGAAACTCTTCATAGCACAACCTCTGTGTTTCCATACATCAGAATACCATTCTTTGTCTTTTGTTGGCAAAAGTGGCAATGATTATTTCCAATACAAGTTTATCTATTTGGACTTGGACATCTACAGGATAAGAAAAATAACTGTGAATTAAAAGTCTGGACTCCATCAATAAAACTGAGCACACAGTAAGAAATTTAAGTGAAAGTTCTGTTGCAGAGATTAGTTGCAGGAAAATGTATTAGCACCAATTATAGCAGTCTTTCCTTTTGGAAAGGTCTGCGAAAGTCATTGATGAAGATAAAATCCAATCTTTCCTGTGATTGTGTGCCAAAGATGATATGCTAAAGGGATCATAGAATTTACGCCAAGTTCTGTGGGTTTTAAGAATTGCTTGTTAACTAGAGGAAATTTTTTTCTTTGACTTGCATAAATTAACCTTTTTTCTAACAATTCAGCTTTTGTTTATGTGTTACTGTTCCTTGTTCATTTGTACTGTCATCGTCATTCTCCCCCCTACCCCTCAGGCACCAGTCACTTTTCATACCATAGGGAGAAAAATTTTGCATCAAAAGGGCTGGCACGGCACGTGCTGAAGGTAAGAACGGGAGTGCGCTCTTGGATCAGATAAAAGATCTGGAACTCAGTAATCCTGACAGTGATGAATAACATTTAATACTTGTGTCCTGTATAGAATGAACCTTCCTTATGTAGCCACATACAAAGTGATTATAAATCCATTCCTAGGTTCGTGTGGTTTTAACATGTAGGCATTGATAGCTATAACTTTTATTCTATAGAATATTTAACTATTTTACATGTTCATGGTAAACCCAAACACAGGAGCATTTCTGGTGTCTTTCAGTCAAAGAAATACTGGGCTGAAAAAGGAAGGCACTAATGTGTGATCTTTTAAATAGACTGCATTGTATAAGCTTAGTGTTCATTTTCTGAGCAAAAGAAAGAACAAGCATAAATTTGAAATTGTGAGGATCATGTTGTTGATACATATGGATGTAACTATTATAAAAGACCTTATTCTAATGCCAGTACCTGATAAGAACAGCAAGAGATGTATGACCAGTGTGGGCTGCTGCCACTGACTCACTGTGTAATGACAGGCAAATTACTTGGTTTTCTGCATCTTGTTCTACTCCTTTATAAATGAGAAATAGTTTCCCAGTAAAGCTCTGAGATCATTGGATAAAAGGAGATTTTTTTTTGTACGCCTACTGAGTATATAAATTTGAAGACAGAAAGTGCAGCAAATACCAGGTTCTGTGCAAGTCTTTTACCAGTACAGACACAGTAGGATGAGTCTTGCTGCTCATTATGGATTCTATTAAGCCACATTGCACTTTTGAAGACCTCTTAATGCACAAACAAAAATAAGGGTTTAGGTCAGATTTAGCACTTCAGAGCATATTCTGTTGAGTCTCTGTATTCAAGTACAGCTTCAATAAAACTTCTCTGGTGTCTGTGTTGGTAACCACCATTCCATTTTGTTTGGTACACCAGACATTGCAACGCCTTCAGATGAAATAGTACAGGGAGCCCTTTAGAGTAGTTTTCTGTCAATCTCTATCATCTCTGTCACATTATATCTTTGGCTGCATTTTTACTGAACTTCTATAATGTTTTGGGGAACTTGACCTTTTCAAAATTGTCTGCATTAAAACTATAGTCTTAATCTTTCTCGTGGCACCTGCTGAAACAAAATACGAATTAATGATTCAGACATCACAAAACAAATCACACACCACTTGTTTCTTCCCCTTGATTCTTCATTGTCATTGTTTGCTGTATTGTATTCAAGTTCTTGTGTGTTCTGTGGTGAAAGGGACCTAAATAATATAGGAAATTTTACGGGAGGTCTGTAGCAGATAAGTACGGAAATGATGCAACAGTTTCAAGTATATATATAAGATGATTTGGATAAGCATAAAAAGAAAGGCATTATTTCAGCACTGACATATGGAAGTTAACAGGTTTGATGTGTGCTTTGTTTTTTTAAATAAAATCATAGTTTTATTGTGATAGTCCATAAGTAGCTGTGGAAGTGGTGGGGAATACATGAAATTTCTGGTTTCCATTGCTTCAAGGAAGAATGTGCTGTTGTCTCTTTTTGTGATTGTGCCTCTGTTTTTTCACCTTCTTCTTCCATTCCACTTGTCATCATTCTTAATCCCTTTTTAATTTGCTCACTTTCTTATATTTTTTCATCACATTAAACACTTGCTTCATCATTTAAAAAAAAAAAACTATCCCATCGGTGATTTTAGTTATCACCCCATTTTATCTGGTTGTGTTCTGCCCCAAATTCAGTAAATACACAGTTGAAAGCTTCACTTTTGAATTTATCTTCACATTTTCCTCACCTTTTCACCATTTTCCTCTCTTTTGTTCTTTTCTTGAAATGGCTTTTAACAAAATCAATGAGTGAATGCTATTCACTTGGCTGGATGCTAATACCTTTACTCTTTTCCTCATTTTGACCATGAAGGAAGCCTTCCTCTCCTCATGGCCGCTTGCTGCCCTCCTTGTGCTGCTGTAGTGCTTTTGCCGCTGCATAGTGAGTCATGTTGGAGAATTGGTCTGACTGAAGAATAATTTTGCCAAAATTGTGTTGCTACTTATTTCCCCACTCTGGTTTACCATATGGCTGTACAAATGGCTATGTCAGCAGTAGGGAGAGGATGATGCAAGGCTGGAAGCAAGAGGCCAGACTCAGGAGTGGGTCAGGGATGCTGTGTTAGCTAACACTGCCAGGTTATGTCAAAATGAAAAGGGTTTGTCAGAGTAAAGCCTAGTTGTCTGTGATGTAGTCACATCCTACTTCTGGAAATCCTGGTCTCTCCCCCTGTTTAACGTATTTTCCAAACTCCTTGTCTGTCTCTTTCTTATAATAAGTGATCAATAATAACATCAATAGAAAGCCCCATTTCTCAGTGTGCACAGAAGGTGGAGCTTGTTGTCCTCAGGATAGGCTGAAAACCTCCTATTTGAATCATTGGTGTGGGCATCATTAGTTAAACCTGTACTGTCATTTGTACATACCCATAAAATAATTACAGTGAGGTTTAGACTGATAAGCTGTTTGGGTTAGATATGTATAAGTTTAAAAAAATTATTTAAATCAGTAGTTGTCCTAATCAGTACAGTGTGGTACCTGCTTATTGTGAAAAACTTCGGCCATTTTGGTAGAACCACTGGTAAAAAAAAATGTAATGCGACCTAACCTGCTTTCATAGTCTCTTTCCAGCAGTGACTGGGTATCTTGATAACATATCATCATGATTTCATGTCCCTGAAATCAGTCACAAGATGCTCTTGGCAAACAAATGCACTAATAATCCCTTCCTTTTCCTAAGTCTGCAGAGATGCACTTCATTGCTTTGCAGTCAAGTTATTAACAAGCAGCGTAATAGTGTTTGATGGGGTTTTTTTGTTGTTTCTTTGTTTGTTGGGGCACATTTGTTTTCTTCTATCTACAGATAGAGTTGATTTGGTGTCTACTGATACTGGAATGATAAAATATACATCTGAATTTAAGTTACCTGCAAATACGGTAATTTTCAAACCTGAGCTTAGGTTAAAGTGCACAAAAAATATGAATTCCCTTCTAAATCCAATTTGGCTTGTTCCCATATAGATTTGTTCCAAGTCTGTATATAATGGTGTATCTGCATGTGTTGAAGTCTCAAAATGTCTCAGCTAATGTAAGAATATCTCTTTGTTCTTAAAAATTCATATGTATTATGTTCCCTCTATTTGTGTACTTATTCAGAAAAAAGAAAAAAAGTGGCATTGTTTAACAGTGTGATGCACACCATGGAGACAATTTCTGTAGCTTGGTGCGTACATCCTTCCAGAAAGGAATGATATTAGTGAACCTTGGGTCAGTCATATGAGCTGTAGTTCATTGTCTTGTCCATGCCTTCTTTCTGCTTATCATAATCCCAATTATTGACTTCACAAATTTCCATTTGTTTCTAGCACAAAAGAATCAATGTTTGGTTCTTTCAAAGACTGAGCTATGAAGTAAAACAAGAGTCTCAGCTTAATGCACTGAAACAGACCTGAGCTCACTCAGGCTACACATGATCATTCAGTATTGGATTTTTTCAGCAAAAAGGTCATTTTCCAAAGTTTAATACCAGGAATTGATGCACTGCCCTGATGAAAGTGAACCATCAAATTCCTATGTCTTGAAGTATAATCCCAAATTGGAAATGGAAAGTAAACTGCCTATGGCACATAAGGTGTAAATAAATATGACGTTTTGTGGGTTCCTCTCCAGATCTTCTCCCAAAATATCCTACAGCTTTACTATGTGTACACTCGGGGATCTGATGCCCGTGTCATCAGACTGGCAGCATTCCTCTGGGAACTCTTTCCATCACCTTCCTCCTGTTCTCCGTAGTTGTAGAATGTCTTTTTAGCCTGGATCAGTTCTGTATTGCTGGTGCCTGCTGATAACATGGATCCTACTGCCTGCTCTTTTCCATAAGCCCTTGAACACTGTTCTTTTCTCCTGGCTGAAAGGAAGGCATGATCTTCATTCAGGAGTTGCTCTCTGATTTCTCAGGTAATACTTTTCTTGAATTGCTGCCAGTGGAGACAGTGATTGTGTTCTCTTTACCTAAAGGGTTGCTGACAAATTCTCGGCTATTTGTCTCCTGTCACCTTACCTAGATTTCATATACTTTCCATAGATGATGTGTTTTTATCTGTAAATGTTCTGAAAACAGGCATTTAAGTAATAGCTCTCTGATCATCTTTAACTCTGATATAGTTACGCTGGAAAACAATTTTTTATTCTCTTAAACTCCCAGTCATTTTCAATAGAAAATTGAAAGAAACTTCTTAGTGAAGCCAACAAAACAGGAAAACAAGCTAACTACAAAAGTGAATTTTAGATAAATGTTCAAACACCTACAATTTTAACACTTTTCTCATCCCTTGTGGTTGAGACTAAAAATTCATCAGTCCATGGAACTGCAAGAGATGTAAGAACCAGATTTGTAGTGGTATTAAAACTTGCTATGTAATGGTGGCATGGCTACTCCTACTCCAGCTACCAACATCTTCCCATATCATGTTTCAGAGGAGTATTACAGTAATCTTACAAAGTGGCTTAATATGATATATAGTGGCAAAAATATTAGTGATCAGTCATAGGTTTTTTGAGTTATTTTGCCATTGTGACCACCATGTGACAGAGCTGTACATATAGTGTAGCCTATATATCTGTTAAAAAGCAAACACTACCACAAAGTATGCATGAGCTGTAGGTTTGGGTGTATGTGCTCTTGAGTTACTTATTTTGGATTTCTTGAGAGCTAGATGAGATTTTTCTGCACTTTCATGAGCTCTGTCAGCACTTGTTCAGTCTAGTTGGCACCTTTTCATTTCTCTCTGTTTTTTTCAGCAGATTTTCTTACAGAAAGGCGGATGATCTAAGGCTGTGAAGAAATTCTAATTTGTGTTTCTCTTTATATACTTCCAGAGGACAGATGGACACGTCTGTTATTTAATAATGCTTATGTTACATCCTTCATGAAGAATCAGAATAGCTTGTAGCAGTCTGCCTGCCTGTCAGTAGCAGACACAAGCTTCTTGCTGATTTTGTGTTAAATAACAGGGATTTCTGCTCTCTGGGCTCTAACTTTAAGAATTTGAGAACAGCAAATTCTCAGATGGGCATTGTAGATTCTTCATACTCCTAGCTGCTGAGAAGCTCCCTCAGAGATTTTTGGGTGACCTGGTAAATAAGCATGCTCTGCTGGTTCTTGGAGAGTGGGATCTACTTTTCATAAAGTTAATGTGGTGGTGGTATTAAGCTCTTTACCATTGCCTCTCTCTTGGATGTACATGACATCATGCTCATCATTCTTAAGAAGTTGCCAGATCATCCTGACACCAGCTTCTGCATCTGGAAAGGATAAGCCTTGATACATTTCTCTCCTCTGAATAGTCAGAACTGAAGAACCCTTCAGATACTCTTCAGCTTGAGACACGCTGCCATCGACTAACACTGAAGGGGTGTCATTGTGCATGATACTGGCCACCCAGTGCTTCATGGGCAGTGCATGTTCTTGGCAGCCTCAGTTCAGTAATTGTGTGATCCATCTGGAGCTGCAGCACTTTTTCTCTGGTTTCACAGACTCCAGTTTTGGACCCGCTGACACTGACTTTGGAGGAGAGGACCACTTACAGCACTGAACAAAGCTGAAACTTGACAAACCTTTACTGGACTGTCAAGGGGCTTATTCATCTGTTCATTCTTACTCTCTTTGTAACTTCCTGGAGCTACCGAAACATTTCTAGTCATGGGTCACCAGGATCTGCTTCCTGTGATCTAGGGAACAAATTGTATGTTGTTGTCACATCTTTCCACAGAAGGTATTAACAATTTCATGGTACGTTATCATTGATGTTAGTGTGCTGACAGCTCTGAGATTGTTGAATTCTCTTGTTGTCATCCCATTTCAACAACTGCATGGTTGTAGCTAGGTGACTCCTCCAATATGTGTCTATCCATGGCAACAGACACACAGCTCAAGTGTACTTGTTCTGAAGTCAGTATTGCTAATGCTGCTGGTGTAGTTGCTGGAGTTCAGAAGGATCTGAGTGACAGCAAATGTCATGGCTTCAGATTTCGTTTTTTATTCTGTTAAAAACTGTAGTTTCTATATCTGTTTCCAGGTTTAACCTGTAATGGGAAAAGAATACTTTTTGTGGGATGAAGTTTTTTTGCCTCTTCATAATATGGCAAGCTTGTTCATCTCTGTCACTGATCCACTGATAGTTTCAGAAAAGACATAACTGGGAAAACTGAACTAAGAAGCTAGTGGTTTTGGTTTGGCACTTGTTGAGCCTTGCTGTTCTGGGCTGTCTTGTACATCTTTGTTAAGAGGAAGCTTGTTGCTAACTGAGTTTAGCAGTGCAGGTTTGAGAGTACTGAATTTCCTGAAGTTCTGATTTAAAGTACTTCTTGTAGTGAAGAGCTGGGTCCCCAGAAGAACTGAGTTTGGTCTGTGATACTCCAATGAGTCTGTCCTGCTATTTAGAGAGAAAGTGACTGTGTCTCATTGGTGAGTGTGGTGGCTGTTGCTTGTGTGATACTAGTGTCTTCATTTTTGGAAAATATCTCTTCTGAGCATTTATGGGAGCATGGGGGAAGAGCTTTGTGTCCTCAGCTAAGCATTGTACTACTCTTCAGAGACCCTCCCTGCAGACCAACACTCCTGTTGCTTCCACCTGTGGTTCCTGCAGCTGCTTCTAGGGGACCTGGGCTGTGCTGCAGAGCTGCCAGCTGGGAATAGTGTGTTTGAATAGACTTGGAAAATAGCAGAAGCCAGTTGCTTGGTTTTCTTTGTTAATGTGCACATTCCATATCCTGCCATATGTCCCTCTTCTGTAGCCTTTTAATTCTGGGATGCTATAGATGTAAAGAGTTTGGGGAAGCTGGGTTTATTTACTAAAAGAGCACCTAAAGAAGCAGGTGTAAGAAAGCCATGTGGGCCTGACTGCGGGGGCACATGAATGAACATAGTTTTTAAACACTGTGCTCAAGAGGAGCAGTGCAGATGTGCTGACTCAGAGAGCTTGTCACCTTTTAATGCCATCTTGATTTGTATATTGGTAAACTATCCCTTCTCAGTGCACTTTGTACAATATTTTCACTGTAAAGAAAAGACGAGTGCAATCTTTTCTCATCTGAGTGTCTCTTCACACTTAGAATCGCAGAATTGTTTAGGTTGGGAAAGACCTTTAAAGATCACAATTAGATATCCAAGTCTAGCTTCATAGAGGCAAAGCTTTCTTCTTTTTTCACATATCAGAAAACTTAGCTACTGGACTTACTCGTGTCACTGTCAACATGTTTGTGTATGTCGAGAATAAACTTGTACTTGCTCAGTTTTCCTTCTGGGTCTTCTGTTATGAAAGTCTTTTTTTTTTTGAAGGAAAGTCTTTTTTTTTTGAAGGAGGTTGTCCCTAAGCATTACAAGCTTGAATTAATATTGTCAGTGAAGATGACAGAAAAAAGAAGCAGGGAGAAGTTCTAAACTAAAAATTTAAGTCAAAATGTGTGTATGTAGGAGACTGTTAGGATGAAATAACTTGACTCTGCAGGTCCTTCATGGATTTTTGTAATGGCGTGGAAATCTTTCTGTACCGCATATTAAAATGTGTGAAGTTTAAAAGGCTTTTAATGATTTTTGGTAATGCTGCATAGGTGATTATATTGCCATCCTTCCCTTCCATTCATAACCACATGGAAAGCATTTCAGCAGACTTCATCAGACACACCTGTGCTGTAACTCTGATTATGGCTTCACCTGACATCTTTGTATTAACCTTGGAGGTAGATTTGGTCATGGTTCTTTTCTCTTGGCTACAGTTTTTCTCCTTGCCTCCAGGTGGAACCTGTTTGATTTTTCTGTGCATTTTGGGGACATTCTTGTGATTTTCTGCTATTATTCTGTCTTCTGTACTCACCCCAAAGGAGTAGGGCATCGAGTAAGTCAGAGAAAAGTTGAAATGTGATTGAAGAAATGGACAAAATGTAGGGACGGATTTGAGTGACGAAGGAGGTCGAACAGTTAGAGAGGGGACTGTTAGAGCCTTGAGAAGGAAAGAGCATATGTGAAAGAAATCTGGAGTATTTGCAGGAATGATAGAGGACTGATGTTTTCAGTAATGTATTATTACCTCTGTAGTTTCAGCATGGCTGCCTCATCAACCTGTGAATCTGTAACCATCAGCCTATGAATCTGACCCATGTTTGTACCTGCCTTTCCAGGGAAAACAACAGAAGCAAGAGCCAGGCTATTTTAAGATTACTTAATTAATGTATTATTTAAATTGCCTAATGATGCCTAATAACTTTTAAAGGACCCTATTTAAATATAAACTTAACAATTTTATGTTCAGCTTAACAGTGTGCTATCTCCACTGTCCATTGTTACCTATTTCTGTCAGGAATCACAACATACTTGCTAAGACAAAAAATGTTGCTTTTCATTTTAAATATTTATAGAAGAATGATTCTCCCAGGGGAGACCATGTGTTTTTATAAAACAAGAAGGTATATTGAAAAAAATTATATTTTCTATATTATCAACTTAATGGGCTGGTTTTTGACCATAATGATATTCATAAAAATAACTCAAATATTCATTATTGTAACTTGTTTTCATTTCTGTGCAAGTCTGTGTTGATACCTTTGAACTTTTTTATTGTGACTTATTGAACTCTGAATGTTAGCAGGAATTGTAATGGGAAATTTTAGAACTGCACTTTCCTTTATATAAAACATAAATGTCTTGAGGAAGCTCTTTTAGAGCTTTTGGAAAACGAAGCAGAATTTTCTCAAAGCTTGCTTCATTCATTGTTTTTGAGGTTTGCTTACTGAATTGTTCTTGCAGGTAAGATTTATTTGTTCAAGGTTGCACTAGTGGTGAATAATCACACCTGATCTTATGGTGAAATTTCTTCTAAGGACTGCTGGTAATTTAGGGCTGGCCCAGGCTGACCCCAGGTTGGATTCAAGAAGTTCCTTCCTTTGACCATCAACAGCCTCTGCACACGGCGTTATTCAGAGGGCAGCGCTGGACAGATAGTCGCTTGTGCTCTGTACTTTGAGAGGTTGTGGCTTTTTTTTTCTTTTTCTCCCACAGTAGCTTCTGTTCTCTTTTAGAAAAGAGAAATGAATCTATCCGAGAATGTTGACTGCTTGGCAGTTGAGCAGAGAAAACGTGTTTAATGATGGAATTAAAAGGAAGGTATTTAAGGAAGTGGTGATTGTACTTGCTGGCAGCTTCCCTTCCTCTGGTTTTATAGACAACAGCCAAAAATTCTTTATTCTCACCTTTACCAAAAGGATAAGAAGCTGGGAAACTTGGGTATATTCTGCAAATCTTTTTCTCTGTGGGGACACTTACATTTATAATTTCTGTCAAGAGACTGAAGTTTTTTGGCTCCTAAGGGTTGGAGGAATTTCAGGGTTCATTTCTCAGAGATTTGCATCTCCACAAAGCAGTTCACACTGCAGGTAAGGGTCACACAGATCCCTGAGAACTGAAATACTGGGCAGAAATTTGTCTACTGACTAAGTCCTCTGCCATGCTTAGATTGAGCTGTAATTACACCTGAGGACATGGGTATGTCCTAGATTTAAGGACTGCAGCACAGTTTCTGCGCTTAGTTCTGGCCGAGGCGTTTTTGCCGTCTTTCACAGCGGTTTAACATCAGCATGTCTGCATAAAGCTTGTATGAATTCCAAGTGTTGAAGGTCTGCTATCATAAAAGTACATTGACTTGTTGTGTAACTGAGACACTTCTCAAGTAGCTTTGGAGTCAGAATGTTGCCCCTTGTATAAAAATATTGTACATATTTTTTTGTTATGGTACATAACAAATATGGTACCAGGGTGAGTTTTACACTGTGGCTGTTTCTTATGCTGCCATTGCAGATCGGCTGCTTGAAGTGTGTGTTCCTTGCATGCTTTTGGAAATTATGATATGTTTGGTTTTTTTTGCAGATTTACATTACCTTTTTATTTTGACTATGAAACTTCTTTCTGGTATTTACAGTGTGCCAATTTTGCTGCAGACAGGCTCACTAAGCCTTTTGTTGGGTCTCTGCTGTCAGGTTTTCATAGGCTACCCCATGCTTCCAGTGTTTGTTAGGAATTTGAAACAGAGAGACATCCAATGTAATTACACATTATTACGTAAAGTACTTTTTCAGTAGAATGAAAGGAGAACTGAGAGCACTGAGGGAATTGGTTCAAATCTGTCATTCAGACTTTGCTGCCTGGCTCAGCAGAGGTGGGGCTAGGAGTTGAGCACTTGCCTGGGGCAGCAGAGAACTCACTGCAGGGAAAATGGGACAGCCCTGCAAACTTCTGGTTTCTAACAGCCTGGGGACTATAACTGCTTCTGTTCTCTTACAATAATCTCTCTTAGCTGCAATAAAGTGGAAGAGACTATCCAAATGGGTTTTTTGCTAAGTGTTTTGTAAAGCTGCTGTGTGTTGAAAGGTGAATTAGTTTGCATATAAGGCTCCTAAATCGAGTCTGCAGGTTCAGTCCTTTGTCTTCAACGAGGAAAAGAATGGTATGTCCTTAGTTTCATTATAGTGGGAGAAGATTGTTAAAGGCTGGAACATGGCAATCTCTCCTGTATGCAGTTGAAAAGTAAAGTACCATAAGTTCATTTTTCACAGTAATTTTCTGTGCTAGTAGTATGATTCTCTGGCATAGAAAGCTAAATTAATCGCTGGATTAAGACTTCTTCTGAGAGCGACTATTGTGGTTGGGTTATTTTATTATGAAGAAGTAGTTGTCAGTTACAGGCAACATAGTAGAAAAGTTCATTTGTGTTACACTTACTCAGAGTTTAGTGACTAGATAAGTAATCATCTTCTTAGGATTAGGCTTTACTGAGAAGAAAAAAAATATTTGGTCCAGTCTGGAGAAGATTTGCAGTGATGACGTGTGGACTTCTGTATTGGGGCTGTGGTTCCAATCAAGTTGGCATTTAGAGCTGTGGTAGGGGAAAAAATCAAAACCTGAACTTGCCCCCAGCCTCTCGGCTGAGACACTGCTGTGTGCTCTCAGCTGCAGCACAGTGAAGAGGCACAGGGTGAGGATTTGAACCATGCTGCAGTTTCAGTAGCAGAGAACGTATTTTTACAGGGTCCTTCCAGAACTCTGGTTGTCGTAAAAGGAAGAATAAGAGGTCATCTGATTACTGTCAAGGCATCGTCAGGCTCTTCCCATATTGGTTTGTGGCAGGAGATTTGTGCTATGTCCTAGCAGGGAATCTGTTTGGCTGGATGGAAGAAAGTTCTTGGGAGCAGAGAACTGAGTAAATGCAGTTGAAGGCCCTGTGACATGCAGGTGATATAACTGTATTTGAGATTTTGTTCTTGCTTAGAGGTGGTAAATGCATGAGAGAAAGCATAAATAGCAGTGTGATTAAATAGTAGCATGACATCAAGCCTATAAATAGCCTTTTATAATTTTGTAGTACTTTTTCCTTTTAATAGCCTTTTGCACTTTAAGTTCAGCACACAAACTCTGCATGTGTGGGTTCATTTGACCTTCTTGGCAATGTTTTATTCCACTGGAGCTGTGATGTTTCTTTTATTGCTTTGTTTTTAGCTGAATAACTGGTTTGCAGCATGCTTATGTGCCGGTTTTTTCAGCGGATGTGAAACTTGATACAGAATTGAGCCAATATGATAAACAAGCATTAAAGCCTCTGTGCCTTCCTGAACATGAATGCATTAGAGGAGATGGTAGAAGTTGTTTTCCTTCTAGAAATAAACTCAGTAAATAATAGAATAATTCAATTTAATTAATCTCAGACCAATTGAAAGTTTCTTGCTGGTTCTGAATGGCAGCCGATTGTAGAAGTTTCCAGCTCCAAGCAAAATGGTCAGGTAATTTTTGTCAGTTGATAGTTTATTAAATATAAATATACTAGATGGCTTTTTTCTTTATAGAAAATGTATACCCTATACCTCAGAAGTGATTTGCTAATATGTTAGTGAAAGAAATTTAACTTCTAATTAAAGGTCTGAGATTGAATAGATGAGATGTATAATACAGAAATACAGTTTGTTGGTGATTTTTGGTTTCAGTTGGGTAACATGGTATCTTCGTTCTGGAGTGTAGTGCATTAAACTGTCTTTTTAGCCCTTCCGCCTTTTCCAATTGTATGCCTTCAACTTTGTGCCTTTACTTTATGGATGTAGAAATGTAGGGATTTCTGCTCCTCACCTCCCCCCACAGTATATTCATAGTTGGCCTTGACAGTGTTATGTTGCTTTTCACACCATTAATCGTATCTGCTATTTTTGTTAAGTTAATTTTGTGGAAACGTTCAAGTATTACTGTGTAATTCTATAAAGAATGAAAGCTAAAAGGGAGAAAACAGTCATGTTCAGAAACAGAAAAATTAAACTTTAAGGGTTTTTTGGAAGTCTGGTTTAATGAACCCTGGTAAGAACTATGAACTTTTATATCATTTTGGATCTTGTCTTTCTTCTTGTGTTATGTTTTTTTCCCATTTTTTTTTTTCACAGATGCTTCTGTGAATTTGTCAGTTTATTTTCCAGAGAAGGAAATACATTCCAAAAGGAAAAGTATTTTTAGGTACACTTAGAAATATGCATGAAGATCATTTATCTTCTTACTCCTTTATGTCCAAACTTGAGTGTAATTTAACAATTTACAAAACTCTGCACGAAGAAAAGTGCAGGGGACCTGCAGTCTGCCCTTAACGTTTAAGCATGTCATAACCCGTGACAGGGTGTAACAGTATGCCACAATTTGGAAAACTTCTGGTTTGGCTCAGAGTTTCATTTTGTAAGTTGTACAGATACAATTGTTACGCAATTGGTTTGTACAATTTACAAATCTGGGGAGTAGACATATTTAAGATATTTTGCTAAATAAACTAAAGCCACAAAACTGTGATTTTATTTTTCCTTTTTAAAATTCCATTTCATGTGAATGATTATAAGATTTGATTGTTTGAACATGCGTGATATTTTAATTGTCAGATTCACTCAGATAATTTTGAATTTCTAGTCTTGAACTGGCTTGAAAATGGAAATTTCTTCCTATAAAGAAAGTCTTTGAGAGGAGACAGAGGTAAGTTGGAAGAATACTTAAGCTGAGGTGAAGCTGTAAAATATAGTAAATAAAGAAAAAGAGGCCTTAAAATTTAGGATGATGGATCTTTTGCAACTGGGCAGGTGCACCAGCAAAAACTGATCTTGCCTCATGTGGGGAGCTCCTTGTTGCATTTCCCTGGTGTACTTTGGGGTCTCTCGAGTGCACATCCCACGACAACCAAAACATGCCCTGCTCCCTTTCACAGTCCACAGCCACAGCTCTGTGCAGAGCCCAAGTGCCCAGAGTGCAAGGCAGGGTGGCTTAAAACCAGGGGCACGGATGGAGTGAGGTCACTGTTCTGGGCAGCACTGCCAGAAGACATCCCTTGGTTTGTTTTCTGCTGGAGGAAGAAGCAGAGTTGACAAGCATTTTCCAGGCAGGTAGCCAGATAGGCATTATTTTAATGTTTCCAGCGGAAAATTGGTGAGTTTTGGCAAAACTGAAATTTTCCACGTGAAAATTTCTATTTTATGGAATTGGCATTTCTGATTAAAAACTAATTCTGATGGAAAGTGTCCAATTGGTTACACTAAGCCATAGAATTGGCATCTGCTGTGTTTAAAGCTATTGAAGATAATTTGGCTTACGTTTAGCAACTCTGAACAAAATATACACAGACAACTTTTCCTCCCCCTGTCTAATACCTCAGTTTTAGTGCCAGCCAAAATTCAACTTCAAATTGGCTATGAGTAGAATAAAAGCTTTTTCTGAATTTTGCCAGTTTGTTTTCGGTTCAGACTGCCTTTAACTTCAAAAGCTTCACCACACAGATGCCATGGCTGGAAGTACAGCTGCCAGTTCCGTGGCTGCTCTGGACTTGCAGGTCCTTCAGCGTGAAGCAGTATTGATCTGTGGGTGCTCAAGTGGGCTTAATGGCAAGCCCACAGATTTTTTCCATCATACGTTTTCTGTCAGTGTTGTTTTCAGGTAATTGTGGTTGAGGCTTGTACAACATACAGGATGTGGGACTTGTGTTCATTTACAGTCACACCAAATTAGAATGTGTAACTTTGCACCATTTGGTGTTTTACCCCTTTTATCTACTTAATTGTGGACAGCTGTTGAAGACCAGCAGTTATTTGCATGTAACTTTTCTCTTTTTTATTTCTTAAATTTTGTTTAAAAAACCCTCTTATGTGTTGATGGAAAATCTGAAATAAAAACCTTATTTTCGCTTGCTGCTTTTCCTTGATTCAGTGTGTGTAGTTGGACTGTTGCTCAAGTTTAAAGCTGTTAATAGTTAGTGTCATGAAAGGACTGTACTTGGTTATTCTGGCTACAGGCAGTTGTGCGTTGTCATTAAAAGCTCAAAAATTTAAAAGACTCCTTTTATATACTGAGAAGCTTTTGTTTTCTGCTGAGTCTGTAGAGAACTGTGAGGTCCTTTTTTTGATAGGTGAAGAAATGTTTTTTAAGTCATATTGTAAAGAGGAATCAAATTTAGTTAGGCCTTGATACCTTTGAGGAAAACTAGGAAGAAATTTAGATTTGGGGGATTTTGAGGTGGGGAGTGTATGTTCCCCCCGTGCTTAAGCAAGATATTAAATACTAAGTTGTTATCACCTGGTGCTTCTGTTTGTACTTTGTCTGAACTTGCACTGATTTCAGCCCTTTTTTCTTTTGATAGGTAAATATTTAGGCTTCCTGGTCTTAGAGTTATATCAGAACCAGATTTCCCTTTAATGAAAGATCTATTTAACCTAGTTTAAGAACACATTTTAAAAAGTACTGCAGATTTATTTTGAGAAGTCTCTATCAAGATATTTTAGTAATGTTTCGTTATAGTCTTCATTTATTACATCTTATTATAGCATTGAGTCATAAAAGCAAGAATAAGAGATCCAGCTCCAGGAATGGGAAGAGATAGATGTAGTAATCATCTGTGTGAAGGTCATGGATTGCCATTTTTAATGCTATTTTCAAACAAGGGCAGATTATGGATAGAACAGAGTTGAAAATAATGGAGGTGGAACTCACTTGGAAAACTTT
The DNA here is from genome assembly GCA_013400955.1 of Drymodes brunneopygia. Lineage (NCBI taxonomy): Eukaryota > Metazoa > Chordata > Aves > Passeriformes > Petroicidae > Drymodes > Drymodes brunneopygia. Next base: position 152,394 of record VZTZ01001710.1, read on the forward strand.
TCTATTTATTCCTAGTAATCTTTACAAATGATAAACACCTCCAAATATCATGAACTGACAGCTGCATACCAGGAAACAAGGAGGTTTTATGTCTTATAAATGTATTTGCATATTTGTTTAATTTATATTTTTTAAACATAGGAGAATAGTTGAAGTCACCATTTAGTGATATTTAAACAGTGCTCCTCTTCCTGTTCTTGTTTTTCCTGGCAGACGTATCCTTTACTGACTGCTTCAGCTATCTGCCCTTCCACAGGGATTGGTTGGCTTTTTTAAAAATAAAGTTAGATTTAATTTTTTCCCTGGTGGCTTTGCCGTTTCCATCCTCAGTGGCTTGCTGCAGGAGTGTGGACTGCCACTGCTGCCCACAGTGCCTGTGCGAGTTTGCTGCCTGCTCCCGGATGAAGTGGCCTTGCCGCCTCACAGGCTGTCAGTGCTCTGGCTGGTGCTTGCCATCAACTTGTGTTTTCATGTAACAAGCCTTGCATGGTACCAATATCGTTATTTAAAGACATTTCTAGCCTCAGCTGCCTTCTCTCTGTTTCTTCACACCATGGTATGGCTTCCCTAAACCATTCTGTAAAGCAGTCACACTGTGATCAGGTGATTCCTGAAAATCAACTGTAGTCCATTGCTTAATAGAGGGATAGGTGTGCTGTTTTTAGTGGTTCTTTAAGGTGTGTATGAGTGTATTGCATATTATAGAGAAATTTTATACACTTTGGCTCAAAGTAATCTCTGAAACCTCAAGTGAGATTCTTCACACATCTTGTTCACTTGTTCCATAAAACTTCCCTAACCCCTGAGTCGCACCTGGAAATGAAAAGTCTCCGGGTCAGAAACAAAACAGCTGCACAAATTCATATGATGTTTCCACTCTGATTCAGTGTGTCACCTGCAGGACAGATGGCTTTGTGTTGGTGGTGAATAACCATAGATGCTTGCTATGAAGCTTTGCCTAAAGGCATGTGCACTTTGGACGTTTTTCTTGCATCATGTGGAAGTGATGGAAAGGTCCTGTCTCTTCTGCAGTATTGTTATCATCAAATCAGTGAGTACTGAGCCAGGAGCTGACAGGAGCTAGCTAGAAGGAGGCTTTCTGTTTTTGCATTTGTTCACACTCTGGCCTGTAAGACTGAGGCAGTGAAAAGGGAAATGGGGGCCCTGATGAAGTAGGATGGGGGGGGGGGGGGGAAAGGGTCTGACTGTTTTAATTCTAGCTCTTCCTTTGCTGCAGACTTCTAGTGTATTGGCTGAGTTTCTTCAGCCTCTCTGACACTCCGAAACTGTATTGCGGTTTGGACAGGTGTCCACTAAGACTAAATTTGAAGCTTAAAAATGGGTTTTAAATGAACCATATTGAGCTCTTTGGAATTTATAAGTCTATTTGCTTTTTTTTTTCCACTTCTTCTTTCATTGCCGAAGAAATTTTAATATCTTCTCAGGCTGTTATCTCATCTGGAGTCCTGAATAGTAAAGATGGAAAGGTTACTGTCTGCATGTGAAACATGACAGAATACAGAAAGGGAGGACATAAAGGTTTTAGGTTCAAAATAGTTGTCAGTGTTGATGGCATGGTCTCTAAGAATTCTTTTTTTGGTTAGTATTGCTCCTAAATTACCAGTACGTGTTGTAATCTCAAACTGAAGAATTTTATCTTGCTGTTCTGTGTTTCCTGAAATGTTGCGTACAGGAGTGAAGCAAAGCAGATACCACTCTTCCTGTAGTGTCCTACTTCAGACTCAAAACAGGGAAAGGGATCAGCTGAGAGGCTTTTTTGTGAGTGTGGTGCATGTAGTTCAAGCATAATGAGTATTGACATTTAATTAGATAGAAGTGTCATTTATAATAGGCTTTTCTGTTAGCTGTGCCCTTTTTCTTGGGGGCAGGGTGGAGTAAGGGAGTGAATTGTCTAATTATCCAAATAGTTTATTTTTCAGAGAAAACAGTAGTATGCTACAGTACTATCCCACTAATTTGCTGTGTTCTGGTGTATGGCCTCCAGCTGTCTCTAACAGATCCTGTGTAGAGTGACTGAACACACATTAATTATTATTTTTATGTTAGAAAGTATGAAGATCTGGGAGTGACAGAGCAAGGTGTTTCATCTTTAACCTTTGTCTCTATCAGTAATTATGTGATTATAACAATGAAAATCTTGCTTGATATCACACAGCAATTGTTCAAATTTGAAACCCCTTTTCAGAGAAGTAGATAAAAAGCATCGTTCAAGGAGGTCTTAGTTTAAAAAAAAAATCCTTGAGTAATTTTTAACTGAGATTACTTAATAATTTAGGCATCAAGACTACACTGAAATCCACAGCCAACCCCATGAAATTCTTGTGTTCATAAAATGAGATACATTGACAGTCTTAGAAATTTATCTGAGTAAGTGGCTAGAATATTCAATTAGTTCTCTGCTATTGGTTCATATATAGGAGAAACTAGTGATGGAGGAGAGGGGCTAAATTCAACTTCTTTTCTCTCAGCTGTTGAACTTTGGGTCCGAAATTTTCAGAAACTGTCATATATATGTTAAGAACTAATGCTTTTTTGTTAGATTTGTCTCTTCCTATGATTGAGGATGTGGAAAAGGAGGATGTAAGAATAGCTTATTCATTGAAATGCAGGTGAAATAATGGATGTTTTGAGGAGAACGTGAGTATGTTTCTCTTTATGGCTTTCAGAAGTGAAGTAGGATTTTCCTTTGCTCTTCTATACTTCTGGCATCCATGTGGGATTTGATCAGAGTGTCTGCAGATACTAGAAATCTTGGAGGAATGTATAGAAGCAGCTGCAGTTCAGCTAAATTTGTGTACTGTTTTCAGACAGGAAGAGTGGAGACTGCTCAGGGCCAGACTGTAAGGAAGGATGCAGGAATCCCTGATCCAGGCAGGAGAATTTGGAGTCTTGGAGCTGCCAGCCCCATGCAGGTACCATGCTAAAGAGAGCACAGTCTGGTTACCCACCAGTGGAGAGAAGGTGCACAGGTTTTGGGAACTTCAGCTTCCTAACTTCCGTAGCCAGTATCTCCTTGTATCTAGTGCTCTCTTTCCACAACTGTCTGGGAATGTAGTAGCACTGAAGAACCGGTGGCTGTAGTTACATTGCACAGTCACAGGAACTGTCCCAGCTGGTCAACAGTAAAAATGTGATATCCCTCTTTTTCAGTGAAGTTTTAGGAAAGGTTTAATAAGTGGCCGTATGATGACTTTTCAGGAGTATATTTTCTTCCTTAAGTAGAATGAATGTGGTCAATTTATCTATAACTGATATTAAAGAAACTTAGAAATAAAACAAAAGGGTTTCATAGAGCCTGGAATCATTAATGGTGCTGTTGCCTGGCAGGAAGTCTTGCTGAGTAGCCTTGCACCTGGTGACTGCAAAGTGAAATAAGCCAATGTTTACATATCAGCTTTAATGAATAATGGATACTTTCCATTATTTGGTCAGCATAAAGCAGGAAGGAATCATAGAATCATAGAATATCCTGAGTTGGGAGGGACCCACAAGGATCGTTGAGTCCAATTCTCGTTGGAACAATTTCAAGATTGTAGTGCATGGGTCGATTCACTTAAATAAAAATGCATTTCTACTCTGCTTTTATTTAGAAGCAATGTCCTTAAGCTGTGTACTGCATCAGAATTGCTGAAAGCTTTCAAAACAAAATTTTCAAAGACAAAAAATATGAATGTTTTCTTTTGACTTAATGTGGAGTTCCCTCAGAATAGGGCATGACCAGCTGATGTTTAGCATTTTCGAACTAGTTTGGATTAAAACATTTAATGTAGTGTCACTAATGTGTTTTCAATAAACCTATATGAAGATGGACTCTAGGTGTACCCCAGTGTTTGTCTGAATTGCAGTATGTTGTATTACTCTGTTTAAACCTTCAAAATTGTCTTTGTACTTTTAATAGGTTTGTTTTGGTTTTTTTGTTATATATGTATAATTAAATTGTCTGGATAATTTTAGTAGCAATGGGGTCTGCATTTTACTTAATATATTCAAGCTGCATCATATTATAAGGTCTTCTGTGAGTTTGACCTACTTTTATATTTTTTTAGGAAATTCATGTACTGTGTTGGACCCAGATGAACAGGTGGGCCACAGTGCAAATCCATGCCTTCTGGGTTGCTAAAATACGAGTTCCTAAACAAATGGAAATCTGGCAATGCGTGAGCTTCTTTAGCTGCTTTAGATGAGCCATGAAAAATGAAATTTCTCATGTCCTTGCATGCACATGTGCATACAGTAATGTGTTAAGGTAGTTGTTTTTCTGTATATTACATCAAGAATTCTTTTAAAGAAAGTTTGCATCAAGTCAGCAAATTGGCTGCACTCTTGGCTAAATTAAATTTCAGTTAATTACCTGCTTAACCAACTGCTTATTTATTAAGCTGCTTAAAATCAGTTAGTTTATTGTAAGCCCAAGCAAATTGTCGTTATACTGTGTACATTTGCATAAAAGAATAAAGGATGCCGAAAATTCACTTGTGAAGCTTCTGTATGCTCTTTAGTGCCCTAACCAAGCCAGTATTGCTGGAGTGTTCTGCCCTTTGATAGGGAACACTCCCTGGAATTGCTTCACTACTTGAAACCTGAGCTCAGGCAGGAAATGTACAACTTACTCCCTCCACAGACCTGAGAGGTAAGTGGAGCTACTCTGCGTGAGTTTTGTCATTCTCCAGTTGCTGTAACAGCATGTTCTTTAGATTGTTAATTCATGTATCTGAATATTACATGCTTAGCAGAAGACGCTGAAAAATTATAAGCAGAAAACCATCATGATATGTAAAGATTAAGTCCAGTTTAAATAATCTGCTTGCATGTATAAAAATATTTTAGCGTAAGTGGCCATGGCACTGCCCATGACATGGATGTGCACACACAGGAGTACCTTGCTTAAATTAACCTGCTTTTAAGCCAGTTGTTCTCAAATTGGTTTTTTGGTTAAGTCTCAGCTTTTGTTTTTATTCCTGTTTCTTTTGGGGATGCAGATTTTACTTTGGTGCTTAAAGCAGTCCTCTGTTTCATGCTAACGTTAGCTATAATATTTTTATTGCAGAAGCATGCAATGAGTGTAGTTGAATTTCTATCAGATTTTTCATTTTATAAATCAATATTTGTTAGGAAATCAGCTGTAATTTATAACCTTATAAGCAATAGCTAGCCATCTCACTATTAGTAAGTTTTCAAAATATTTAGCAAGAATGGCAATATGTGTTTGGGAGACATAATACTGTATGTTCTTGGTGCATGTATTTCTGCAAGAAAGAATAGTAAAGATGACATGGATGCAGTTTGGGGCCAATTACATTGTAAAACAAGTGTGTCAGTAAAACCAGTAATTGCAGGGTCTATCTGTGCTTAACAACTGCATCCTTTTTGTTAAGTGTACATGTGCTGAGAGGTTTAAATGTGGGTTGTGTGCACATGATTGGCCACAAAGCAGTTCCATGTAATAACCCTGGCAGATCTTAGGAGGAGGAGTATTTTTGGAAGTGCATGTGATGGTGAAGGTGTTTTAACGTATTCCCTACATACTTCCATGGTTTCTTTGCTGACATATAGAGAAAGAGTAACTTTGAATGTGGCTTGCAGAAGACAGTCTTTTGTCACCTTCCGCTCTATTACTTTCATGGCTATTTTATTACCATTTTGTAGATGCATTTCATGATTTCAGTCAATATACTTGTAAAACTGTGTTCTTTAGTTGCAAAAACCTCTTAGTTTCATGCAAGAAACTTGTCTGCTATGAGATGGTGGTTCCAACTACTGTGTATTTTATGTGGGACATGGAATAGAATGTTTCATTGCATAATCTGAAAGTACAAAACATGTTTTCTTAAGTCCATGAAGAAAACATCCCTGAATGACTGATATCCAGCATGGTGGGACTATGAGCTTCACACCAGAAAGACGCTAAACTCCAGACTGTGGAACAGCATGAGAAGTGTGTGTGTCCTATTTGTTTGTTTCTTTCTTAAAGAGAGTGGAGAAGGCGTTGCCCTTCCAGTCTGCAAACTACATGAACAGTTGTTCTGGCCCAATATAGCTGCTCCTGTTTCCATAGCAAACTCATATTACAGTGCCTTCTTTCTTGAATCTGATCATTTCATATATGTACATTGAGAAAAATCCAGTCATGGTCTGTAACTATGCAATGTTTTTTGTTTTGCTTCAGCAGAGATGATCTGTGTTACAGCAAGAACCTTGATAGATGTGCAGGTTAGGTCTATTGAAGGGACACAGTGAATGGCTTCATGGTGTTAAAGGATTTGGAGGGTCACTGAGGGATGATTTACTCTTTGCTCACTATTACAGATTTCTTGGTGTGTCTGAAACCCATTTTTCTGTCTAGTTTAAGGCAGTGATGAAGAAGAAAAAAGTATTGCTGGTCTTGTCTTGATCAGCAAATTAGACAAAAATAGAGGAAAGAACAGGAGAAAAGGTGAGACTTGCCTTTTTCTTCTCTTAAAATATGATGGTTCCTAGCTTTTAACAAGTCTTTTTTTCCCTCTGCTGCAAAACTGTATATTGTTGAGTTAGACTCTCCTTGTTCACTACCAAGTGGATTTGTGAGGACTGCAGTACTTGAAAGCTGAACAGTCCTTTGTACACTAGTGTTTGTATTTGTGGAAAAGTGCTCTGAAGATTACACTCACTATTTCTTGGTTGATTTCTTACTTTTTCAAATCCTTGTAAAATACACCTGTCGAGGGCTTATTTCTGTGGTATGGAGAAACTGGTTTTAATTAAATTGTGTGCTTAGTTTCAACTGAGAAGCAAATACCATATTAAAATTTTGGCTGTAGCTGCACTGATAATGCCAGACTTTATGCCATTATGACTAGAAAGGAGCTTGGCTTTTAGATTGTGGCAAAACACTGTGAAATGTAACCTGGTTGGCTCAGATCACTGGTATGGAGATTAATTCCTCTTCTGTGTTGAAGGTTTTTCTCCAGCTTTTTCTTTTTGAGATTTGTAGAAGGTATAGCAGAAGCAGCCTCTCCATGAGGAGCTGTCAGATGGATTTTGTTTTTAGGTTTTATTTGAGAGTTTTAATGTTTGCGACACAATTTCTCATAAATTTGTCATTAAGACATAGTCATAAATTTAGCATCTGGAGGCTTTATCTGGTGTCTGTATTGTTGGGTCTGTCATGTTGGTTTAGCAAAACAAAAATAAACTTGCTGTAATTCTACATGAATACAGCATTGTAGTTCTGAAGCCAGTGACTGAGTAGCCAAAATAAAAAAGCTGTCTGGTGAGGAAGCAAGTCCTTGTTAATATGAAAATGCTGGGTAAGTCAAAACTGAAGCATTTTGCAACGATGGATTATCATAAAGCAGATTTTTTATATCTGAGATGTGTGGTCATACTTAAAGAGCTGAAAGTGTGATCTGGAAAAGCAGAATGCCTCAGAGATTTTTAGGGCAGTTGCCTAGGAGGTTGTCCGCAGGCAGTGAAAAGAAGGTTGAACTGCAAAGTCCCAGCTTGGATCTTGGTCTTCCACTTTCCCATGAGAGCCTATATATCTAAATTACTAGTTATTTAGGAGGGATTGATCTTTCATTTCTGACCCCTCCCTCTTCGTTTATGTATCTTGGAGTACAGATACCTCTTTCAATCCATGCAAGCTCTCTAATCGCTGCTGGAATGTTTGCTGTCCTCTGCTAAATTCTTCTTTTCTTTTCATTATGATATGCTCCTTTCCCCCTCCTCAAATGTGAAGCTAATGTGTAAATGTGTTTGAAGGCTTCATAATCTTATGCAAGATAAGGAAAATCAATCATTTTATATTCTGTTTTGAGAATACCTGTGTTCTTTTGCTACTCTTAGGGTATTTTAATTTTATGTCTCAATATATTCTCTACTTAAGTTATGAAACTTTGTTTGCTTATGCCCTTGTCAAAGGAGGTAGAAATAGTTTGCTGAGTGTGTAATCAAGTGAATCACAGGCCCTGCTCTTGTGAGGCCCTTGAGAAAGTAGCTGGTATCATTGGGTAGAGCTGATAGCTTCAGATGGGCACATAAGGACTTTGCTGGACTGGAGCTGGATGATAATCATCAGAATCTTAGATTTGAAAAGTGAGAGTCAATTCTTGCGTTTTATTTATCGGCTCTCAGCACAGGGTGTAGACTTGTGATGGTCATAGTTGCTTACTGAGAGGATGAGAATTGTTTATGCTCCCAAACAAGATGTGTAAATCCAATCAAATTGACATAGACAGAAGATTCAGTAGTTTGGCAAACATTAAACTATTCATGTTGTAATTTTAAGAAAGGGGGAAAGAAACAATGCAAATGTTTTTGTTACCACTGTGTATTCTCACGTTTAATGATTTTACAGTGAGTGCACAGGTCTTGCAGAATAATGCATCAAAGTCTTGTGTGTTTACTGTTTCCTGCTTCTCTATGTAAGCATTTCTTTTGCTGTTTTGCACTGAAATTAGTTACTTAATTGCATCTAATATCATAAAGCTGGTAGCCGTGATGCCCAGCAATTACAATGCTTTTTGAATTGAAAATGTTGTTGTGGATCTTGAAAAACCAAAAAACCCAACAAAAAAATAGCAAACGCACAAAACAACCTTAAAATAGGGAGGGTGTGGACAATGGGCAGAAAGTAAAGGACTGAGTATTTTGGTATAAGGTTGCATTTTAACATGTAAGACATTGCTTTGTTATTGGCTACTGTGAATTTAGTATTCATTTTTCTTTTGTCTGTAATGGAGCTTTTAAATAGTGGACTTGCTATGTTTTCACCTTTGAAATGATACTTTCTTGCATTTGCATTTCTTGACTCTTCTTAAGTTTTCTGTTTGTTTTGCCTGCAGACCCTGTGTGGACAGTAATGACCGCACGTTTCCGATTGCCTGCTGGCAGAACCTACAATGTACGAGCATCTGAGCTGGCACGAGACAGGCAGCATACGGAGGTGGTCTGCAACATTCTTCTCCTGGATAACACTGTACAAGCTTTCAGAGTTAATGTAAGTAATGGCATTATTGCAAATCAATATCTGGCTTATTGCAGATCAGTAAGATTGCTTTCCTTTGTTTCATTTGTATGGCTGGAGTTTGACTTTCAAACAGTGTTAAGAGGAGAATAAAAGTGGAGGTTGTGTTCAGGCAAGCAAGCTTGTACATGTGCACAGTGTTACCGTGAACTTAGTCATTCTGGCATCCTCTGTAGTACTGACACATCTTCATTTCAAAAACCAATGTACAAAGCAGAATTTATTTCTAGTCATTCTCTCATGGATTAAAGTTGTCCAGTGGAAATGGAGGACAGTTCTGCCATTGAGTTGAATGAAGCTTTTGTTCTGCTGCATTCTGGTTTTTGTATTCTGAGCATGAGTAATGTGGAGTGGAAGCTCTTCCCATAGCTGTGTAGCTGACTATGTTCAGTTACCTGTATGGTCATACTTGGTCACAGCTGCCATCATAGAGTTATCTGCCTGCTCTTTACTTTTCTCAGATAATATTCTTGTTCTGTGATTTCCCTCACTGGAGTTCACCACCTTCTACTACACTAGTGAGAATGACAGGAAGGAAAACGGAAAAGCTGGTTGCTGAATACTGAGAACTGTTAATGGAAAAAAATCAACAACTTTTACACATGAACTTGGAATTTAAAATAGGTTATTCATCCCATTTTCTAGTAAAATGTTCATGGTGTTGTGTATATGCTACACAAGTGCAACCCTTTCAGCTTCCTGAGGGAAAAAAAAAACATGAAAAACAGGCAAGGACCTCACAAGAAAATATTAAAGCATTTGAAATCATCTTTGTGTGACAAGAACCAGAACTCAACAGGAAAGAACCTGTAGGTTTTCCTGTGGTAGTCAAACTCTGGTTTTAGTTTATAAGCTATAGAATTGATGACTTATATGGAGAAGGGTTGAATAATGTGAGGTGAAAGTTAGCAGGTGGCGTAATTATTAAAATTTTTCAGAAAGAAATTGCACTTCAGCAAATGGAGTGTAGGAGTATCAGATAAGGTTGTGGAACTTGAGATGGGAAGTGAGGGAGAAAGTGAAGTAGTTGTCAAATCTGTGTGGACTATTCTAATTCAGACCATCTGAAAAAGTTCTAATGCTCAGTAATTATATTGAATTCTGATACCCAGTGTTCAGCAAGGATATTGATATATTTGAATGTTTCAGGGAAGATTTGTGAGAGGGATTGCACTTTTCTGTTCTATAATCAGTGGTTAGAGCCTGCAGCTGCTGATCAGAAGTGAAATCTGTTACCTGGCAAAAACTTGCAGGGATCCAGTGTCCAGAGGCGTAAGGTTCAGAGGCAGATCTGGTGGTTATTTGTTTTAGATATATCAGTCAAGATGGAAAGGTTTAGGATATTCTCCTGAGGTATTTTTGTAGTTCATTCAAAAAATACTTAATTTTTCAGGACTTGTTAGTAGTAAAGTGTGGGAATTTTGGATGATGAAGCTGAGGGATGGATTTTTAAAGACTTTAATTTATCAACATCAAGCCTCATTTCCCTTCTGGGTTAATTTTCTCTATATCTTTTCCCCTTTTCTGTATCACTTAACTTCTCATCCTTGCTAACAGTTCCCACTATATACTGCCTGACAAAAAGCAGTTTGTGCAAAATGTAGTTGGATATAATGCATTAGAAGTGCATAAGAAATTGTAAATGTTATAATCTTTGCTTTCAGGTACATGAGTTCTCCATTAAAGTACCTGTCTTACAGTTTTTTCTTATGAAGAAAATAATTGGGTGAAATAAGGAGTAATTGTTGGGCAGTAGGTATGGGAGATGTGCTTCTTTTCAATCTAGGTGTTTTAGAGGATACTAGTGCCTCTCAGAAAAGCAGAATCACCAGGTATAAATCCTCAAATGCCTGTTCTGTCATTCCCAAGAAAAAGTTACGTAATATGTTCTTACCACCTTTCTAGTGTACTAAATATTTTAGTTGCATGGATCGTGCTTTACTGCTTATACACATCAGCCTGCAAGTTTGTCTATTAAAACTGAGTCTAGGGAATAAAAAGTTTCTTGGTGCTGAACATCTTAATCTCATGTCTTAGCCTCAATCTGTTTTTTCACAAATAGGAAGTAATAAAGTATTCGTTCATACCAAATGTAACCTACATGCTACCTGTAACCTACAGGTTCTCAGGTTTTATAGCTTTGTTTTACTTTATTGTGGTTGACACTATACTTAGCCATAAATATTTATGGAATTGTTTTCAAAATAGGAAGAACAAAGATAACATCAAATAAATTAGCGCTTTTTTTTTTCCTCCTGGTGATTGCTATAGGTGTTTTGTATGCTAATGATTGTAAAACTTAATCATCTGGAGGATGCAGTGGTGTATTAATAAAAATGTACTCAAATGCTGTTTCTTTTCCAACAGCAAAGTGCTGATCACAGACAGTGTCTCTTGATAATTATGTGATATTCTAAGTTCCCATTTCAACCAGCCCTTTGCATTGGTCTGCAAAAAAGGCACCTTTGTGCTAAGCCTTACCTTGTAGAGAGCGTAACAAATCAAACCTGATAATCCCCATGGATTGTAGCCAGACAAAGGCTGCATTGGTTCCAGGCAGAAGAATCAGTTGGAATTAACCTGTGCATGTGTTTAAAGAGTACAAATCCTTTCTTTAAAGTGCTCTGCTTACCAAATGAAGAAATCTTCCTTCAATCCTGAAAAGTAGACTTCAATAGAACACATAGCTGGAAAAAAGGAGGCTGACTTGAGTTAGCGGCATAATCAGGATGATTTGCATTAGCGTAAAACTGTTTCTTTGAGATCAAATTACTTTAATTTGTTTTAATTACTTGTTTAAATACCTAAAATTATGTATTTTCCATGCAGGCTGACTTACTTTTATTCCCTGAAAGCCAGTATGTCGATATGGGGATAACAGTAAGCTTGAGGGAAAATTAAGTCAAGGTCGATGGAATGGGTTGTTCTGTGAGCAAGGCTAGTGGTCATGGACAAATGTTTCAATTTGGAGCCTTTACTATCCCAAAACTCTCTTCAAACTTAATGAATTTGCACTCTAGTGGAACTAAAAAGTAAAAACCTGTAAAATAACTCAAACCAAACAAGAAAAGAACCAACCAAACAAAAAAACCCCATACTACCCCCACCGTAGTTTTAGAAGTTAAAACTTTTAGTAATTGCATCTTCAGCATTACTTAGTTATTTGCTCTTTTTTCTTTGACCAAAAAAATTTAAAAAAGAATAGCATCAGCTGTAGAAGTAAAGGAGACAGTTGTGCAATGTTAGGGAATTCAACTGCTGGAGCAGCAGCCCAGGCATTGTAGTAAGCCATGAGGGGAAGGGTTTCTGTGTTGTCAGTAGTGAAGCAGCAGCACAGCCTCCCAGAAACACATGAGCAGCAGAGCTGTGACCCACTCCAGGAAAGCCCAGAACCTGTCATCCCACTCCTCTGTCATCAGAAGTCCAAATCTGTTTGGGCTGACATGGCAGCAATGTCTCATGTTGTTTTCTGTGGATGCAGCCAGTTCTGTTGGCAGCAGCAAATCCAGAATGTCAGTAATGCAGACTGAGAAGAGGGTGGTGGTTGGTAAGCAGTCCTCAAACCTATGGAATTGCAGGTGTGTGCCTAAATTTTTACGCCTGGTGTTTGTGAACAAGTGGCAATCATTTTGCAACTTAAAATTTATCTATATGTATCTAGTGGTATAAATAGATGATAATGATACTAGATGATAAATAGTTCATAAAATGCAGCTGACGTATTGATGTCTAGTGCTTATGTCAAATTTGTCCTAAAAAGCCAAAATTTGTGAGACATTCTGCCTCCAACAATGGCTAGTAAGTACATATAAGCCTCTAATTCTTCAATTCAGAAAAAATGGATGTTTTTGTGTCTAACTCTTGCAGTTTTGTCTTGGATAGTTCCCATTTTTCATATACATTTTCATTATTTCTTGTTTTGTGAGGAAATAATATTTAACTGATATTTGTGGCAATAAAGCAAGTTTATTTTTATGTTCATCTACATTTATTTGGTTTGCTTTTTTATATGAAAAATCAGATATTTAAACTTGCTCTAATACTTATAAATTCAAGCAGCTATTCAATGTTATGATAGTATCACAAATATTTTGGATCTTTCTCAACAAGCAGAATTGTGACCTTCACCTGCTTTGGCAAGCTGCAGCATCGTTACATAAATATCAGAGATGGGTTAAGCTGAGGTCTGGTTTTGCTAGATGCTTATCTCTGTTTTGCACTGACTAAAACATTGTGATCCAAACAAATGCTTCATGTTGAAACTTGTCTTCTCTTACCAAATTTGCTGCTCAATTGCAGGAAAAATACCTTCCTTGCGGTTGTGGAATGATGTTCTGTATTTCTTAATTCAAACTGATCAGCCAGTTCTAAGCTTTTTGATTAGGGAACATCTATTCAGGTATTTAAGAAACAGTATACATTGGCAGGATTAGATTGGAAAAAAGCTACAGAGATGGTATCTGCATGTTGTTTGAGGAAGTAACGTGTCAGCTGTGGTAACTGCAAGGCTAAACTTGCATTCCAGACATCTCCCATTTTCTGGTAGTTACTGTTACACGTTCTTAGTTTGTGTTCTTATTTAAATCTACATTGGTAAAATGCCAAGAGGCAATTAGTATTGCTATGTAATTTTAAAATTAGTTTTATTTACTGTAAAAACTGTACTGATTATTGGTTTATTTAAAAATATAACAGAAACTCTTAATTTAGTAAAAATTAAAGTGACTATATTTGGATTGTATATTAAAAATGCCTTATGCATTTATGCTGTTGTACATTTATTGTGTTAACATCTGGTTTTTTCTTTGCTTGTTTTTAATAATTTATAAATTTTTCAGTGGTGGATTTTTTGACAATAGTGCTCCTACATTTCATTAAAGATCAAGAAATTTTCTCTGCAGCATTTAAAAATAAATAAGGTATTTTTCAAAGTAAATACAGGAATTCTTAGGTCACTTCAATGTAGTCAGATTTATATAGGACCTGAAATATATCCTTTATGTAATTGCAACTTAAAATTATTTGCAGAGTTATTGTATGCTTGTCCTTTTGGGATTATTTCAAGCATAATTTCTGGATAACTATTCTCTACCTTTTTAATTATTATGAAATAAATTATCATGCTTCTTGGAGGTTTTAGGCCCAAATAACTGCCTTTGACAGTTTATTCAACTTTGGTGTAATTTCATCTGAACAAAAACGTTTGTTTTGATAGGATGTTCTTAGATGTTAACAGATGTATGAAGGTAGGTTTGTAGATTTTTCTCTTGTATGGATATTAATTAAATTCTTGCAAATTTATCTTGATCTTTTAGTTACATACTTCTTTTGTAAGAGCTGTAAAGGTAACCTGTTATATAACCTCTATGCAAAGCAGGGTCCTTTGGGAGCAGAACAGCAGGTTTTTTTGTTTTAAAACTCTAAAATATCTTACTGCCTACAGTAAACAAGGCAAGATTATCAAATCCACTGTAGCAGCAATAATACTTGGCACTTAGAAGATTATTAAAAGCTTCTCTGCTTGGTGACAGAAAAGTAGAAAATCTGGGTGGAAAATGCATCAATCATCTCTTTCATATTTCTTCTTGTTTGACAGTTCTTGCAGAATTTTTCTTGTCTTTTGTATTTCAAGACACTATGACACTTTAACTTCTGTGGGAAACTACCTTCAGATTTCACCAAACAGATTTATTGAGTCCTGTCATAATGACACACTTGGAGTTTCAATTACTGTGTTGGCAGTATTTTCAGGTTAGGCAAAAAATTGCTGGGTGCTAACAACTACAAATTATTTTTATATCATTTTGTGGGTAACATTTGTCCCTGTAGTAGAAATCAAGTTTGTTCACTTGAATCTGAAAAGAAGTGTTACTGTTACTGAGTTAATTTGAATTAATTCATTTACAGTGAAGTGCTATCTTAGAATGTATGTAAATGACACTTCTTGGTTAGATATTTGGCTGTTTCAGGTGTGTCTGCCATTAAGCTTTGGAAACATTTTCAGTATGCTGGTTCATTTAAAGTCAGGAGTAGATTTTTGGATAAGGGAGGAAAAATTTTATAGACCTGTACATTTGAATTCAGTGACCCAAACAACATTCTTGTTTGCACCAAGTTCTTTATTAATTCCTGAAGTTTTTTTTCCTTTCTATTTTTCTGTACTCCTTTTAAATATTAAATTTGGCTAATGAAAGGCTTTCAGAAATAATCATGTAGCTGGCTGAGAAGTGAGAAGTTCTTACTGTCAGAAAATGACAGAGAAGAAAAATGATTGCTTTACATATGTTTCAAAAAGAGATGAAGCTAATTTAAAAATAGTGCTGCTGGGATACACTTTGTGATATTTAAAACAGTGCTGCTAGAGTACATCTGAAAGAATTTAAATGTGCTCTGCCTGCCTGAAATCTGTGTGTCCAGTTATATATATTTGTTCATTAAAGAAAAGGTCTGTATTTGTTCTCTGCAGAAACATGATCAGGGCCAAGTTCTGTTGGACATAGTCTTCAAGCATCTCGATTTGACAGAAAGAGATTACTTTGGTTTACAGTTGGCTGATGAATCTACTGATAACCCTGTAAGTTGACTCTGTTTTATAAGTACACTTTTAAAAAATCATGATCATGTTCATCACTATACTCCATGCTATTTAAAGAGAGGTAAACAGCAACCACTACAAGATTGTGCCATCTTCCCCAGCTGTGTCATTTGCAACGGTCTGTATCATCTTGTAGTTATGATAAAATTACATATTAATAGTCAGATTAGGAGTAAAATATTGAGTTCTGTGTTTATGAATTAATATCTTAAAAGAATATTGCTTGTTTTATTGTATCTGTTTATTAGATTGCATTATAATTGTCAAAAATAGTAAATATGTTTTAAACTTGTTTCGTGGTTGTTTTTGTCATTAGGACTTATGAAATAATGAGGTGGGTTTAGATTGTTGTATATTGAGTTTCTGTTTCTAGCCCAAATACCTGGTGATCTTTCAATAGTTCTTCATACGGTCCATTATCTGACAAGGGCAGTCACCTTATCACCTTAACAAAGGAGAGACTCCCTTGAAAATGAGTATTTGCAGTAGTTCATGGGCTTAATTGAAAGAAAATTCTACACAATTGAAACTTTGTGAATCACCAGTAGAAACCAAGAGATGCAAATGTAACATTCACTGCACTAGTTACAGTGGTGCTACTAGGATCTCAGTTGCCTAAAGAACACTTCTTGGTTATTTTCTTCTATAAGAATCAAATGGTCAATACTTGTTTTACGAAGTGCAATTTAGCTAAGTGTTACTCCTTATAAGAAAGTTCTTTACCTAATTCTTATTATATGTGCAGCACAGTGATGGGATCTAAACTTATCTCCCAACTTGTGTATCAAAAGTCAGCCTCATTCTCTTGTTGACAGTTCTGTTAAGACATTGGTGGGCTGCCTCTATAGTATTTTTATTCTAAACTTTGTTCCAGGCTGAAAAAACATAGGCAAGCAGAAGAAAAGGCTGAATTATTTTTAGCTTTGTTTAGGAAGTATTTAACTGAGTATTGCTCAATATTTTACTTGACACTCAGAAATTTATCTGGCTTTTCAAAGGGTAGAGTTCTAAGTTCTCTGTCTTTTAGTTTTTCTGTCTGGGTTTGGGTGAATACAACACTGTACAAAGATCTGGTTAAGGGTTAGTCTGAAAGAATGACTTAACAGGTATTTGATACAACCACATACTTTAAAGGTCTTGTATTTTTTTGGTTTCTAAATATTTTGTCTCTTCAGTCAACCTCTTTAGTTGCCATGAAAACAATGTGTCAGAGCCAAAATGTTACCAATATTAGTCAGGCAAGCTTGAAGAATGTATGGGTTTGACTCAGTTTGTGATACACATTTACTATTACACTTGGTTCATTCGGACAAAGAAGCCTTATTGGATTGACAAATATTCTAGTTACTTGTGTAATAACACAGCAGAATATTGCTAAGATATATTTAATGCAGCAGCAGATATAGATGAAAATATATAATATATATATAATATNAGTATCTTTCAACATGTTTTGAAAGATTCTTATATAAAGGTCATACATATCCCTGGCTAGAGTGTTCTTTGAGCTTTTATATTTAGTCTTAAAAGTTAATTGATCCTGTATGAAGCTTTTGTTTTAGATAATCATGCTTTTGAGGTTGTATCAAACTGTCTCTTTAGTTGCTCTTGAGTTAACTACTACAAGGATACAGCACGTGAATCTAGTCGTCATTATTTGTTATTTCTCATGAATAAAATTACACAGGACTAACTTCTTAGTTAAGATCCATAGTGTGTGTCAGGTAGCTCCAGGTACTCGTGTGTTTGCTTCCTCCTCCCTCACCTGAAAGCAATGACAAGCCCTGTGGTAAGGTGAGGGAGTTGTATGCTGTACTGGGTTAGGTGTGTGTCTCTCCGTAGGAACTGTGCCCATGTAACGACTTCCTGAGGCTTGTGGACTTGCCTTGCAAGGCAGCGTGAAGAATTGAACAGTATTTGTACCAAACATAGACTTAGGAGGTACCTGGACTATGTTGGTGTGTAGAGACTGCTGGGTTGCTGATGGGCAGTGGTTTAAACAACTTGCAGACCTTTCCAGGCAGCCATACTTTTATCTGAAATTTGCCACATTGATTTTTATAAAGCTCCGCCTGTGCAAAGCAGTGTTCTCCTGTAGAAATGATCAAGTTTTGGCACTGTGTAGTAAAATTATTCTGTAGTCCTTAATCCAGTAGTCTGAGTGCTGACTCTCTGGTTTCCAAGATCCCAGTTAGGGATGTACCAGTGCTGACACTCAGACTGACAATTTGAAGAGAACCTGTGAACCACTGGGATCACTCCCTGGATGTGCCAGACCTCCAGAATCCAGAGTCAGAAGTACTGGATGTAGATAAACAAATTAACTTCTGAGCTGAGAAAATGAGCCTGCTTACAGCTCTTCGCTGCCACAGGTAGTTCTTCTGAAAGACTTGCTGACAGTTGTTAAACTTAGCATGGTTGGGTTGTGACCTCTCTCCGGCTCCTCTGGCAATCATAGAAGACACTCAGAGTAGTATTATTGCTGTAAAACAGATAGCTGGACAACACAGGTTAATCTTGGGGAAAGAAGAGCAGTTGCAATTCTTGATGATAGTGGTGATGTGTCCAGAATCAGTAATATGCCTGTGTATGCCAGTGAGGCATTTTGGTAAAAGACCAAGTAAAAAGTAATAGAAAAGCACCAGTTTCTTGATGTATAAGTCTGTGATTTGTGCTTTGTTTCTCTGAAGTTGGTGTTATGATTTCTTTTTCCAGAGGTGGTTGGATCCAAACAAACCTATCAGGAAACAATTAAAAAGTGAGTAATGTATGTATTTCGTCAATTCATCTATTGTTATTATGCTATTTTTTCAGGGTGCCCTGATTAATTAGAAATAACTTTTCTTGACCACAGGAGGATCTCCTCACAGTCTGAACTTCAGAGTTAAGTTTTTTGTAAGTGACCCAAACAAGCTCCAAGAAGAATATACAAGGTAGGTGTGGTTGCTTTGTCAATAAAATGATTTTCTAGAACAATCATTAATTTCTCTAAAGTGTAGTATGGAAATTTTCTTTTAACTCATTCTTCTTATATGTACAAGATTCTAATTTTTGTCTAATAATTACAGATATGAACTATGCAGTGTACCAAATCAATATAACAAAAAGCCTCTGTGAATAAATGTATTAATTTATATGCAAAGTGAAGTAACTGCATGAAGCAAATGCTACCAAGTAGAAACAGAAAAGGGAAAAGAGAGAACAGAGGAAAATCTTAATTCCCAGTATTTACCAAGAAGTACAAATTTAATTCTATCCTTACTTGTGTTCTCCTTTGTTACTAAAAAATTGCTGAGCATTCTGCATCTTTTTTACACCCTTCCCCAATTTTCTGCTTAGCATAATAAAATTAATCTCCATAGGGTTGTAGTCCTGGTTTGAATCACGCAAACTTCTTTTGATAGCAATATGTTGAAATCTGTTAAAGAAAATGCTCAACGTGAATCAAAATAGGAGGCTTGTGAATTGCAATTAGTCCCTGAAGAAATGCCTCAAATTTTCCATATTTAATTACTTCTGGCCCTCTACATAAATGGCATGATTTGACAGATTGGAATTTTTGGATGTTGGCCATTCTGGAAACAGGTCAGCCCCATTCAAAAAAATTATTGAGGATAGCTTTTGAAACCTAAGTACCAAAACTGTGAAAAATTGAGTCCACATTTGTTTATCATTTCCTTTGACCTGTCATATTTTGGACAAAATTTTGCACATATCTATGCAGACAGAATTCACTAAAATGAGTCCCAGAGATCCTGGATGAAACTTTGTTTTACTGAAATACTTACTCCAGGAAAATTTGACAATTTACACAATCAAAATAATGAAAAACACGTTATTTGAATTAAAGGAAAATATGTAATATACCTATGGAGATGAGAAAAAGGATAAATGTTGATCAGTGTGAAGCAAACAATGAAGAAAGAGAAACTGTTTAAGTGCTATTCTCTAAATACAAAGCTATAAATACAGCTTTCTTTTAAATGAGAAATAATGTATGATTTCTGTATCTAGGTCAGCTCTGGTTTTTTTGCTAATAGGCCTAATTGCCCCTGAGAAAATTCATTTGTATTTGGAATTATTATAATGAGAGAGATATTATCCATGGGCTTTTTTGGAGTGAAGTTAGGATGCCACGTCACAAATATGGGTTCTTTCACATAATCAGTATTCCCACCTCGAGAAAAGAAAAGAAAGTGCAAACTTCTGACAATTCCAGCTCAAGCTGAGGCTGTTCCAAAATGCTCTGTTTTTACAAATTCCATGAGAACAGAGGAATGGCTCAACAGATGAAACAGAATGAAGGGATGTCAGGGAAAAGTTCAGTGCAAGCTTGTGTCTCATTAGACTTCTGTGCATTCACGTGAGCGAGGCAGGTTTGAATGCCCCAGGTCAGGAGAGGTCAGCAGGAGCTCCGTGTGTGTCAGAGAGCTTCGCTTCAGGAGCTTGTCTGGGGAGGGAATGAAGCTTCATTAGTTTTCCTCATGGCAGCAAGAATTGCTTATTAATGTTGACTCCATTAGCAATAATTCTGTGCTGCTCTTTTCTAGCTGTAGCTATATAAGCAAGATGAAAACATGGTAATGCGGTGCTGCCTTTGTTGTTTTAGTGGAGTCCATTGTTAAGGCTTTTGCTGATCTGCTTTGCTAAAGCTTCTATTGATTCCCATTTACTCAATAATATGTGAGGCTTCAGTGTTCTAGCTGGGGTGGTTGGTTAATAAGCCATTAACCTCGCTGTTCCCTGAAAACAGCAGACAGAAGATGAACTCTGCTTGGTGTCTCTTAATCAAGATGTCCTTTAAGTACCATGAAATATTTCTAATAAAGCTTTATACCGAAAAAAGGAAAATAAAATGGAGGTGCAGCTGTGTATTTGGGAAGAGATGCTCAAACAAAGCATGTAAAGCATATCCATTTAATATCTAAGCTTAACTTGCAATTTATGTCATTTATTATTCAGTAAAGAAATTTTGCTTTATCTACTTTTTTTGTTTCAATATGCATTTTAAGTATTAGAAGTGTTTTGAGATCTCTAAAGTGTGGCTAATGTCTAAGTTTTAACTTCATGAGATTAATACCTTTTAAACCTTTTTAGACCTTTTAAACTAAACTTCTTGCCTTTCTGGTCAGTTAAAGAATCTCTAGATGGTTTTGTAGGAGCTGAGCACATGGACTCATGTTTGCTTGTCAGTTCACAAACGTTTTCCCTCATTTTCTTTGAAACATGAATGTTTTACCTTTCTGCTGTTATATAGCTTGTAAATAATTGGATTTCTCTGTGTGTATTTGCAAATGTTTGTGGAAACCTTAAAGTGGTAGTTAATCCACTTTCTGAAGACTACACAGTTATGAGAAGTCATATTATGTGTAATAAAGTGATTTATTTTGGCTTTGATTTCTTAGT
This sequence comes from Drymodes brunneopygia, assembly GCA_013400955.1. NCBI lineage: Eukaryota > Metazoa > Chordata > Aves > Passeriformes > Petroicidae > Drymodes > Drymodes brunneopygia. Next base: position 173,420 of record VZTZ01001710.1, read on the forward strand.
TGAAGTTATTATTGGGAAATAGTTAATATTTAGTGCTTTTTGTAAGTAATGTTGGTGAGTAAAATGAATGGGTATAGCCCAGCTCTTGAATCAGAGCTACAAGAAGGGAACCAGGTGATTATTATAATAGTAGTAATGTAGGAGGTTCCGAGCCAAAATAAATTTATAAGAAAGCTGGAATATTTAAATTTGCCACTAAGTGAAACTTGTATTAAAAAATTTAAAAGGCAGTAAAGCCAAATTCTACAGCAGCTTTTATGCTGTGTTACAGGGATTTTTCTTCTGAAAGTTTAAGCTTTTGCTGACATCCTGCCACCTTGATAAGTCTTGTTTGGTACCCCACTGCAAGCGCTAGTTCAGTGGAGCTTTGTAGCAGGTGTGATTTGCCACTTGATGTAAACATTACACTTTTCTGAAATTTTCTAAAACCTCTGAGTGAAATATGAAAGAACTAAATTGAATGAACAAAAGATTCATTCTGAGACATTAACAAAATATTTAGGTTTTGTTGGAGAAACAAAGGAAGTAATTTAGAGGGAAGTTTGTACTTTCTGGCTTGTTGGAGTTTTTAAGTCAAGTTTTAATTTTGCGCTAACTGAATGCAAAATACATTAAATTGATGAAAAATGGTGGAATTATTTTATTTTTAATTATAGTGTTTTTTGTTTGCTTTTCTAAATAAGGTACCAGTACTTTTTGCAAATTAAACAGGACATTCTTACTGGAAGGTAAGACTTTTTCTTGTGTTAAACATTAAATGCAAATCTGGTCAAGAAAAAGTTAATAATGAGAGATTTTGCCTGCAAAAATAAAAACATATTAAGAATAAATCACTGTCTATGCAAGTGGAAGTGTTTATTATATTTACCTGTCAAATTTGTCCATAGACTGTAAAAGACTTGGGTTTTCAAAACAGCCAATGTCATATGAAATATGTAATTTTATGTATTTCTCATTTTAAAAACAAAACAGATTGCCCTGTCCTTATAATACTGCTGCTCTTCTGGCTTCTTATGCTGTTCAGTGTAAGTATAATCATTGTTCATGTACTTGTTAGGACTGAAATATATAAAAAGTCTTATTGATTGGTTTCTAAAGAATGTACTTTGTATAACATTATACTGTGGTGTTTGTGGGCGTGGTGCTGATTTTCTCATGATTAAGGAAATTGATTGGTTGTCCTCCCCCAGCATGTTTTGCTGAATTGGATATGGAAAACATATTTAAAGTCATGCTGTTAGAAAACCCCAAATCAATACTCTTTTATTCCTGTGTATTCTGAGGCATGGAGTTGTGGCTTTTGCCTTGAGAATGATACTAAAAAATATTTGTTAAGACACTAAAACATTTTTAGCATAGCATAGAGTGAACCTCCAAATAAGTGTGGAAAAGGGAATTCTGGTCATATCTGGCCAAAACGTTCAATACCCATCTTGGCAATTTTAAGCCACCCAGTGAGAAGATGAGTCTTGAAAACTGAGGTTTAGTTTTCTTCCTCGCTCAGGTTTTCTTCATAAACTTAAGTTAAGCAATCCCAACATATTCATTCATATTCATGTGTTTTTCTACCCTTAAAGACACATGCAAGTTAGTACTTGGTATACTTTGTACATATCAGAGAAACAGTGTCCGTGTTAATATTTTCATAAAAAATACATAGCAATGTTAATGTGTTTTATGCATGATTTTGCTAAGTGGTCACCTTTTTCTAGACTGATCATAAGAACAGCTTCTCTGAAACAAAATTCACACTTCAGCTGCCTGAAAAATGTACTGCAAATGCTTTCATGCCATAGGGATTTGTCTTAGAAGAGAGAAAGTGTTTGATAATGCAACAGGAACTATGAAAATTTGATAACATTTTAGGGTACTAAGAATGCAATATGGGGTTTTCTTTTCAAATATTGTAGAAGTGGTGGTTATGCACAGTGCATTGTATTTACCTTTATCCCTGAGATCCTGCTGCCATTAAGTTCTTCAGCGTGCAGAGATCTATCTAATGATTTCTGTACCTGCCTAGTAATAAACTTCCTGGATTCTTTGTAAATATATGTAAATAGCAGATCTCAGTCCCGTACTCTTGGATTTCAGCAAGGAATGCATTCTGTTATAAAACCTGGTCAATTTTCTAGTTTTTTAATTATTTAAAATAGGTTCTGTTTGTGGTGATGCAAGTGACCCAGAGTTCTTTCCTACATTCCCTTCCTTTCCTCGTCCTTCTGCTTGTCAGTGCCACTAGGCCTGCCCAGGACCCCATATCATAATGTATTACTCTTATCTTTCCACTTTCCATTTTATGTTTCTTATCTATCACTATAGTTCTGTTGCATGGATTGGAGATATTTAAAGCTAAATTTTTTTACTGCAGTTAGAAAGCCTCAAAGACTGAATTTTAGCAAATGTCGTTTATATGTTTTCTGACAAATGTGACTGTAATTTATTTCTTATAATTTCAGGAAAGTGTTAGATATTATGTAAATGCACTTTTTAGTAGCTTCAAGTAGAGTAGTTTCAATGTAGGTGTATGTATGTGTACTTTTTTCCATACACACTATTGAATGTGCAAAAAATATTTTTCTAATGCTTCTGAATGTATCTTGGTGCAGAATGAGTGGGTGGTTTTTGCAGTTCTTCGTGATGAAATAGCAGTTGTAGTGTTAAAAGAATAAAATTGTGTAATCACATGAAAGCATGCAAAGATATAATAATAAGAGAAAAAGTGAATATTATCCTACATATATATATATATATACACCCTACTTAGTGCTAGCTGTAATGACAGCATTAATGGATGAATTTGTCTATTAAAAATTAAATGCTTCCTTCACAAGTGTATAATAAAAAAGCTCTCTCTAAATAATCTCCATGGTATTCACTGGGAATGTGACTGTTTATTCAAAAGGGAAAAGGGGAGTTCAAATGTCTTCTCTAGTTTTGTTTGCCGTGGATCATAAATTATGTGGGAGGAGATTCCTGGGAATTTGGGGGCATTGCACAATGCCAAGTACATCATCGATAAACAATAACCTCTCTTTTTAATATTTTAGCCGAGCTGGGAGACTACAACCATTCAGAAAACTTGCCAGGCTACCTCTCAGAATATTCTTTCATCCCTAGCCAGCCTCAAGACTTTGAAAAAGAAATAGCAAAATTACATCAGCAGCACATGTAAGGATTTACATCAGAAGATACTGACTTTGTCAAATCCTGACTGCTGATGCTGTGCTATTATATAAAACAAAATACTAGTTTTTCTTAAAGGTTTTCGGGTGGGTGGGGTGTTGGGTTTTTTTGTTGGTTTTGGTTAGGTTTTTTAAGACTTTTTTTTGTAGATTAAATACCTGTATAATAAAAACCATTGATGGTCTGTACAGAATATCTGTATCTAAATTAGTGAAATAATGAACATGTTAAGTTAAGGATACTCTGAAAGCAGTATTTGTGTTTATTATGTAGGATATTAACTTAGCCGGATATATTTTCTTTAAGAGGTTTTTCAGTCTTTGGGAATGTTTTTCAGCATAAGGGCTTTGTTTTCATGATGCTCTCACCAGTAAAAGAGTTACTTTAGAAGTAACAAAGTCCTTTTCTTCAATATCTGCTCTTTCCTGTGTGTGAGTCTGTGACCTTTCAGAAAGAGGAAAAGGCAATGAAGCAATGGAAAATATTTTTTTCAGTATGTAACATTGTGGTAATTTCCAGTGATGGTTCCTTCGTATTTGAGAACTTAAGTGCCTTTTGTTACAGTTAAATTTAACAAAATATAAGCAATATTTATAAAACATTTGCTTGATGGGGTCATGTTGTTTGCTTTTGAAACCACTGAATGTTATGTTAAATTTCAGATAAAGGCTTAGAAAATTCTCATAGCTAGGGTAAAGACATTTGAGTGAGTTGATGGCAGCTTATCTTTAAATTACCAATGCCGAATACAGCATTGTAAAACTCTTTTCTAGATTCTAAGGCTCCACAAATATTTAAATGATAAAGTGCATTAAAATAAAATACAGTGTGGGCTCTTGTCAACACTTTGTTCTTGTGGCAATATAAGTTCTTTTCTGTTAAAATTTTTGGGTTGCAGTCTGTTTGTCATGAGAAAGGAAATTCAGATTTCAGGGTGGGGATAGAAGCAGTAAAATGAATGCAGATTTTCTGTCTGCGCTCACTGGGGAGCCTGATGTGGGAGGTTGTGTTAGGACATTTCTGATTTAGCTGCTTTCTTTCAGAGGGTTGTCTCCTGCAGAAGCAGAGTTCAATTATCTCAATACAGCACGTACCTTAGAACTTTATGGAGTCGAATTGCACTATGCAAGGGTAAGTTTGGATGAACTAGTGTTGCAGTGTAAAAATGGATTTCTCTAAGCTTTATGGAAAAATACGCTTTTCTTTCTAGTGAGCCTTCCTGGCTTTTGCTTACAAGAGAAAATAAAAGAAAAAATATTATCTTAGTAGGTGCCTAACTGGGATTTACTGATTGATATCCACTGTTTCACTCTAGGGAGAGTATTTCTTTTCTTAAATTCGTACTTAATTATCTGTGTGTTAATCAGGTTGAGCTTTGTTGCCTTAAATGCCAGTTCAACTGGCTACTGATGAATAAGAAAAATTTGCTTGTTGAATGTGCATTTGATATTTAAGGATCTGTCAGCTTTGACAATATTTAATTTGGTTCCTGCTAGAAAGTTGGAATAGAATTTGAAATGTACTTCATTTAATTGCTCACTGTATCTACTGCTATTGCACACATATTGAGAGTTCTATAGCAGGTACTTGAATAGAGTGCAAAGATATTTCAAGGAAGATGTGCTATTTAAATATACTTACAATATTGTTTGTTTTAGAATCACTCCTCTCTGTGTTCTGAAACTGCAATTTCCTTTCAATTAGGAATTGAAGTTGCTGGTTGCTTTTAGTGTAGCAAATGCCAAGCCAGTCTATTAGTGCTGCTATTCTTAATAAACCAGAACACTCTCATGTTTATTTCTTCAAAGTTGGTGAAAGACAGAAGATCTAACTTGAGAAATTAAAATTTTGTGGTAACTTATAAGGAACTCAGAGCAACATATGAGTTTGTCCTAAATAGGAGTGAATAATTTAATTTCTTATTTTTCTTATTAAAACACATTTCCTTCCACATTAATTTATGTATTTAGAGAAAGATGAGAATGAATATATATGAGGTTTCAAAAGATATTTATATTGTTCTTCAAGTGATTTTCTCTTTTCTTTTAAAGGATCAGAGTAACAATGAAATAACGATTGGAGTGATGTCAGGTGGAATACTAATCTTTAAGAACAGAGTAAGAATTAACACCTTTCAGTGGTAAGGACAGTTGTTTAATGTTTTTATTTGCTATTTCAAAATATTTTTACCACTCTGAAAAAGACTGAAACTTAAGTTGTATTGTATCATGTTGAAATGATTTATCCTTTGTTGTGCTGTGGGGAATTTTATGGTGGGATTTTGTTCTGGTCTGCATGCTGTGCTGTTAAACAACTTTGATACTCTAATGAAACTGTAATGAATTATAATACACTTTTTCTTCAGGAGTTTGTAAGCATACTTTGCATTTAATGAGCTATATAACCAGGGCCAGTGTGATGGTCTAGCTTACAGCCTTTAAAGAGACAGTTGAATTGAAAAATATTAACCTGGAGATTGACTGCTCTTACGTGTTTGTGACCTATGAATTACTTGTACTGTGTGTTTAAAATTTAATGTCGTTATGGTACTTGTGAATAACTGAGGTGGAGCATTCAGGATATTGTCATCTCTTCATCTGTAAACAACCGTTTTCATGATAGGATCAAAAAGTGCATTTACTGCAGAAAATGCTGTCATTTATTCCTTCTCTTAACTGAAATAGTTTTAAAGCTGTTCTGTAAAGATGGAGTTATCCCCATTAAATATCCTACTCTTATTAATCAGTCTGCTTAAGTTGGGATGCTGTTCTTTATGCATACAAGATCAGGAAAGATTTATGAGAAATCCTGTTCTGTACTGTGACTTCTGTAGTGCTCTTTAGAAGTGCTCTACCTTCTGTGGTGCTCTGTAGAAGTTATGTCACCTTCCTGGAAATGTCTTTCTTAGTTCCTGCAGAAGCAACCTTCCCTTGGTTTCCTTTGCCTATTTGGAATTCACTTTGACAACCTTATTACTGGTGTTGCTGAGTTGCTCTAGCCGCATTCTGAGGGGGTGAAGTCAGTCATACAAGATTATCATAACAGGCATCAGTTCACCAGACACAGAAGCTGCTCGTTCTAGAGAAATGTTCAGAATTGTTCATTTGCTACTGATTTTGCCTTTTTGTTTGCTGCTGATGTGTGCTCGATCTTTTCTGCATCCCAGTGGATTTCTGAGATATTCTGGTTTTCTGTGCTAAGCTTAGTTTCAAGGTTCATTCTAGGATGTTACATATTTTGTGGTTTACCAGACTGAGAAGCAGTGTCAGTGGTTGAATTTTAGTAGGTTTTCATAGAGAAAGAAATAAACAAACTATATCAAAGTGTTATCTGCAGCCAGTACAACTGAACATGGTGAACATTTTACCTGTATGCATTTGAAGAAAAGTAAGTCTGAGACAATTGCAACGCTTGTAAATTTCCAATCTTCATGATTATTGGGTAAATTAAAACTGGATCTTGCAATGATAAGCCTGAAACTACTGTATCGGTCAGTCAGACCTGCCCTTGTAATAGTGACACATTCTAGGAAAGGTTTCCTTCACATAGTGACAGTTTTGAAATGTTGGAGCCATTTCTGGACTAAGGCTGCTTTATGAATGGAATGCTGTAAAAATCAGAAAGGTTTTATTGTAGTCTGATTTTACTGCTGTTATTTTTGGGAAAACAGCAATAGTAGAAATAGGTTCTGTAAATGACACTGGTAAATTACTGAGTACGTACAATCTAAGTCATAATTAAGCTACATGACCCTAATGGAAGTTGAAGTTTTCTGTGAATTTTGCTTCATATTGTTTGCATGCCAGGGATGCTGATCTAAATGCTTGGTGTGGTTTTTTTTGTGTGTGTAATTACCTAAACAGTTATACTTTGTATTCAACCATATCAGCTAACATCAGGGATATTAATTTCTTCCTGTGAAGACTAAAACTACCAACATAATTGGTCTTTACAAAGAAAAAAAAAAGAACCACCCTTCCCCACTTCACCCTGTTAGTCTTTCTTTTGCTATGAGTAATAATCTGAAATACCAGTTTCCACAATATAGTTCAATAATAAACCTATTACCCTTTCTTTCTATCCATAATCATGCTGATGCTCCTGTGCCACTAGTCCTGGTACTACTTCTTTTTTCTTCCAGTTATTCTTGCTCCTATGCAACTGGGGCTGTGTAATGTCTGCCCAGTGCTTTATGGGTATGGTAGATATTTGGATATCTGTTTTTGGTACTCCTGAGTTTTGAGACAAGTGAGAGGGTAGCCATGCTTGTGTGTTGGAGGAAATAGAGATTTAACCATATTGCTTAGAGAAGACTCAAGTAAAGTATCTTTGCTCTCTCCTGCTTAATTTGATATTATGTCTAAATTGCTTATTATGAGCCTTTTGATCATGGGGAGAAATGAAATGGGAAGGATACAAGTGAGGAATAGGGGTAAACAAAGGACACTGCCTTTTATAGCATGTGTCCTAACTTGATCTTCCTGTATTGTAGATAATTCCTCCTTTCCCTAGACTTTGCTACCAGGCACAGAGACCTGGGAATCCAAGGAGATTGAAGACCAAAGGAGGAGGTCATGGAGCACATCAGCCTTTCCTTTGTTACTAGACCAGCTGTTCAGCAGTTGGAAATGTGCTTCCCTTAGCCTATCGTTTGTGGTTGATGTGTCTCTGAAAAGCTTTATTGCTTTTTGCGTCCAGTGCCAGTTGCAACTGCAGTTGTGCTGTGGATTTTGTAGTTTTATCCCTGTATGATTGGGTGGTACTGTGTTCCTCCTTGGTCATCTGATCCTTCCTACACATCTTGTATGCTTCCTTTTGTATTTGAGCCCAGTCAGCAGCTCTGAGTGCTTCTTGGCTGCCCTCTTCTCATGCTTGCATGTTTTCCAACACATCAGGATTGTTCTGGATTGAGAAGATTGTCCTTTAAAACTGACTACCTGTCCTCTGTTCCTGTAGTGTTCTTTGGCTACTAAATCTGGACAATCCTGTCTTGTTCGTGAGTTGGGCTACCAGGAGCATCTTCCCAGGGTGACTGGTTCAGAACCTGTGTCAAAGAGGTCTTGCTCAAGAAATTTGTTGTATTGCTCATGTCCTGCCTTATCACCCTCCCAAGGGTCAGCATGGCAAAGCCCTTAGTGAGCATCAGGGCTTGGTATCATGCAACTCCTTCCAAGTGTTTGAGTACAATCTGCATTTTAGACTAGGATTTCAAATATCTCTTCATTTAAAAATATATATTTTATTATGTAGGATGTCTGAGGTGACTGTAGAAGGGAAAATCATACCAGGAAAATAATATCGATGCCTGCCTGTTCTTATGCTTTTCCTTGGATATGCAGCATTGCCAACAGTCAGAAAAGGAAGCATAGGCAGCCCTGCCTTTTCCTTGGGCTGAGTATGGATATGCTCATTCAGTGCCTAGCAGGGTATTAGCAGTACATATCAACTCTCTTATCTGCTGTATTTTTTTGAAATAGCTGAGAATCAGCTTTGCTGAGTCATTTCTTTGTACTTGTATGAGGGCTCTTTTGAGTTGAGCTAGACCTTATTGACTAATGTTACAGCTTTGAGCCTGTTCCAAATGGTTTCAGGCTTAGAAGTCAGCTGACCTCACTCTGTGAGCCTAAATTATGGGATGAGATTAAAACCCCATATGTATTATTCTCTTTGAGTTTGTAAATCACCAAAAGCAGTAATTTCTTTAGCAGAAGAGGAAACCCCAGAGAATAAAAGATAGTAGACGCTTTTATAAATGGAATAATTGCAAATCAAATCAGATATGTTGCAAAGTATATGGAGCTCATTTTTTAGAAAAGGAATATATTACAATGTTCTTTTAATTGCACTGTACATCAGTATTTTAGAAAATTAGTGATAACATACTTGTTGATTAACTGCTATGTGAATGGTCTAATAATTTTTTTTCTTTTTCCCACAGTCAGACTGTTAATAATCACTAGTGTATGTCCTACCCAGCAAATATAAGAGCCATCCTACATTACCCTTAAGCAGTTTTTTGTCACAGGAGGTTCTAAGAAGATTCATGCACTGCCAAGGGAATAAATTGATTACAGTAGATAAAGTGTAACTCCCCTTAAAGTTTCAAATCCTTGAGAAACTAACTCTGATAACAATGATTTGTTAAGAATTTTTTAAAAAACCTAACTAACAAATAGGACAGTTATTGCTACTGCTTTTTTTTTCTGTTATTGTTAACTGCTAAACTAATGGCAGGGCTGGGAAAGAAAAAAGAAATGGGAAAAGATGTAACTAAGCGTAATTTTAACACAAATGTTCACAGAGTGCCTTTATGTTGCTGCAGATAAAGACTCTCCCAACAAATTAGGACATCCCACTTAGGTTCCTGCTCTGAATAATCCCCTGGAGAAAAATGTCTTTATTTAATTTAGTTAAGAAGATAATTTCTATATATAGATATCCAACTTAGGTGTCTGTTAATGTTCTGCTTCTCATCCTTCCTGGTCTAAAGGATTTTTGTTCAGCAAGTGATAAATATGCAAGTAGTAATTCCAATCAGTTTGCAGCATTGTGTCAGTTGTTAATTTTTCAAGTAACAAAAGTTACTATGTTTTACTTTTACAATTTGAACCTCACTGTTCTCTTGACCAAAGTGATACTCCTGTATATTTAATAAAACACATGGACTGTCCTAATATTACATTTCTTTGAAAAAGTATATCATTAGACTGTGATGAAAATACAGCCTGGCTCTTCCCATTTTGTATAACTAGTGTTAGAGTGATTATCCAAAGCAGTCTGGAATTATGGTCAGTCTTTCATATGTTTTCATATGTTTATAGATAACCTGAAAGGTGAACAGATCTGTAGACAGGTTTTTCCCTGTCATGTGATACTGTAAATGTTTTTTCCTTCTGATAGTGTGATCATTTCTTTTAACTTTAAAAAAACCGAGGTTGTGAGTCCTATCTCTGTGCTTTTATCTTATCTTAGCTATTTTACTAAAACAAGTTCTGGTTATATTTAAGGACATGTAAGAACATAGAGAAAGAATGTCTTTCAGGGATCAGGTGAAGTTCAAAGGATTTTTTCATATTCTCAGGGATAATGAAAGTGGCCTCAGAAAAGAGAACATCTGCCTGGAATAACCTGGGGATAGAAAAGCTCTTTGGGCTTTGGAATGGGGAAAAGATAGCAAAATTAACAATTGCCTTGGGTTTGGGATGTAAACAAGTGAATTTGATGGATAATGTAAATACACAGCTCATAGATTTCAAATTATACAAACCGTTTTCTGTAATATTTGATATCTTATTTTTTGTCAATGGAAGTGAAATAAGTTCTCTCTAGGAAGTGTATTTTCAGTTAGGTGTATTTAAGCCTTTAACCATGATTCAGTATCCCAGATGTTTAAATATTGTGGTTTTATTTTTCATTTAGGTTGAAGATTGTAAAAATTTCTTTTAAGTGCAAACAGTTTTTTATTCAACTTAGGAAAGAATTGGTGAGTATTGTCTTAAATTTGATCTGAAAGCAATGAAATTTCTTCTACTGCATGTCTGCATTGTACTGACTGATACTATGTCAATTTTAGGCTTTGTCTGCAATTAAAAGCCCAGTTTCACCAACATTCTGACTGTTTCATGTTTCAAATAGACCATTACACTGCTTTATAAGATTTTTTTAAGATTGATTTGCCTTATATTCTAGATACTTTTTCTTTTACATTTGTATGCTGGAAATGTTATTTGTCTATGTAAGATAAATGTGGAAAAGTTTGAAAGTAAATCAATATTAAATTTAAATTTCATAAGAAACCAAATTAAAACTAAAGGTAGTGCTTAATGCTGCTTCAGTTCTATATTTGCATATAAAATAATGTTTGATAAACATGTTGATTTATATTATTCAGATTTGGTAATACATGATTACTTTATTACTTATATTTGAACAGAAGAGATAAGAATTTCTTTGTAGTTCTAAATTACATATGGTAAATTTTTATGCCTACTTCTGAATTTCTTGTGGAAAAGGTTGGAGCTGAATGTTTCACTGCTTGAGATGTGTGTTTGCTACCCCATGAAGCATCACAGGACCACTGTGCATTTAATTCAGCAAGAAATGGGTTGTTCTGTGCTCCTGAGAAATGAGCTTTCATCACAGACATAGCACTGGGGAAAGATGGAGACATTTATTAAAAATATGACTACATGATTAACTCATCAGATTAGTTTTTGTGCAATTCTTACATCTGAAAGGATTTACTGTGAGGGTGGTGAGACACTGGATGTTGTGGATGCTCCAGCCCTGGCAGTGTTCAAGGCCAGGTTGGACAAGGGTTTGAACAACCTGGCCCGGTGGGAGGTGTCCCTGCCCATGGCAGGTGGGTTGGGATTAGGTGATCTTTAAGGTCTCTTCCAACCCTTATTGTTCTATGATTCCATGATTTGAAGACCTGAAATGCAGAGTTACAGACTAGATATAAAAGATGACTCTAGGCAGAAATGCACCTTGAGTACTATAGGGCTGTTCCGGGTTTTGAGACAATATGGTTAAACAAGAGAAATACAAGGAGGAAAGACCTGTTCTGTCAGGTCAGGCCTGGTGACTGGTACTAGTGCTGAAGGCAGGGGTCATACAGATGTACAGCGGATGTATGTTAAAAACAGATCCTTTAAAATCATGAAGTGAGCAGGAGTGTGTGTCAATGTGAGCAGGCATCATGCAATATGAGCAGCAAAATGGTGATACAAAGAAGTTGCAGGAGGAGTGATGTTTTGGGATGACACAGCATTTTTGTAAAATCCTGCTGGAGCTACAGGTTTGTTCTGAAAGGCAGGTTCATCTCTGACAGCCCAGAGGTCAAATTTTGTCTTGATACCAGTGTGTGTAGCTTCCATTACAGTTGGAGGAATGTTGTATTTGCATGTGAGTTGAGAATTTGGGGTTTTATTTGGAATTCAGAAATTATGAACTGCAGTTGTTTTTTAAATCAGAATTCGATGGAACTGCTGTGGCAGCAGAATTCAGGACCTTGAAGATTAAAACACCTAGATATAAACTAGGATTAGGTACTGTGTACTTGAGTATTTCCTATATTTTCTGCAGAAAAAAGTGCTTATACTAGAAGGCAATACAAAGATAGCTTTCTCATCTTGTTTCTCTGTTGCTTTTCAATACTCTACATATTGTTACTTGCATGAGAATGTAGTTTATATCATTAATGTAATTTCTCTTCTGAGACATCTTATCCAAGCCAACAAATTAAAAAGCCTTGTAGTGTTTTTCTTTAAACTCTGTGTATCAGATGAAAACTGGTGGCAAGAACTTAATTTTCATTCATTCCAAGTCATGAATACCTTAAGATCAAGGCTCAAATTTGGCTTCCAAAGAAGTCATACTTAAACTAATATTTAATCTCAGCTAATATTAAAATGATGGTTTCCAGAGTTACTTTCCCTGACTAGATTTGTATAAGAAGATTTATCTCACCTATATTCAGCTTCAGTTAGGTTAAAAGAACATATTTTCTGTTTTGTGATGCTTGGCTCACCAAAGCTCATCATTAGACTTCCTCTGTAATAATCACACACAAAGGTGCAAAGGCTGAAACATCTTGCATGAATTGGAAATATGTTTTAGGGTGGATTAAATTGCTCTCTGACGACAGATTGTTCCTTTTGCTTTTGTTTTTGCTCCCATTAACAATAAAGGGAGCCTAAATGAGTCTCTCTATGCAGCAGAAACTAGGTGAAGTGACTCAGTGATTGCACATTTGGTATGTAAAATATCTCTGGTCTAGTGCTTGGAGTGCATATTTTAAATCACCTGTTTACGATATGGCAGGTGAAATACATTCATGGTATGCTGATGATGTGTTTCAAACTTGTGTGTAAATATATAACAAATTGTGCATCTGAGAAACCGCATTTATTTGAATGCAAAGCTGAGATGCTGTAGAATATTAAGTTAGTGGACTTGGGAAAGGAATTTTCCACTGGTTTTATTTTTTCCCAACTGGTCTACATACACTTCCATATAATCCTAAAAAAATATTTTTCAAATGCTGCTAATGAGTGTTGAGAGCTTTTAGTTGCAACTGTCCTCAAAAGTGCAAGTGCCTTATCTTGTAGTTGCCTATTAAATTTATTCGCTGACTTGGCATAGCTTAAAGGCATCAACGTAAGTAAAGTATTATTTGCCTGCTTTTATTAGATTATATCTGTGTTTAAATAAATCACTTAAATGAAGTGAGATGAAGCAGTTGAATGTCACAGTTGTTTTCCAGTGGTAGTATAAAACAATCTTGAGTGGAAGCTGGTGGAGTATTTTGACTATCATCTGGCTGGAGCGTATATCCACTGGAGTAGATTTTTTTTCCATTGTTTTTTATGATTTTGTGGGGGAAAGTATGTTATATGTTGGACTTCTTCATCCAGTATTAGAGGCCCCCTGAGCCATTACTTCAATAACAGGTTTTTCCACCATATCTTACTTTGTTCTGCCTGCTCTGTGTGCTGCTTCCCTTACATGCTTTGAACCTGTTTGAGAATAATTCAGTAGTTTCCTTTTTCTAGATGTTTCCCTAAATTTCTCTGGTTCTATTTAGTTGCACCCTTGGCTGTAGTAATACCAATAGCCAGCATCAAGCTCTTAATGCAGTCCAGCATGCTTTTGTGTTCTTGATTCTTTGACAGCCAAAGAAGCTGTTCAACATTTTCTTCTGCTCTTTTAGAAAACAGATGTCCGTTGAAAAAGGACTTGAGTGTGGAACTAAACAATATTACAGGTTTCTGGCCATAACTGAAACCTCATTTCAATGAGTGGCCAAGATAATCGATTTTTTTTTTTAATTATAGATTATGTATCTGAAGTTTGTGCTTTCAATTTTGTCTGACTTTTTTTGACTGACTTTTAAAAAGAGCTTGGTCTGAAATCACAAGGTGATGCATGGGCTTATCTGCCCAAGTACATACTTGATCTTAAGTAGCACTGGCATTCACTAGATGCCTACTTGATTGCTGCCTAATCCTCTCAAAGTTTCTCTGTTGCATTTTTTTTTTTTGTGAAGACCAAATGCTGCTGGCAGAAGTATCTGTGCTGCATTTAAGCTTTCTGGAATATGTTGAGTATGGGGAGCATCTGCCATCATAAAGCACGAGTCTTTTTGTCTCTCTGAGATGGGTTAGGGAACTTGTGCTTTTTTTCTGGGATTTTTCCTTGTTTAGCCAAAGTAAAAGGGTCTCATTAGCGAATGAGTTTTTCAACCCCATTTCTCTCCTGAGCAGCAAGAGATCTGCTCTTGAGTCAATGTTTCAAGGCAGGCAAAGGTGAGTTTAAATGAATGGCCCCACTCAAGGTGTTTGTTCAAGTACTGAGCTGTTTTGTGTGAGAGGGGCACCAATATCCAGTCTGGGTTTTTTGTTTGGTTTGTGTTTTTAATAATAGGAACTACAAGGATGACTTGGACTTCACTATACCCTACCTCTATTTGTCTTACTTTAGTTTTGTGCTGGGGCCCAGAGCTTCGTTACCAGTATTGCATCCCAGCTGCTTCCCTCTTCTTCTCTGTAGCAAGGAGACTGTTTTCCCTCTTTAATGAAAACCACAGACACAATTAGTAAGATAATAATTTTGGAGCAGAATCCTGCTGTGACTCTCTGAGGTAGTCTTCTAGCACTGATCTCAACAGACATAAACTGAAATGCCTGCATGTCATTATCAGAGCATAGAGCATTCTGCATCATGCAGAATGTTTTTGGGGAATACAGGGGAAACCTTACTCTAAATCCAGCAGTAGAACCAGATCTCGCACCATCAGCAAAGATGACTTTCAAGTGCCCAAGTTACATTAGAATATTACAGAACCTGCAAGGGTGAATAGGGGAAGGATGAGTGCACTTAGGAGCCAGTATCATTTTTTATTCTTTACCTTAAACAATGTTTCCTAGCTGTAATTGAAAGAAGGAGTAGGAATTGAGAATCAGTTCTCCGTGCACTGCAGGGAAAGCTTTACAAGCTATGAATAGAACTATTGTTAAGGTACCTTTAAAGCTGTAGCACACCAAGTTCCTGTGAAAGTGCTGTCTCGCATTACAATTAAGTTGATCTTGCTGCAGCTCCTTCCCATCCTGCCATGCCAGCTCCTCCTCCATGCTTCATTCTGATCTACTGATCAGATGGTGGCATGAGGTTCAGATCAGCTCGTTTTCTGGAATATAAACTAGGGGAAGCAGCAGGTTATATTTTTTCCCCCAACCCATAATTATAATACTTTGAATGATATTAAAACGCATGATCACCAGCTCATATAATTTGACAGATTTTCTTTTCCAGCTGTTTAAAAGGCTCACAGAACATGAAAATTTGCTACATCATGATTACTTTTTGTTAAAATCTAAAATCTTATCTCTTTCATCCTTTACTGGATCCAGATGAGGGCAGTCCATAATTTTATATAGTTGCTCTCTTGCAGAATAGTAATCTACCTGGTTTATATTGTTTGACTTTTACATTGTTAATAATGCATAGGTAATGGACTTGAAATGGATTTGATTTCTGTTCTCTTGTTTCTGACTTCCAGTTTTAAATGCCTCTGTTCACATGTTTAGAAAATAAAGGGAACAGTTGGCAATACTTGGAAATTAAGAACAGTGGTATAATTAATCTTGTAATTGAATTAAAATATTGGGGTTTACTTTCTTGAATATAATTTCTTAAATTTCATCAGTAATTACCTAGAATTTGCTATTTGCTTTTTAAATCCATTCTTTTTGCCCTAAATTTGTCATGTGGCTGAAAATACAGTTTTGTTCTTATTCCAAATACAACACTGGGGGAAGAATTGTAGGTCTCTTCATTGGTTTCTCAGAAGATCTAAAGATGAGCAGACCAGCAAAAGCTTATCTTGGAAAAGGACTTTACTATTAAGTGAAATCAGTTAAGGTGTGCAAAATGCTGGGGAGAATTTAGTACTGTGAAGGGAAAGAAGAATGCTTCTGATACTTGTGGACCTACAGAGGTTGTTAGCAGTCTCTCTCAACAGGCAGGGATAGCTTAGCTTTCTTTGGGATTCTGCCTCATGCATTTCTCAGGAACCTAATGAATCATTTAGAAGTCAGTTGCTCTTGAGATCAATACCTGTTCCCAATCTCCAACTGCCACATGTGTGTAGCAATTGCTCATCTTAACTGTACTTTTGAATAGAGAAGTGCGTTGTCTTTGAGCTCTAATCATAGAATTTTTTTCATGTAGTTTGGGTCATACCTTTTAGACTTGTTTCTATATGATTAAACAAACTGTTACCCTTTGAGCAGGCTCTTTAAAATAAAATACAACCCAAGGGAGCAAAAAAAATTCTTTAAAGAAATTGTAAAGGTATTTTTAATGGGTTTGTTGTACATAAAGATAATAGAAAATTAAGAGTACTGCTTCAAAAAGCATGATTTTAAAAAAATACTCCAAAGCCAACAATATTTATCTTCGTTTCAAAAGTAACTTGGAATAACTCTTACCTGAAATACATTCTTCTCATTTTTAGCATGAATCTAGAGAAACATTACTGGGATTCAATATGGTGAATTACCGAGCATGTAAGAATTTGTGGAAAGCTTGTGTTGAGCATCACACATTCTTCCGTTTGGACAGACCACTCCCACCTCAGAAGAACTTCTTTGCACATTATTTCACTTTGGGTTCCAAGTTCCGGTACTGGTGAGTGCTCGTTTGAAATATATGGGAAAGAATATGAGTGAGTAGGCAACTCATCAATGAACACAGGGAATTATCTAGAATCTATATTAAAATGTGATTCAAGTAGGTTTTGAATCCCGCAACTGTTCCCCTTCCCTGTTGGCCTAAGTTTCAAATGTCACAAATTTTTTAAGGTGGCTTGAAAATACAATTATTGTATTATTAGGGGTCGTTATTACACTAATGCTTGCTCTGAGATTGTCTCTCAAGCTGCATTTATTGGCCTGTTTTCCTGCTGGGTTATGTTTATCTTTAAAATGTTGTCTCAAAACTTCTCCGTTTTTGACCTGGTGTTTTTGAGTCTCAGATACTGCATGCAGCAACAGCACAGACCTGAATAAATACCAAATACAAATCACTGAAAAGAAGCTTATACAAGTAAAGCCCACTTACTACATCTATACCAATAGGAATTAGGTGAAAACAAAGGACATACATGTTCTGTATCAAAACCAGAACTTTAGACAATAAGGAGGAAATTAAATCTATAACCTGTAAGGATGAACTTAAAATAATAGGCAAAAAGCTTGGAGGTGCACAGAATGAATGTGCAGTAACTATAATCCCTGTTATGCTGGAGTGGGTAGTATTGGGTTTTGCTGGTTTATACTTCTTATTTAAAAAGAAATATCTCTGTTCAGTGACTGAATTAACTGTCCTTGCAAGTAATGCAGAATGCCAGTGGTTTAAATCATGCCTGAAACAGAGAATAACAGAGCTACTACTAATCATCCATCTAGAATGGCAGTAGTGTCTGTGACGTACAAAGGGACGTGATGAAAAGCTAGAAAACACAATAACAGACTATTTCTGTCACACTTGTGAATTGCATAAATGTATAAAGAGGAAAGTAATTCAGTGGCTAGTTGTTTATAACATCTGTTTTTTGACCAGCATTCACAGTACCCGTTTGAGAAACAGCATTTTATGATCCTGAACAGTGTTTGAGACTTGACTCAATGATGCTGTAGAGAATTTCAGGGAACTGTTTCATTTCTGTGAGGATTTTGAATCTGAATCATTGTGGTTGCTATTACAGAATGCTCTTTGATGATGACATTCAACGTAAGTTAACGTAACATGAAAAAGGAAACTGCATAAAAATGAAGAAGGTCATAAAGTTGCTGAAAAAGCCAAAAGGCTGGGATTTCTGCAAGTAGTTTGAGAGCTCGTTGAGAGGCAGCATAACAGGAATAACATGGCACACAAAGAGAGATTGAGGTCACTGGGCTTGTTTAATCTGGTGAAGAGGAAGCTACGGGGGAATTCAGTAGCAAGACTAAAGTTACTTCAAGGGTAATGTCAGTACTGATGGACCCAAAGGTGCTGGTAATGGGCAGATGAGATTTCACCTTGAAGATTCTGGGTGGACATGAGGGAGGGAAAGTGTTTGATTTTTTTTAGAGCAGTATGTTGCTGGAACAAGTTACCTGGGCTGGCTGTGGGATCTCTGTTAGTGGAGGCTTTCAAAAGTCAGCCAGAGAAGGCCATGGCCAGAGGTGACCTACTGTTAGCAGGAGATTGCACTAGAGACTTCTAGCCAACATTTGTATAATCAAAAGGAGTCAATAAAATATAGAACAGACAGGTCTAGACAGAATTATCTCCATTTCTGAAAGAAATCAGGAATATGAAGTTGTTGAACTCTTAAATTGTTACGTAAGCTATTTCCATTGGCCTAAAATACTTCTGTGCATCAAATTTTAAAGCAAATTTGGTTTGGTTGTGTTTTGAGTTTTTTTAAGCTTCCAAGAGGGATCTAGTAGACTGTTAGTGAGAAAAGGTGACTTCTGTACCCTGTCATTGGATTTTTCAAAGTGGTTCTAATAGTATTCCTCACCAAATACTCATGAAAAAAACATTAAGAGTTTTACTGTGTATTAGCATCTCTTTTAACCAGATGGAAAACAAGTAGGTTCCTTCTTCACAACGGATGGAAGCTACCACTGGAGTGATACAGGGTTTTGTAGTAAAATCAGAAGTCAACAGTAGAAGGTTTTGGTGGTATTTCACAATGAGGGGTGAGTAGACAATAAAATGGTAGATCAAGTTCAGTGCCCAAAAATGCAAAGTAAATTACACTGAGAGAGAAAAGAGCAGGAACATCAATTCTCTGAAAATCTTAAATCAGTTATTAGTAGCAGTTATAGAAGGACAAATGCAATGATGCAGTTATTGGAAAGGAATAGAGCCAAATACAGCCAATGTACTGCTTGATGGAGTTAAAAATGTGTAACCCCAGCAATTTAGCTGGCAACAGGTTTGGAAAGAGAAATTTCCTGGAATGGCAACATGGCAGAGGCTGGAAGGCAGCTCTGGACACTGTTAAGTCCAGTGCCCTGTTCTGACAGGGTCCAATGTAACGAGTTGCCTAGGAGAGTGTCCAGCCAGGTTTTGAATGTCTCCAAGGAGGAAAACTGCACCATCTCTGACCAACCTGGTTCAGTGTTAAACTATCTTCACAGGAAAAATTTGGTTTTGTTTTGGTGGGTGATGAGGCTGTTGTTTTGGAGCCCTGTCCTTGCTACCTGCCCTGATTAGGATATCTCATATTTTTATTTGTGCCTATTGTCCTGTCTCTGGGCTCCCTTAAGAAGTGTCTGGTTGTATTTTTCACTTTCCCTTTCTGGCATTTGATGCTCCTGAGCCTTTTCTTCCTGATGCTGAACAGTCCCAGCTCTCTCAGCCTTTCCCCATCCATCAGATGCTGCAGACCCTTAGTTGTCTTTGTGGCCCTTTGCTTGACTTGTGGAGCTCTGGAACTCAACCAAGCATTCCAGATGTGCTCTCGCCTGTGCTAGGCAAAGCTGCTCTCCAGCCAGTTGATGCTCAGCCTGTGCATGGGGTTATTCCTCTTCAGTTGCATTCTCCTTCACTGAATTTAATGCGATTCCAGCTGGCCCATTTCTCAGGTTTTCACACATCCAGTAGTTCTGTAATATGAACGTGGAAATAGCTGATTCTTTGGTTTCATAATGTAAATATCCCTGTAGGAGACTGTGCTTATTCTGAAGTTATTAATGGGGAAGTGGCTCCAAGAGTGAGTGTTGCTGGTATCTTGTCACCAATTCTTAAGTGCTGATAGATAATCAAAAATTTTATTTTTTTTCCCAGAAGAGAAATTATGAAATATTATCTAAATTCTTTGATTTGACACAAGACATCTGGTCTTACATGAAAAGTCAGCATGTTCCAGGATCTAAACTTAGTTTTGACAAGTTGCATAAAAGAATACAATCCTGATGTGCTTATCATGTAATTTTTTGTGGCATTTTGCTAAATTAAGTAGCAACTAGGTTATTAGCAATTCAGGGAGTAGTTTAGGAAGAGTATGGAAGAGATGCTGTAAGTTTTTGGCAGTGACTGTAAGAGGAAATATTGTTAAGTGAGACCCAAAGATCCAGGCAGAAATTTCTTACTGCTTTGGATAAAAAAGCAAGCAGAGGAGAAAATTTTTGTTACATCTAAAATTAATTGGGAAGAAGACCTGCATTTCTACCAAATACTTTCTAAGGTTATGCTGTACTGAAGCTAGGCAATTGCTTGAGCATGACTGAAAGCAGAGTTTAGGCATTTTGTTGAGATGGCTCAATTTTAAATAAGAAATTGTTATTTAATCATGTTGGATTTAGTGGTTTGATTTTGTTTTGCTTTCCAGTGGGAGAACAGAGGTCCAATCTGTGCAGTATGGCAAAGAAAGAGCAAATAAAGACAGGGTATTTGCAAGGTAAGTAATTTACATTCTTTAATATTTCCCACTTTATTTGTTTTCAAAGTCAGCAGAGTGGAGGAGAGCTGATACCTTGTTTTGAGGAATATTTTTATAATTTCAGAAACTCTTATGCAGTAGATGGCACTCTTCCCTTTGCAGCAAAACCCAGCAAGTGCTGCTGGGGGTCACTTCTAGTTTATAATATATCGTTGGATAAAGTCGATGAAGTTGATAAAATCAAAAGCCATGGCTGGAACTGCTCTTATTTTCATAAATTTTGGCTTTTTTTAGTTAATAAAATGCTTGGTTCTTTCATCCTGAGGAATGTTATTTTTCACTATTGCTTTTTTATTAAGAAATAGAGCATTTATCCACACATTCTGAATATCTTAGAAATGATGACTGATGTCTGGAGGCATATATTTTTGTATCAGTCAAATTAAATAATGGTGTATTGTAACAAATACATCTCAAAAGGCTTTTAGTAAATCAGCTGCTTATTCTTCTGTCTTCCTCATGACTGTGCAATTAATGTATTTTCATTTTTAAAGACCTTTAATATTTTCAAGAGCAAAAAAAGCTTGAAATAGAAGACATTTCTAGAACGCAGTGTTATTCAAGAAACTTAATCTAAGAACATTAATTCTTTGTCTTGTAAACATTTACATTTCAAGTTGACATACTGTATAGATGTCAGCCCTTTTGTATTCATACAGAAGACAAATTTTGGTTTTTTAAGATTTTTCAGGTATAATGTGGATTTTATTCCTGGAACCTGCCTTTCTCTTTCATGGTGTATCTTTATCAGACAGTCATAGTGGTATTGAAGAGCTTTTTAAGCTCTCAAGCAGTGGGCTTATTTTGGCTGCTTTTCAAGGTCTTTCTTGAGAACTAGGTGGGCACATAAGTTTAAATAATTGCTGTTGCTTTTATTATTATTATTATTACATAAGAAGATTTATTAAAGATCAGTTAAAAAATTGGTTTTGTAGAGTTATCCAGATTTACACTTGGATTTCTTAAAAAAATCTAATTAGAAACTGCCTTATTTTAACTGACGCTGTCTAAGCAAACGTTTGAATCATTTCATGGTAAGAAAATGAACACAGAGAATTACACTGAGGTGTTACTTGAGTGGTCTCTTTGTTCTAAGTTGGGAAATGGTGATTGCCACAGGTAATGACCAGCTCGTCTGGCCTTTGCTGAGTGGAACATAGGTGCAGAGCACGAGCCAGGGAAATAATTTTTTTAGCAGCCATTTGAATAAAACAAGCAATTTTAACCTACAGGAAGCAGGCTTAGATTTGTTCTCAGGATTTTACTTTCAAATTAGCTGAAGGATTTTTTTTTCCAACTCATAGAAATGTTTACATTTCATTTTTACAAATGGAATTATTACTGTGAAGGATATGTTCTGTAATAAATTGCATACATTTATGTAGGTGCTGTTTTCTTAATCTTTGTGCAGCACTAAGTTCAGCATTCTGAGGGCTGTTGCTGCAGTTGTTTAGGTTTTTTGGTGGTTTTGGATTTTTTTTATCATTTTCATTACAGCTGTTCTCTTGACCTCATTTATTGCGGGATATTCACAATCCACAAAACCCTGTAAGAATTCTCAGAAACTTTGTAAAAGTAGATAATAAGAGTAAAAAAGGTTCAATCAAGTAATGAATTGAGATAATTCTTAAAGGGCACTGATTTTTCTTAGAGTCCTTGCAAAATATTCTAGTGCTGTTCAGTTCTGGTGTGCATGGGAGCTGAGAGAAGGGAGCTTGAGTGAGTGGTTGTCGGTCATTTGTATCTGCAGACTCCCTATCATTAAATTGCAGTCTCTGTTTCCAAAATTCAATCTTACTTCATCTATGCACTTATTCAGGTCAATTAAATAATTTCTCAGGTGCTTTAAATTGCATATGTCATTTGTGTGATGTACCTTGCAGATTTGTGTATAGTTTTAGGCTCTTGGTCTGCAGCAGTGTTTGTCAGTTTTGCTGGGAAATGTGTTCCCTGTACACCTTATCAAAATACAAAGCAAAGCTGTGGCTCCAGGTTATGTTTCTTTTTGGGACAGAAACTATTTTAAGAATTCCCACCTGTATTCCCAAACATCACCTTTGTTCTCTCCCAGCTTCTGCTAGATTTTAGCCCTTCAGCTGTGGGATGCCAAATAAATTCTGTCTTCGAAGGCTTTTCTGTGCTGTAGCTGAGCTAATATAATGTCATGGGTGTTTTTAGTTGCATTATATAATTTCATCCCTGCTACTTGGTTTTGGATGTTTGGGGTTTTTTTTGTATTTGCTGAAACATTGCAGCTAATAAGACTTGGGGGCAGGTAAAGTTTTCAGTTTCTGTTGGTACTCAAATAGATGGGACTGCTTCCAACTTTCTTAGGAATGTCTCTGCAGGTACAGCAAAATTAAATCTAAAAATGGCTTATTCTGTTAACTATCAGTGCCCTGTGCTGCTTGCAATAGAAGCATCCAGACTGTTCAGACAGAGGTAGAATTTAGAAATCCAAAATTTAAAAGTTTTATACATCTTAATTCCCCTCTCCCATCTCCTCAACTGCACTCTGGCATGAGAAAATTATTTTGCTCTTGTTGGAAGTCAGAGATACAGGACAAATTTGTAGGTATATTTCACAACAAATATTGAATATTAATTAAAAATGACTTATTGTTGGATTTAGAAGTGTTGACAGGGGAACTAAAAAAGGCACAGCACTAAGAAGTTCAGTTCTGCAGTGTGGTAATTTTTTCTTTGAAATTTCTACAAAGACAGGAAATTGGGGCAACAAACATGAGTGGGTGGGGACTCTGAGGTTAGAGCTGTTAATAAAATAATTGAAACGAAGCTTTGGTGATAAATGTTGCAGCTGTTTATCGTGGTGGTAAGGTATTGCTTCTGAAAGATCAGACCCTATCTACAGTAAAAGGTGAGTGTTTTCTTGACAGTGGATATTTTGATAGCGAAGAAGGTGATGCTTTGCTCATTTTGGAGTTGTGTTCGTTTGTTGTATAGATTGAGGAAGTTTACATAAACATAGTTACAAGGCTGTGACTTGAAGTACAGAGCAGTGAGGGGTTTTGAAGCAGTCAAAAATGTAAATTTTGGAAAAGCTTGGTGTTTTTTCCCCACCCTATATGCTGATGTGTCTCTCTTTGTAATTTATCTAGTTTCACACGGGCATGGATGGTGCACTTTTACTGTTGTTACATGTTAAATAAAGAAGAGCCTCCCACCCCAACTTTTCTATATTCCATTTGTTACTTTTTCACTGAAGGTAAATGAGGTTCAGTAGTTGCCTTCACATGTCTGTCAGCAAATACTGTATCTGCAGTCCTAATTCAGCACTAGTTATATTATGTTCTGCATTTTTCCCTCTCACTGTTCTTTGGTTGGTAGTAGAATCCACCTCTTGGCAGAGCTGGCACTTGTTGTTCATCTGCTGCAAACAGCTGTCAGCAGCATCCAGCTAATCATAACCCTGGTTAATAAAAGAATAACAAAAGGCTAGAATTAGACATGTATTTCAGTTCTGCTATTTCAGTTTCATGTTATTTTACCTGTTCAGAACTGCTCCCATTTACATTTACATGTTTGTGAAGAAACACCTAAGTGGTTTGAGTTGCTCACATTTGAAGCAAATTACAGAAACTGGAATTTTGGTTTAATTGATACATACTAAGATTATTATTTTTCAAATGAAATTAATGCTCCTTAAATACAGGAAGCATGCTAAGAAACTGAATGTGCTTCTCATGAGGAATTAACTGATATTTTTCCTGGTTTCAAATATCAATATACTATTCGATTTTTTTCCCCCAGGTGGAATAACACCTGAAACAGTATTATTTACAATAGCCCATCTTGCTCAGCTGTCTGAAATTTGTCAGCTGTTATTCAGTACTTGTTCGGAACTGCTGAGTGGGGTAAAAATAAAAATAAACCTTCCACATGCAGATCGCCACTCCTTTAGTATAAAACAGTATTGACATCTTACTTGTTTCTGTATGTGAAGCTTACTCAAAATAACGCTTGATTGGTTGTTTGTAGATTACTTTGATAATATTGAGGACAATATTATCTGCTCAAGGTGATGACTTGCATTGAGTTTTAAGTTCTCTGAGAAGCAAAAATACATTTGTAACCAAGTTTCTCATTTTCAGAGGATGTAGTTTGTATGCAGGTAGTTCCTTATTTTCTCAAAGTTCCTCCTTTCTGGAGTTGTTCTTTCAGTAAACCAGTAATAATGACGAAGATAAAGAACAGTTGCCATGTATCAGAGGGACAGTAAAGGCAGAAATTATTTTGTGATATGGGTATATGGAGCTGTACTGCTGATACAATAAAACTTGTCGTTTTGCAAAGCTGGGGAGTTTAGTGATAGAATATGAAGGCAAATGGAAATGAAATTATGTCACCAAAGACTGAGGTATCAGTGGAACAAGAGAGAGTTGGGTAATGATAGAGGAGAAATCTGAACTATGTAGTACCATCCAAGCAGTAGAAGTAAAGTAAAAACCCAGTAACACAAAATATACAGGACATGTATAGATTTTTTAAACATATTTTTGTTGTTAGCTGAAGAATTTTCAGTTGAAAACAGCAAACCACAAAAGTCTGGGTATGTTTTAGTTGCAGGATGACTGAACCATCCAATGCAGTGCTAAGAAAAATGTGACCTCAGACGATTCATTTGATGCTTTCCAATATAAAGGGAATTGTCATATTTCATAAGAGATTACAAGTATGGTTTCATATGTGCTTAAGAAATAGGTGAATGAAACAGCAGGAGATGGTAGGCATCCTGGAATGACTGGAGACTGGGAAGAAAAAGTTTTGTTAATGTCAAGAAAGGGCAACAAGTAGAAAATAGAATTCGTTTTGTATAAAAGCACTGGTGAGAATGACCTTTAAACTGAAGGACATTTCTGACACAAAACCAATGAAGTTCTGTTACCCACAAAGGAGTTTAAATAGTTAAATAATATTATTGCATCTGCCTGACAAGTGACACAAGGCGCGTTCTGGGAGAAGGCATGTCATCTTGCTGGAAATCCCTGATGTCTAAACAAAACTTCGTAATTCTGTTACCATGTTGTTGATTATCTCACTTTCAGTTCTTCAAAGTTGTTTTGGCCTGATGTTTTCACTGCTTTATTTTTCCTGAGGTGGCTAAACAATTGTGTTACTTAGAGGTTTTGGGGTTTTTTGGTGGGTTTTTTTGCTTGTTTATTTGTTTGGTTTTGTTCTACATTTTTAAAGTTCAGATCTCTCAATGATTGTGATGTTTGAGTCAGATTCTCTTTGAGGCATTAGAAGTTTAGTGAGTTCAGATTCTGTCTTGCCTGTCTCCCTCACAGCCAACAGTAGTTTATTACTATTTCAATGGCATTCTTTTCAAAGTACAGTAAATCAAGTACAGTAGATGGAGAAAATACAGAACTGCCCATGAAAATGCAGGTTTACATTATTACGTTTCCTTTCTTACATATCATTTGGTTTCCTATGACAGAACATCAGTTTCATTGTGGTGAGCTTTATGTAATTTTGTTCTTACATCGTATAATTTTTGGTTAGTCATTTTACTTTCTTCTTCTAGATCCCCCAGTAAACCCTTGGCACGGAAAGTAATGAGTGGGATGGATTGGGAAGTAGTGAGTAGGAACTCTCTGTCTGATGATAGATTGGAAACCCAGAGCCTCCCGTCACGGTCCCCACCTGGAACCCCAAATCAGTGAGTAGCATCCAGTCTTCTCTCCCTACAAGTGACTTCCTACCTCTAATGTGAGTGACCCACTTGTGTAATGAAAGGATTCATGTGTTACATAGACAAATAGCTTCAAAAATTCTTTGCCAAGTGATTCTCTGTATAACACTTAGCTTCAGATTCAAAAAAAGTGTTTAGGGGTGAGTTTTAGGTGCTTCTCACTTGACTTATAAAAAGTGTAGGCTGTATCACACTACCCTAAATTTGAGAATTTGAGTTTTCTTAAGCACAGTTAAAACTAAGTTATTAATTTGGTTAAAAAAAGACCCTGATGGTAAAATCTATTTGATATTTTAAAAATAATTAATTTTGGTTACTACCACTTATTAAAACATTGGGGAAAATTATTTAATTGGAAATCCTTGCAGGTTTATTCCTCTCAATTTTTCTGCCTTTCCTTTCAATGTTCACTCTTTTCACATGATAGAGCCTTCTGTTTTAAGTTAGTGAAAAAACATTCCTGATTTCTTTTGGAAGGTGACCAATTTTCTCAGTGTGCTGAAACTTGTTTAAGAATCAGTATTACTCAATTTTGTATTACATAAATGACAAGATTTTAAGATTCTGCAGCATATTATTCACGAGATTAATGTTGTAAATACCTGTAGGATTTTAAAATTACTGAAATATTGTGTAAAAATGATACTTAAAGCATAACAAACTTAATCGTGCATGTTTAAAAGAATTTTATTATTGTCATGCTAGTTTTCAAATGGGAAAATACTGGATCCCAGAAATTATAAGACTCTCAGTACAAAGCTTATGATTCTTCTAGGGGAAGATGCAGGGGATAAATTGTTCATCTTAATGAATTCAGGTTAAGTTCTGCCATGAACAGAGCCAGGATTTGTCTGCTTGGGAATCCATTTTTCTTCTTGACTGGGCTGTCAGCTTGTTCATTGGACCATAATGATTTCAGGCTTCTTTAATTAAAAGTAAATAATTTTTTTAAATAGCCCTTAGTGTTTATTAAAATAATTTTTAAAAACCTAAAAAAGAAAATAATGAAATACATGTTGGTCTGACAACATAATTGTTTCAGTGATTTTTGAAATTTTAATAAAAATATGTGTATGAACATATGCTTGCACTGAGAGGAAATCATTTTTTTAGCATCCCATTTTAGTGGGTGGTATCTACAAAAATGTAGATTAACAATAATATTCTTGTCACATTGTACTGCTCTGCTTTCCCTTTTAGTCGCAACTCTGCCTTCACTCAAGAAGGAGCCCGGTTACGACCCTCATCAGTTGGACATTTAGTGGATCATGTGGTTCACACCTCCCCAAGTGAAGTATTTGTAAACCACAGATCTCCATCCTCCACCCAGGCCAACAGCATCATACTGGAATCATCCCCGTAAGTTCTGCTCTTACCATGCCATTGTAGCATTTTCTTCTTCTGAAGAGAAGTCAGAAATCTTGGCCTTGAAGAATTTATTGTTAAATGTGGGGTCAGAGAGAGCCAGGCAATCTAACAAAAAGGTGGCTGTTATTCAGGGAGTGTTAGTATAGGTCTTCCTGTGAGAAAGAACTTGATGATACAGAGCTGAAGACCTGGATCTGACATGTTCCAGGTTCAGGATTACAATACCATCCCCACCGACCCAAGCTATGGGTTTGCTGTAATGTGACCATCAGTGGAACCAAAAGTTGGGTTTTTGATAGAACTGAAGAAAAGTTTAATTCCCATGAGTTTGGAAATGCTGCTTTTTGTCAAGGCACAGAAGTATGAGGAGAGCTTTACAAACTATGTAGCCAAAATACCTTTTTGGCACCCCATCATTTGGACATTGCCAGTGTATTTGGTATATTGTTACAGAGTTTATATAGAAATAAAAAAATAAAGGCACCGCCGGCCGGGATGATGCCGGGGTGTTTGCGCTCGGGGGTCTTCCGCGGGGCCCTCTCAGAGGGGTCCTCCTAAGCCTCCCTGATGACCNTTATATTTTTAAGATGATGCTGTCAGTTATGCTGAGTATTCTTTATACTGTAAGCTTACTTACTATAAGACACAGTGGGCAAAATAAAACCTATTAATGTGTATTGGGTCGAGAAGAAAGACAAAAAAACCTATTGAGTTATTCAAAGATACTGAAACACTCAATAAATTGTGTTCAGAGTACACATGAATTGGGAAAAATATTGCAATATATACCATTTTATCACTGCCACTGTACCCTCTTAGTATAGCTGTACATGTAATGCTGTTCATGCCCTCATAATTTTGTATAATAATCTCTGTTAGCAGGGAAATTGTGCAAACGGTTTCAAAACCAATTGAAAACTGTAGAGCAGAACATACCTAATTATATGTTTATAAACAAATGGTTTGTCTCAAGAAAAATTATTCTGGGAAGCTATTTAAACACAGTTTTAAAACCTTGCTTAGACTGTACTTTCAGTTTTAACAACTATGTGTAATTTTTAGGAGGGAAATAGAATATAAATTTTTTAAAGTTTTGTAAAATAGGACATGATGCTTTTTACAATAGGCTACAATAGTTACAATTTTACCCTCAGCTAGTTACTTAGCTTTCAGGGTTATGTAATATTAATTTGACCTAATAATGTGAATTCTCCTGGTTTTGGTGGACTTTTTAACCTATTCACATGTCAAAGGACTCTCAGAACTGGAACAGCCATGAATCTTTTCTCACATTAGAGTTTTGTTGTCCAAAGGCCACACAGGGTCAGGTTCCTTCTGTTCCAAGGCTTCCAACTGAAGTCAGTTATGAGAAGCCCTTACTGAATGGCAGTGATACAGTGAAGAAAGCACAAGTTTTAAATACTCTCTTTTATTCATATGCCTTTACTCAAAGTTGTACAAGATCTTCCTGAGTGTTCTTAGGATTTGTTTATTTATACTTGATTTCTTGAGTAAGTCACCATAGAAATGAGTCTTAGAAAGAAAGGAAGTGGTTTTGTACATTAGTTATGCAACTCTGGCTATTCTTTTTCATATTTTTGCACTCTTTATGCCCAAACACAAAAAGAGTTGCTCTTCCATCACTAAGTGTTAGTGGTTCAGTTTTTGGGTTTTTTTCCCCTCTTGTCGGAAGCTTAAAACTGAAATTTAATATACCAGCATAGGTCTCTAGTAAAAGTTACCTTTAAGAATGAGGATGTTGACTTTCAAAAATATATGAACCCCATTAAGGTCTTTTGAAGGTTTAAGGTGATGTTATTGATTCAAGGTTTGACATTTAGGAAGGAAAATAGTAGACATGAAGTTCGTATTAGCTATATAATTTTAAATTATACTGTTCTACAGTCCAAAAAGCTGTTTCTTAACCAATTTGACCTTTCTGGCTGAAAAGGTTTGGGTAGTCCGTGTGCTAATTTGTGAGAAACTTTTATTTATTGATCAGATTTATATGTGTGAGCTACCCTGACTGGCAATAAGTTTAGTGATCTTTTTGAGTTTGGAATCAACGTAGCAAAATAAATTAACAGTTTCCATGCAGTTCAGAAGGCTATTATAGCTTAGCGAATATAACCTTTAATTGCACATCTTTTCTCCATCTGCACGTCCTATTCAAACTAAATTGAGAGATTGTACTTGTAGATCCCTGAGGTAATTTTAACCTCAAATTCCAAAAGCACGTGATGAGTGTTTAGTTTAATAAATTTATGGGAGTGTGTATGAAACTTTTGCTAAATATATTAAAAAGATCAGACCGGATATCTGTAACAAAAATACCCAAAGCTTGCCAGTGCCAGGGTTTGTGTGTTATTTTATTATTATGTAAATTGCTGAATTCAGTAACAGAGAGCTGCTTTGCTTGCAAAATAGGCTGCTTTCACTGCCATTGTCTGAGCATTCATAAGGAAATTCAAAGTTGACTGGGCAAATATAAAGCAGTGAAGTTTATGCCCAAGGCTTGATTGTTAGTTCTCACAATTCATTATGCTAATATATTACAGTACTTGCATTGCTGCTTGTAAAATACTCATTTAAGTAACTTTTTGAATCTTTTCTATAAGTTTGTGTGCTTGGTCGGAATTTATTTGCGTTTGTTGACATGTATGTACAGACATCTAGTCAAACATAGGATCCGTCTTCTACTTTTATCAGAATAACTTCTTTTGTGTTTTTATTCATGTTTTTTATTCCTTTTTTTCTTTGCTGTAAGACTCTCAGGAGTAATTGTTTTCAGGAAAATACATAACTTAAAAGGCTGAGTAATCTGTGCTGGCCAGACTTGAATGAATGAATGCATAGGCAGCTAAAAATCTCTGGGTGACCTTTGTAAGTTGATGTCTAAATAGTTTATAGCTGCCTTGCAGATTTGTTTTGCAAATGTTGACAGTCATCATATTCTTCTCCCCACCAAAATGAATTTAGAAAAGCTGCTTATCTTGAAAAATGAAATGTGCTCTTTTTTCTGTTACTTGCATTGAAAAGTGTTAAGAAATACTATTTTTCTTCCCAAGTGTGTTTTGAACATGAGGTTCTTCAGACATCAGACTGAATAATTAGTACTTTTTTTTTCTTTTAACACTTCATGAAAAAATATTTTCTGGAAGTTGAAATAAAGCAGAAAAATAGAGAAAAATACTGTTGGGATCTTTTCAAATGGCCTGTTTTTTTTCATACACTGACAAAAATGTTACCAGTTTCGTTTTCTAAGAATATTGACTAATTTTTTTTAAGCTGAAGCAGAAAATGTTTGGCCTTTCAAAGTGAAGTGTTCTATTTCCCAGTTTTCATGCTTCTTGAAAGAGGTTCATCCTTGTTTTTGAAATCACTATACTCAGTTTTGCTCAGATTTTTTTTTATTTTTGAACACGTATCTGGGAACTGCCTTTCTTCAATTGCATAGAGACAAATTGTATGGTATGGAGTTGGATGTGTGCCTTAGGTTTTCAGATTTGCAGCAACTTGAAATGTTGTGTAGTCTCATACTGAGAGCCTTGCCCTGCTGACAGTTCACTGAGGTGAGACCACTCAGTACAGCAGAGCTGCTCACATGGCTACCTGTGCATTTTAGGGGGAGTTATGGGATGAGTTACCACTGCAGCTTGCTGGTAACCAAAGGAGCAGTATCCTGCTTTTGCCTCTGGAATTGTCCTTCCCTCCCTGCAGGGTGACCAGCCCTGAGATAAACCAGAGGACCCAGACTTGTCCAAAAAGTATTTTTGGTTGCTTGGTGTCAGCTGCCTTAGCCAAGGGAGGAGCACCATTTCTTCAAGGAAGCAGCCAGGGATGTGGGTGAAAGAACAGACACCCCCATTTTTGGTGGTAGCATTCTCTTTAGATTTAGCTATAAGCTGTAACTTCATTCTTGATGGTTCATGGATCTGGTATCAGTGGGCTGCTGTCTGAAATGGTTAAATGAGTTAATAGCACCTTTTAATGGGATGCCAGTGGAGGACAACGTATCCTGCTGGTATTTAGAAACTGGCATTCAAACCAAGTTAATGGGAACTGTGAGCCAGCTGCCCTTTTGAGCCTTTCCAAATGTTCTTCTTAATTCTTAACTATAAATTTATATAATGAAAGGTGAGTCATATATTTATGTGATACAAATTACACAGTTAAGGTTTTATTCCAAGAGGACTAACAAAACAAAATTCTTCATATTATACAAAAACGCAGAGAACATTTTTATTAATCTACAGTGGAGTGCTTGCAGATCAGAAGTTGTGGGTTAAACATGCTAAAAGCATTTTTTAAAAAGGTCATAGGTAAAAGATGAACTTGCTTGTTCTGTGTAGAGTTGCTTGTCAAGAAAAATGCTGCAACATTTGTGCAAGCGTAGACTGCCAATGTATTCTACTGCACTACATTTTTGAAGTTCTAAAAATACATACAGATATTCAACTCTCAAACTCTTGAGTTTCTTCTAAGGTTTTCAGTTTATTTGCAACCCTGAAAGAACTGACAGTATCTCATGATTGTTCCACTTCATACTTCTATTTTGGTATTTAGGTCTCAAGAGACTCCTATAGATGGGCAGCCTCCAGCATTACCACCCAAACAATTTAAAAAGAACAGTTGGAACCAAATTCATCATTCACACTCACAGCAAGAACTGGATAACCACATTAATGAAACATTTGATGTTCCTGCATCACCTGAAAAATCCACTGTAAGTTTTTTGATCTATTTGAACCATTCTGCTTTTCATTAGAGTGATGGTCCTGTTTTACATCAGCTTGATTCTGAAGCATTTCAGAGCTGCTGTGTTTGTGCATTACCTTGCAGCATTTCTGTTTTCCATCCTGTCCATACCATCCCTTCACTGGCTCCTACTGGTTTTTCCACCTGCTGGAGTAGTGCTTTGTCAGTTGATAACAAATCACTACATTGGGATGATTATGCAAGCATTTTGAGCATTATCTTTTAAGCACATGCAGAAATTCCTACCTAACCTCTTGTTTGAGAAGTCATTTACCATCAGCTTTAAAGAAGGCATTGCAGGAGTTTAATCTAGCTCTAGCTAAAAAGCTAAACCTGAGAATGCCTACTAGCTCCTAGAGTGGTTTTATCAGGAGAGGCTTCTTGAGTCTGTGGTTGCATTTCTCATCAGAATTTCCAAGAAAGGGACTATCAGAGGCCTGTGACAGCAAATATAAAAATATTAGCAAAAGCTCTTTTTCCCTAATCAAACGTGAGAGATGAGTGAGCTAGTCAGTTGATTGTCTGACTGAGGAGAGATTTCCCTGACCATTTTTGTGATTTTTGTCCTTCCAGAAGTTTTCCAGTGATTCTTGGTTTTATAATGATGTGAACAGTAAACGGGACAGGAAACGTGTTACAGGATGGGAAAACTGTTTAACATCCAGATGAAGCAAATACTGTGTAAACAGTTTTGTCAACCCCAGATATTCAAAATTATGAGTCACCTCCCCAAATTCATATTTAGAATTACCTTAGTTTATTTTATTCGCATTCTGAACTGTAAATCTAGGGTCTTCTCTCAGGCCTTATAACAAAGTTAAGATTCCCATAAAACCCTTTTAATTTCATAGCTGGGGTTTTAATAAAAACTCAAAAGTTCGACTTAAATTTTTGAGTGTTTTGGGAATGTTGTAAATCTTTTTGTTTTACTTAAATAATGAAACCGAATTTGTAACAGCTTTGTCTTCAGCCAGGGCTTACCTGAGTCACATTAAAGTACTGTTCTGTTTTGAAAGATAACACTACTTTAGTCATCAAGTTTTTCTACCCTGTGTTGTTATCTTTACCAAATTGGCAAAAATAACTTTCAGTTGTTTTTTTAACTCCTTTTAGTTCTGCAAAACCACCACAGCTGTGTGAATGAGATTGCTTTTTTTTTCTCTGTGCATTTGTCAGTGTGATTGTTTGCTGTGCTCCAGTGGGGCACATTTATACAGAAGGCAGTGCGCTGTTGTAATTGAACATCTAATTTGGTCTGCTAATGACTTTTTATTTTGGGGATTGCAGAAGAAGGAACATAGCATGATTGAAATTTTTGGAATGTTGTTCTGTTTCCAAGTTGCTCTTCTAACCAGAAATCAGGTTCCTGCACCACTAAAATCTTCAGCTGTTCCATTTCAACTATTTTAAAGAAAACCCCTCACTATTTTAACTTTATAAAGCTATTGAATTTCCTTTGTCTGTTGCATGTATAGAGTCTGTGTAGAAAGGCAGTAGGACACATATGGGAATGACAACTTTTTACTCCATCTGCAAACCCTAAGTATCCAGTCTGAGAGTATCAGAAAAGTTTGAGAACAGATGTGGCCAAAGTCCCTTCAGTCAAACACATTAATGATGGCATACAGTGCTCTCTCCACATTTTTCACTATAAACTTCTGCTCAAAATAACATCTGAAAGCAGGAAGTCAGTATTTCCTTTCTGTCTGGGGAGTGCAGTAGCACAAAAGCTGCCAAACACTGCAGGTGAGCACTTGGTTGATGTTCATTCTGTCTGATCTCCCATGCCAGTGAGCATAGGCTGAAATAATTGGCATATGATGAGGTTTCCTAAGACCCTTCCTTTTCATTAACATTTCTTGTGCCATTACTTTCCTTTCCCAAATTTTTCAGTTTTTCATTACCATGAATGCATTTGGTGGATTTTGTTTTGTTTTAACCAAGAACAGAAGACACCTGCAATTGAGTTAACTTTTAATGAGCCAAGTTGTACAGACTTCTTTAACCTCATGAAACTCCAGGTTCTGAACTTCCTTACATATAAAAATACTTGCTTTTCTAAGTTTGTTTTTTATTTTTCTGAGTGTGAGTCTTATGCTTTGCAGTAACTGGTAACATTGAAAACTTCCTTGAAACGCATTTCTTTATTACTTCACATCCTCACTGTTGGAACTATAGAAATACTAGCTAATGTTCAGTCTGAAAGAAATATAGATATGAACCAACTAAAAATCACTGCAATAGCACTAAGTTGGTATTTTTCAGATGAAAAAGGTACCTAGTATTCCTCAGTTTATTGGCATTTCTTTTAACAGTGTTATTGTCATCCTAAAAAAATCAAGAAAGCAGCTAAAATTTTCAGAGTTGAATCAGTGCAGAGTATATGTCACACCTCACACTCCACTGCACTGAAAATGGAGTAAGCAAGATTTCCTTGCTTACTCCTGACATAATGCTGTTAATAGAAGACACCTTCAATTATCTTCCTTTTCATTGTATTACATTATTATTGCAGGTCTTCACTGTGGTCTTAATGAAAATGAATTTAAGACATTTCCAATTAGTAAGCTGTTTTTATTAGAATTTTGAAGCCAGTTAGTGTTTTTTAATATTCTTTCTTACTTTAAGCTTGCTTGGACAGGACACATCTCTAACTTAGTTATGTCCAAGACTCTTAAATGTGTAATTTTTCCCTTTTATGCAAAGCCAAGATGTTTGTGTTATTGCTTGATGTTTTCTCAAGTGTCCAGGAGCAATTATTTGATAAGAAAACTGCAGAATTATTAGATACAATATCCTTAAAGTCTAACTGTGAACAAAATATATACTAATGTAATATCACTTTTGTCTACTAGCCCAATGGTGGCATCCCCCATGACAATCTTGTTATGATCAGAATGAAACCAGATGAAAATGGAAGGTTTGGCTTCAATGTAAAGGTAACAGTACATATATTCCTTTCACGTTTATTAAGGTTATTTTCTGACCTTTTGCATTTCTTACTAATTTAATTTGTTTTTAAAGGGTGGATATGATCAGAAGATGCCCGTAATAGTGTCCAGGGTAGCTCCAGGAACACCTGTAAGTTATCAAAACAGCAAACTTGGTAGCAATATGTGTGTATCTTGAAGGATGTATTGAAAATGATAAATTATTTCATAGCTGCCTATTAAAATTAGTTTTTGCTATAACATTGTCAGAACAAAGCAAATTACATGCATTAAGAATTTGATGGGGCTGTATAACATATTTTTTAAGGTTCTTCAAGCCTCTAAAGTATTTTTTTCCTACTGAAACAAAGTTTAATTTCTGAAAATTACAGGACATTACAGATGCTCAGTATGCACTGGTACTTGAGCTGTGCCATCCTAAAAATACTTCTACTTTATTGCTTTTTTTAGATATAGACATTCAGTAATTTCACATAAATGACATATTGAAAGAGTGTTAAAAATAACTAAAATAGCAAATGTCTTACTTTAGTGACAGATGAAGCTGAGTAAAGCCAAGATGTAGATTAAAACCAGACATTATGAATCATTCATCAGGTCTGATTGTGTGTTGTTACTGATGTTTAGTGACTATAAGAGTGTCTTCAAACTAGGCACAATATTTGTCAATTTATTGCCAGAAATACTGACCTGGTATTCAGCTGACTGCAGTCAGCTCTGTCAATACCTTTTAGAGTGGAGTTAAGCATTTATTTGCATATTTAAGAAGTACAGGGTTCTTTTTTGAGGGGGTTGGGTATTTTTGGTTTTTGGTTTCAGATTTTTTTTCTTAACTCTTTGAAACTATTGAAATGTTTGCCAAAATCATTTTCTAATATCTCATTAATTACTAGCCCTAAAATATTTAATATAATGAATAATTTTGGTTTGGTTCACTCTGTAGGGAGAAGATAGTTGGTGATGGCTTGCACTCTTTCTTTTCTGCAACAGTGTTTAGACTATGATTATAATAACAATTTTTATTACCTGATTCCTCTCTCTGGGATTACTGGGAGTTGTGCGTTGTTTTTTGCCATTACCATTGCAGTATTTTAGACCTGAAGCATTTAAGCCTGTGAAATTGATTTGGACACAGTTTTGCCATGTTACTCCCCTCCCTTCAGAGATAAAACCATCCTGCTTTTTAATTGCCTATACAAAGTGTGATTCAAACAGAGGAGCTTTCTGCATCAGCTGAGGGGTAGACTAACAGCTGCTGAGAGATTTGTTACAGTGTCAGTCAGCTCTCAGCTGCACATGGATTCCTTCATGGGAATGGCACTGCCTGTGTATTGTGTAACACTTGGATTTATTTGAATACAGTGCAGCAGCCGTAGCAACAGGACTGTTAGGGTTCAAGAGCCCAGGTATAGTTACTTTCAGCTGTTACTTTAAGGTAAGAAATTAGTAATAATGGTTTGAGTTACAGATGGTTTTGTTTTTTCCCCAACCTTGCAGGCTGATCTGTGTGTCCCTCGTTTGAATGAAGGGGACCAGGTTGTGCTGATTAACGGCAGGGATATCGCGGAGCACACCCATGACCAGGTTGTAATGTTCATTAAAGCCAGCTGTGAGAGACACTCAGGGGAACTTGTGCTCCTAGTTCGACCCAATGGTCAGTGGCTTGTACCTCATAATTCAAAATAAAAATCCACACCCTGCTCTCATTTCTAACCTCTGTTTTGTGTCCTGGAATGGAATGTTTAACCTGTAAGAAAGAACTCCCTTCCCTGAAAAGGAATTGCAACAACACAGTGTATTGATGCCATACTCTAAGGAGCTGTGTATAACTAAGTGTTGAAAACTAATAAAAAGACAGAGATGAAATATTTCTAACAGAGAGCTAATTTAAATTTTGTTCTCACTCTCATTTATAAAAATGTCCAGAAAGCTACATGGATATTGAATGTATTTCATGAGATTATTGTTATTCCCTTAAGGAAAATTTAAACCAAACACGAACAAAAAACCCCTCTTCAAATATCCAGTGCTTGGGTGACTTTTCCAGTTGATATATACAAAATCCTTCCATACATTTTTAAAACAATCCAATACCACAGGTAACACTTCTACTTAAGGAGGTTTAGTAGAAGTGCTAAAATGCAATCTAAATAAAAGCTTATGCAATGTATTCCCAAAATACACCATTGGATCATAGCCAGCAGGTGGGCCCTGGATTCAGTTCTGCTGCACCTCCTAACTGTAATAGAGTTGGAGAGGAAAAAGCAAAATGAAAAATATTGCTGTTTAATTGGAATAATTGAAATTACATTTACAGAGTACCTCATCCACCTCATAACCATTTTCCCCTTATTCACTAATTTGCACTCCGCACTTACATGTGCTGTCATTCTGTGTTTAAGTTCTCTTGCAGCTTTTATATGCTTACTTTCTTTTTCAGACAAAATTATGAGCTTTGTTTGCAAATTTACTGAAACAAACTGTCTTTCCCCTTGCACGTTGATTATCTTTGTATTTTGGATAAAAACATGTGAGTTGTAGAAGTGAGGAGTTGCCAGTTTCCTCCTTTGTAGTGATGTGATATAATTTAAAAACAGGCTTTTGAGCAGCATATATCTTTTATGTGTAGGAGAAGAAGCATATTATTTCTGAGTTTATAGGCAAGGCACACATGGAGCATTGATAGCTTGATAACACCATGTATTAATGCACTTTTCTCAGGTGGTCTGCTCATCTTGCCCTAATTACTGAAGCCTAAAATGAGTTCTAAGTGAATTATAAATAAAATGTAAATGGAGCTGTAATGATATCAGAGGCATGATGTGAGAATCTGAGATTAGGGAGTTATATCAGACAAGACAGGGTATAATGGGAGTTTTGATCCAAATTTTAGCTGTCAGTGATGGGTTTTCACTTAAAATTACTATTACATCAAAAAAAAAAAGTTTCATCATGGATTATAATGATCAGTAAAGGCTACCTGTCCTTTCTGGTGGAGGCTAAAATCAATGTGCTAATAAATGTAGATTTTTCTACAGGAGAAATGTGGTGGTTTTGCTATTTTAAATAAATGACTTCGAGCTAACTTTAGTCAAACAGCCAGAGCATTCATACCTGTGCTTGTTCCAGCTGTCTATGATGTTGTGGAAGAGAAGCTGGAGAGCGAGCCTGATTTTCAGTACATCCCTGAGAAATCTCCACTTGATGGTGTCCATCAAGATGATAATGCTCTGAGGGAATCCATGATTCAGCTAGCAGAGGGGCTTATCACTGGAACTGTCTTGGCTCAGTTTGATGTGAGTACCATACTGCCTGGAGCTGGGTGCAACTTCCACGTCTTTTGGGATAGCAATTACTTTAAATAGAGCAGATTTCAGTTAAATTTCAGTACAGTCAGCATCTTTTAGCAAAACAGTTGTCTTAGACTCTCAAAAGAAAAATAACCAAAGGAAAAAATCAAACCTGTATTGTATGTGCAAACTTAAGAATACCTAATCCTAGGTTTTAGTTTTATAAATAGCGTTATTGATTACTTACACTTTTTGTGGTTATCAGGGACATGCTAATAAAATACTTTCATGAAGACAAAGGCTGAAGAATGTCTACCAAAATATGTGTTCTATACTCAGGCCTTCATTCCATACCTAAGTTGGTGTAGAAACTGAATGACACCTGAGCTGTTGACATTTCATGGGCATTCTCAATGAGGGAAGGTAAAATAACCAATGGAAAATACTGCCCTAATGCTAAAGGTTAATGTAACTGTGTATTTTATAAATAGTTGATTTTTATTGACATATTTCAGAACAGCAGTGCACTTTCTGTGGGGCCCTAAGCTGCTGATAGCCATGGTCTTTCTTCAGCACTGACTTGTGCCTTGGTGATATCCATCTTAAATGCATGGGATCAAGTGGCTTAAAGCAGGAAACAGTAGGTTTGTAAAACACAGCAGTGCAAATTCTGTGAATTCCTTACCAAATGGATTCCTAGCATTATATTTTGCAACATGTGTATCTAAATTATATACTATTCTTTAAGAACTTCAGTAAAATTTCCTTTTATATTTAGAAAGAGCAAATTTTTTCTAAGTTATTTAAAATTCTGCTTAATGTAAGCTTTCATTCTCTCTAGCAGATTCAATGTGTAAAAGTTTTTTAAAGTGCCTTTTTGGAACCTGGATCGTTTCTCTGATATTTTGTGTTCTGGCAATGCATGGCAAAGGCATGAAAGGGCAGGAACCTTTCAAAGGCAATTTTGTGCAGGAAAAGTGCAAGGTAACCAGGATTTGTTCTACAGTTCTTGGAATACAGAAGGACATCTGGGAAAAAACCCCAAAAACTCCCAGCTGAAGCAAGTGCAGTGTAGGTAGATGCCTATACACAACATAACCTGCTTGTCCTAAATGACCAAGTGGGATGTCAATATCAGTGAATTCTCTTACCAGTATATAATACTACTTTTTCTCTGGATCAGTGTTCTAATGGAAGCTTGAAATTTAATGTTCACTTTGTCTTTAAACAAATTTTGGTTACATCTTGGTCATTTTCAGTGATCTCGGAGCATAACTAAGTTCATAGTGCTTTATTTTTAAAAGTGTTTTCATGTTTGTTGAAGCTACTGTTGCTCAGTAGTTGATGTTCTCAAAAGCACCTCTTTTTAGAACAAATTCTATTTAGGCAAATAATATAATAATGAGTCTATTGCTTGTATTATGTTCTGACCATCAGCTTTGTCTTTTAGCAATTGTATAGGAAAAAGCCTGGAATGACAATGTCTTGTGCCAGATTACCTCAAAACATTTCCAAAAATAGATACAGAGACATTTCGCCTTGTAAGTATTTCTATTTGTATGTGTGCTCTAGAAGTATTTTACTGTGGTTAGTAAATAAGTAATATCTTTCTAAAATTTTTTTCAGATGATGCTACACGGGTTATTTTAAAAAGTAATGAAGATTACATCAATGCAAATTATATAAATGTGAGTAGTATTTTTGAGAA
This sequence comes from Drymodes brunneopygia, assembly GCA_013400955.1. NCBI lineage: Eukaryota > Metazoa > Chordata > Aves > Passeriformes > Petroicidae > Drymodes > Drymodes brunneopygia. Next base: position 213,894 of record VZTZ01001710.1, read on the forward strand.
GTGCTTCTGACATTAAGTAATTCTACAGTTTTTAGATGAAAAAATTGATCTAAAAAAATCTGGTTTTTATACATCTAGTTCAGGCTAGAATGGCTACTAAACCTCTAGTCAGGTGGTTTGAAATTTCCTGTAGATATACTTAGTTCCTAATGTTTTTTGGCATGTCTTTTCATAAATATTAAAGTCTAGCCCCACATTTAATGTGAAAAAATGAAAACTGAAGCCAGCCCTCTTCAGAAAAATTATTTCTTCTTTTCTGATTACTTTTCTGACAGTTGTGTTCAACAACAATAAAGTTTAATTTGGCATCAGTTTTTTTTGCATCTTATTTTTTATATTGTTAGTAACAGCAAAATTACAGCTACTTACTTTAGTGAAAAAAACCCAGATACTGAATTCTGAGATCAGTGTTTTAAAAGCTAGTGTCAAAAACCCGCAGAGCAAGAAATATTTGTACCTGAATTATTTGCCAGCTGCTCTGTCATTTCTTTTTTTCAACCATTAATCTTCATTATGGCAACTACATGGCTGTCAATTCATATGTAAAGTGTATTTGAACCTTTGTAGTAATTTTGCATGTGAAACACTTAGAGATTTTTTTATCTGTGCCAATTCATATTTGCTAGCCTTTAAGAAATAGAATTAATGTCATAGATGCTTTTTAAAAAATTAGTTACTGAACTGTAAATGTCTGATGTCTGACTTCCATTTGCTGTAGGAATTGAAATAATGACTTTGTTTTCTCTTAGATGGAAATCCCTTCTTCCACAATAATAAACCAGTACATTGCTTGTCAAGGTCCATTACCAAACACTTGTCCTGACTTTTGGCAGATGACTTGGGAGCAAGGCTCTTCTATGGTTGTAATGTTAACAACTCAAGTTGAACGGGGCAGAGTAAGTAAAACATTTCCTTAAATACCGCTTCCATAATCTTCTAAGAAACTGTTGGTGATTAGCCTTTAAAAGATCAGAGAAATATGCTATTATGGTATGTAATACGAGACAAGGGGATAGGAGGAGGTGGTTTTAAACTAAAAGAGTGTAGGTAGAGTAGATATAAGGAAGAAATTTTTTACAATGTGAGTAGTGAAATACTGGCACAAGTTGCCCAGAGAGAGAGACACTGAAGAGAGACATGTCTCCTCTCTGGAGACATTGAAGGTCAGGTTGGATGGGGCTCAGAGCAACTCAATCTAGTTGGAGATACCCCTGCTCCATTGCAGGGGTTCTAAAGGATGACCTTTAGAGGTCCCTTCCAACCCAAACTGTTCTATGGTTCTGTAACTGTTTTTCATAAGAGCAGTGCATTCCTAGTTGCAGTGATGAGGCTTAGATTTTAAACCTTCTGATGTTTTTAATGCAGCTAATATTTAAACTTTGTTCAGCCCTGAAATGCATTTAAGTCTTCATGTATTTCTTACAATGCTTTCAGTCTGTTTTGTTCGATTCTTTATTGTAAAGTAAAAAAGCATTTAGAATTTACCTTCATAGAATTCCTTTTTCTCCAAACTTCAAATGAAGCAACTCCAAGAAGTTGCATCAGTTTTTATAGAGTATTTCTTTGATATTTAGTGGGATTAATTTTTAAGGCAGCCTAAAACAGCTTCGTAGTGTTAATATCCTATGCCTGCATGGCTGTCTTATCAAGGATTTTCTTAAAACTTGAAATCTAAAATTTTCCATAAAATGTTATTCTGGGGCTATAAAGATTTGTTTAATCATATGAAATAGTCATTGTCCTTTAATTTATATATAAAATGTGTAAAAATAAAATACTAGCAATAAAGTAATTAGAGTTAAAATTTGTAAAAATAATTGTGTATGGTGCTGTAAAAGGCCTCAAGTATATTTTGTGGCTTGTTTGGTTTCGGTTTAAGCTGTAGTTTCTCCTTAATAGCTTTGGATTTTATGGAGTTTTATCCTTTGGAGATAGGCAAAACAATCAAGTGTGGTCATACAGACAGGGCAATTCCATAGTTATTTGGTGTAGTCTGGAGCATTCACAGTAGCACTGGCTGGTTAAGTGTGTGGACAGAAATGACAGTCTGGGATAATAGTGTAGTGGAATTCTTCCATATCTGGATTTCTTTTGAAGATGGATTTATCGTGGGTTGTGGCTGTTCTGATCAACTTGAACTGTACTTCAGCTGTCTGAATATATTCTGATTTTTTAATAACCATGTATTTGCTGGGAGGTCAGGTCTCTAAACAGAATTAAAATAATTGAAGGGGGAGTTACATTGTTTTTAAACCATTTTTCAGTGACTCAGTGTTTGCATGATGCTGCCTGCTCCCAAATAAACATGATTAGAGGGAATTTCAGTACAAGTGCCCTTTTACTTTGAGTTTTCTTTGCAGATCTGCTAAGAACAGACTTGCAATAGCAGTTCTCTGAGGCTCTCCCACCCCTTCAATAATGATACCTGTGGAGTTCTTTGGAGAGCTGCTTAATAGTGAAATAAAAGGACTTATCTGTCTTATACCCATAGGCAGACTCCCTGCTCTAAAGCTGATCATGAGGCTTCTGACATCACTATCCCACTGCATGCCGGGATGTCTCAGTGGAGCAGGAAGTCTGCAAATCTGGCTGCTCTTAAAGATTCGCCAGGTGGGTTGGAAACGCAAAAGTACGCTTGAGCTGAAATGACCTCTGTCATTAGGCATTTGAGTCATATCAGAAAATTGTAGTGTTTGAAGTTTTCATTCACATTTGAGGACTTGATTGGGTGTCTTTGAAATCCACCATCTTCATGCCCCTAATTTCTGCATTAGTTTAGCAACTTTTTTATTGCATATCTCCCTTTTTTCATTTGTTCTTCTCCCATATAAATGTAGTTTGAGAAGGTCAGATTAGGATTTTGGAGGTCAGAAATGTTTAGAAAGCAGCATCTTTGTCACTCAAGTGTTAAGGTGGAAAATTTATAGATAAACTCTTTAAAAAATTGCAATGGAAGTTAAAGGCATCCATCTTCACTTAAACTAACTGCAAGAGCTGGTGCATTTGTCATCTTGAAAAGAGAAACAGGAAATCTCTGTGATACCTTATTTTATAAACAGTAATTAGGTAACAAAGTCTATTTGGTAAGTAACTAGTGATTACAAAATGATCAAAATAATCAGTAACAAACAAAGGTATAAAAACTAGAGAAAATGAAAATAATACTCTGAATTTAAACACAGGCATCTTTAAAAATGTGTTGACCTTAGGTTAAATGCCATCAGTACTGGCCAGAACCATCAGGAAGCTCATCATATGGGAATTTCCAGATTACCTGCCATTCAGAAGAAGGAAATCCTGCTTATGTCTTTCGAGAAATGACATTGACTAATCTGGAGGTAAAATCATAATATATTTTCATGTATTGATCTGCAGAATCCTTGGATACTACCTAAAACATACTTGGACTTTCTTTTCAATTTGGTGGCGTATCCATGTAAATGGAACTGTTAATTTCTAGAACCTTCTAGAAAACTACTCATTGTCAGGTACTTACTTAGGAGAAATTCTGTCCATAGAATGATAACAAACCTTTCATAAGCAAAATTATCACAGATACTGAATTTTCATAATCATACTAACTGGATCACATGAGGGATATATTATTTATCCTAAAAGTTTTTACTGGTGTCGTTCATAACCTGGCCAAAGAAAAAGTGTAATAAAAGAAGTTGAGAAATTTATTATTCCCTTGATGTTTTCAGAACATGAGACATTTGAGGTATTTCATCATCACAACTGAAAGTCTTTGTAGAGGCAAACAGTCCTTAATAATTCCATCTTGAACAATATGTGCAAGATAAATCCTGCTGAGAGAATGAATCGGAGTAGTGACTACATGTAAACAAGGACCTTTTTGAACGTGCATTGCATGATTTTCAGGGCATGCGTAGTTTTGAGAGCCTCCCCAGCCAGCATTTCAGTCTCAGAAATGTTTGGAAATGAGTATCTGTACTTTAGTTCACATACTTATTTATCACTGCTTGGGTTACCAGTTGAGAAGCCAGTTTTATAGAGCTGCCTTTTAGTCAATTTGCAGTTAAAATTCCTGCCCTGTGTCCTGCTGAGACAATTGCTCATCTGCTATCAGCTGTGGAATCTCTGTAAATGATTCAGTGCCTAAAGGCTATTTAAAGTGCAGTAGCTCCTCTTCTTTTGAAATGCGACTCTCGTTGCCTGGGCTGTCCCCTCCCCTAACCAGAGACTGATAGATTATATTTGTGATATCAGAGCAAGGGCCAGGAGGGAGTGGAAGACAAAGTCATTGTGCCTTGTAGGTGTAGGAGGTGCAGATAAAGCCAAAACGCTGCTGCTGTTCTCAAAGGGTCTGAAGGAAAGCTTTTATGTCTGATCTCCCTCCCTACCCCACTTCTGTCATTTGATCTTGTAAGATGCTATCTTGTTTTGTTAAATTTGGTTTGCTAAGAATATGGCCACCTTCTTTTACATCTAGTGTTCAGTTCTGTTACATCAGTGTTGGTATCCTTCAACTGCTTTGCTATTAATGTACTGTATAATTTTTTTAACCTGTTAAAGATGTAAGCTTTTAAGTAAAAAAAAAAAAAAAAAGAGGAAAAAGTAATTCTAAAATCCAGGATGACCGATGGCTAACGCTAATAAAGCACTGCTAATTGCCTGAAGCCACTTTGATTATGGGTACAAGTTGCTATAAATGTACTATTGATTTTTTTTAAATTATTTTTGGTGCTTTTTAAAAATGGGACTTGAATCACCCTTGATTAAATTTCATGTTTCTGATTAGAAAGAGGAAAGCCGCCACCTGACCCAAATCCAGTACATAGCTTGGCCTGATCATGGGGTTCCTGATGATTCCAGTGATTTCCTTGATTTTGTGTGTCTTGTGCGAAAGAAGAGGGCTGGCAGAGAAGAACCTGTTGTTGTTCACTGCAGGTATCAATCTTTTTCCCAACTTTATTAAATCATCAAAGTGAACTTTTTATCATCAAATAACTGTTCTGTGCTTTGTTGTTGAAATAAATATTTAATAGTATCTGCTTTGGGGATGACAGGAAAACTCAACATTGAAATAAAACAAATATTTAACATAGTAGTCACATTTCAATAAGTAAAATTTTGAATAGCAACATGTGTCGATCTGTGCAGGGATTTTGCTGGGATGTTTTGTTTTGTTTACAATTTAAATGCTTGTGTTAACAATCCACATAATTTTTCAGGGAAATGGCAAATGATACTTGGTAACTGAGGAATAGGTTCCTTTTCTACAAAGCTCTAGAATAGCTGTGTAAATGATCCATAGTGGAAAATATGGGTGGCTTATTAAAAGATCAATTAAAAGACATTTTCTCTCAAGTCTGTAGTCTTAAGCTACGTGGTATTGTGATACACACATTAGGATGAGACATCTTTCTCAACCATTTACCTTTATAATGAATTAATATAACTGTTTTTTAGATACTTACATACACCTGAAATGTGATTTTTCTTTTTCTTGTGCAATACTTTTTAATAGCATTCTCCATTCCTGTAGTGAATTTCAAAATCTTAATCATTTTAAAATACCTAATTAGCAAACTAGAATAATTCCAGTTGTTTTCAAACGAACATGTGCTATCACAATTCTTGGGGAACAGTTTTGTGAATAATATTTGACCTCTCAATTCTGAATACTCCCCAGACGGTCGGTGTTCTTGAGTCAGGCATGTATTGTTCCTTTCAGAGAGAGGCTGAGAAGTGTAAGGGATAAAATAAATGTAAAGACTACAAGTAAACTAGACATCTATTGAAGGAGATAAAAGAAAAAGAAAAATACTCCTTGTGTATCAGAAATTGTATTTCATTAGTTTTGCCCTCAAATTCTGTTTTATGGAGGTCAGGGTGAATCTTTCTGACTAGGGAAACTAGTACCAGAATGCCCATGTCTTACCTGGTACTGTTTCTCAGCTTCCATTATTTATATACTTTTGGTTAATATGGTTTTGAAAAAATGCTGAAAATGGCAGCCAAATACACCTTCTATGATATAAAGTGTGCAAGTCTGCAGAAACACTGGAACAACAACACTGGAGATAAGGAACAGTTTCATTCATCTCAAGGAGGCACCAATTCAGCTCCAAACTGATCATTTCAATGTGTAATGACGCTCGTATGAAAAATTTATATTTCACAGAAGAAAAGAAATGAAATATCACAGTTGAACATAATTTACTTAATTGGCCCAACTTGGTGGCTGTTGGGAAGTACAACCAAATTCCAGCAGGGAGTCAAGCAGAAGGAGCCCAGGTGTTCCTCCATATGGTGCATGCACTCTATTTTTAACATCTCTTCAGTATAAGAGGACAGGGCATTAGTGCAACAAAATTTGTTTTCATGACTAAGCCACAAGCTTTAGTGTGAGGAATTCAAGCAGCTAATAGAAAATTATTTTATTTTGTACAATAATAATAATTTAAAAACAAAATTATCCAAACCCACAGAGATTATAAGGCAACAGAGACCTTAAGGAATTGGAAAGGTTTTTGTTATATTGAGCTACATAAACCACTCATTCCTGATGATATGTCATGTGGCTGTTTTTATCTTTACATGGTCTTACTGATTTTGTTGAACAGTTTCTAATTCTTGTTCTAGATGAGATGGTGAACCACCCATCCTGTCCATGCCCTTCATGATTTTCGTGCCCTGTCTCAGGGTTCTATTCCATCAGTCAGTGATTTCTTTCTCCAACCTTTCTCCAAGAGTCCTATCCTACTTTATATTTATCATAGGGAAATTATCACATTTTCCATCATTGTTGTCCTCTGAATCTTCTGAAATTGTAAATGAGTCATTAGCTTCTTTGACAGTTACTGTTTGTTCCTGCTTGGATTTGATAAAGCATTCTGCATTTAAAATCTATATGTATAAAATCTAGAAATATGAAATAATACTGAATCATTTTATGTAACCAGCACATTTACATTTTCTTATGACATCAGTGAAATATAGAGTAGCTTTAATGCCACCTCCTGGACAAAAATTTAAATAGTAGTTTAGTCAGACTTAACTTGAAGTAACTCTTTAAAATCAGACCAAGTAACTTTCAAAGTTTGAAATGTTTATATTAATCACTTTAGATCCAAATACTTGAATTTACTGTATGAGTTGGGATAATGCTGGCATTTCAAAATATGTATTTGGCCTTATATTCCAATATGGGGAAAATTTTGTTTTCTATTTCAAAAGTACAATATTAATTGAAAATTTTGAAACATTGAATTCGAGGTTAAATATTCAGTCTTTAAGGCTTGCTGCTTCTGGAAATGCATATGTGTATAGAAAACAAGGTAGATAAATCTTTAGATTTGTTTTATTTTTAAGGGGAAAAAAAAATTTTTCTGTAAGCTCTCTTGGTAATTTTGCCTCTCTGAGATGTGTATGCTACAGTACTTCCTTGTCTTGAAAGGGATTCCTATTATGTATTCATTTTCTATCTATATAATCTTAGATCTATATTGCACTTTCTAATAACAAGAAAACAATCCTTTTTGTCATCCTACAGAGGTTTCTAGTAATTGTTCTTTTCCTTGTTTGGAAATAGGAAGGTATGGATCACTTGAAGGACATGAATATGATTTTATTGGCCCAACATTCCAGAAATCATTGTTTCAGTAATGGTCAAACTGACACAACGTGCCCAACATATGCTCATGTTTTGTTATCCTCTACGTGTTAGTATGGTTTATAAAGGGATCTCAATAAACATCTCTGTAAGTTATGCTCAGGGTAAAGGCTGGGTGAGGCAGTTCCTGTTCCAAGGAGTGGCAGTTCTGTACTGATGGGTTTTGCTCTGTTTGGGCAGGGCAGAGGCTGCTTCCAGACACAGACACAACCAGTCCAACCCCTGCCCCAGCAGTACAAGAGTCATAATGATCAACCCTGAAAATCCACGAGAAGGAAGGTCTTTAAGTATGAGCTTACTTGATTTCATTTTCCCCTTTGTTTTTTTGTTGCTGTTGTAGTGCTGGGATTGGACGGACGGGGGTTCTGATCACGATGGAGACAGCGATGTGTCTCATTGAGTGCAATCAGCCTGTTTATCCTCTAGATATTGTAAGAACCATGAGAGATCAAAGAGCCATGATGATCCAAACACCTGTGAGTATCATTCCTGCAGTTCTGTGTTGCAGAACAATAATTTCCTATGATCTCGTCATATTGGATGGATTTATAATATACTTGTTGTTGATCTTATTGCAGAGATCAGCTTTACCCAGTGTAGCTGTAGCCTTGGCTCCAGGCAAGAATAAATTCCTAAGGCTATTGGAAAGGAGCAATTCTTTACATTTTTACAGAGAAAACTTGAAAAAAAAGCAGCTGCTGTTTCAGGGCTACTGGCAAATAATGACAAAAAGGGTCAATTTTCCACAGTGTAAGAGTTGCTCAGAGGAGAAAGCAGGGGCCTAATTCTAGGTGGTAAGAATGCGAGCAATATAAAAGATAAACACAGCCTTAACATGCAAGAAAAAACTTCAGTGATGAAATTCAGTGATTTTATGTTGCCTTAGTTGTAATGGAAACAAGCCTTAACTATGGCCTGTAGTGACTTAAAAGGAAATTATCAGAGAAATAGTATTTTTAAAAATCAGTGTTATTAAATCCGATGCAAGATGCATCAAAGCAATCATAAGTACATTCAGTCTAAGAAAAGTAACTTACTACAAGGATTCTTTTGGGGCTTTTGATGTACCTTAAGATACCAGAATTTTTCATGCACCTGTCATGTTTGGGTTTTGTGAGATAATTCATGTAATACATTTCTGATTTGCAAGAGTTTTAGGACAGATTTAGAAACTTTTTATTATATCAGTGTAAGTATTGCTTATCTTGAAGAGCAGTTTGTGTTTACATTTTTAGAAAGTACCTAAAAAGGGTGAAAAGGTTGAGTTGTGTTGTCTTTCAGAAACAAAAAAAAAAAAGACGACTTGGATTTTCAGTTGTTCCAAACTTTGGATAGTTCCAGGTTGTTTTTGGTTTTTTTTTAAGGAGTAATCAGGAGTAATTGATGTAGTTTTACTCATAGTATACAGCATTTAGAGAGAAAGCGTCTTGAAGGAGAAAAGGCATTAGATCCAGATCAAATCTCAATTACCTGAAGGTAGTTACTCACGGTAGTAATTTTCATGTCCCTGCTGCCATTCCTCTAATCAAATCTGAATAAACCTTTTGTGTTCTTCAGAGTATTAAGGCTGACAAAAAGTATGTATGTGTCTCCATTTCTAGGTCATCAGTCATTCAGTGCTGCTGAATTCATGTTCCAGTATTCATATTTCACTAAAAAGTTGTATTCAGGCAGCACAGGAAGGATAAGAAAGGTGATGATACATGAAAAATAGCAAAGGATGGCTCTTGCTCTGTGTGACAGGTCTCCAGGATGAATAGCTATCCCTCTTCCATATGTAGGGGGTAAAAAGTGTTATTAGTAAAGTAGGAGTTGCAGTGATAAGGGTTTTAACTGTATTTTTTCATAGTATGTGCTCAATATCATCTGCTCTCCTGATTTTTCTGAGAAACCCAAGTGTTCAAGATTCAGTGAAAAGCCGGTGTTTGGTGCTCGAGAGGGAGAAGGTCTGATAAAGGAATTGGTTTTTCAAGGTTTCCCGAGCTCCAGCCGTTCCCGTTCCTCCTTCGGCAGCCCGCTGTCCGCAGGGGGGCGCTGTGTGCGGTCGGCTCAGGCGCCCTCGGGGAGCGCTGGGGGCAAACACAGATTTTAAACAAATGCAGAGAAATGAGCTATTTCATAGACATGCCACTGGACCAGCAAATAGTGATCCTAGTGCTAGATATGTTCATGTTCCCGTCTAAGATCTGACATCACTAACTGCTGCATCGAGAGGGCTGTTCCACAGCACTGACAGTAGGTGTGCGCACACAGCAGGTGTGCTGCAGTTCTAACCAGCACAGACACACTGAGCAGGATACAGCATGAGCTGTGGCGCTTTGCATTTATTTTGGTTTGTTTGCATTATATTCTAATTTGATTACTGTTGGGTTTTTTAACTATGATTTGTTTAAAACAAACTGTTAGTAGCCTCTGTGTATGCAGGTGCTGGACTTGGATACATTGAGGAGTTAGACATTATATAATATTAGGAAACAGGAGGTCTGGGTTTTTAAAAATGAAACCGTTTCTTTTATATCAAATTCTGAGAGGGAGGTCCAGTAACGTGCCAGAGTTCATGTAAGTATGAAAATGTGCTTTGAAACTATGGCTTCTAAATATAAGGGCATGGAAAACTCAGGTCAGTGAAACTTCAACAAGGAAATAAAGAGCAGAAAATTACTAAATAGGTGATGTAATAATAATACTGGGTTTATGGGTATGACTTTCGGTATTTATTTCAAAGTGCCATTCATCTTATTCTTCTGTTGAGAAACAAAATGCTCTCATCTGAAGTTCCTTTTGTATTGTTTCCTAAACTAACTTTGAAGCACATTTCATGGCCTATCAAGAGAATGGGATGGGGAAATCTTAGAGACCTTTTCTGTTTCCAAATTACATTTTTCAATTACATTTCTTTTCAGTTTACTGAATCTACTTTCCTTTTCAGAGTCAGTACAGATTTGTATGTGAAGCTATTTTGAAGGTGTATGAAGAAGGATTTATTAAACCTTTACAAGCATCACTGCATAAGTAAAGATCAAAAACCTGTTACATCAATTGAGGAATCCTGTCCTCTGTAATGAACTGTCAACATTCTTTGTGCCATAATACTGCTTGCAGGAAATGATAGTGAAGTACAGCAAAGAATTGACAAAGGACTTTGAAAACTTCAGCACTGTTGCACTTTACGTTGAAACAAAATCAGTCTCTGAAACTCTTCTAACCTTCATCTGTTTGAAGACTTTATTTTCGTGATTTGCTCCGAACAAACCATAAACTGAAAGAACTAATTGTGTTCAGGGTAATCTACGATATTTCATTGTAGTGCCATATACTGCGCTTCTGGTTGAATTGCTACAAACAAGGCTTGGAATTATTTCACTCTGTTTTACACCCATGTCTCTTAAAATGAAAAACAAACGAAAAAATACACTAAGCCATGGTCTTTTTCCAGTGCTAGGTTTATTTACTATGTACAGACTCTCACAGTTTTGTTTTTTACAACATTAGCAATATTGCCAATACTAGATAGATACACACTGCCTACTGATGCAGCACACTGTCCTACACTCTTACTAGAGGTTGGCGTTGTAACCAGGTTCAGCTGGTTGTTAGAGGAGAGCTGGCGTCTGTTAACCCAGCAGTAGCTGCATAATGCCCACTTACCAGCATCTTGTACAAAATAATAACAATAAAAATTTTCAAAAACCAACATATAAATAAACAGCATTTCTTTGGCACAGCTTATGTGTCATACACTGGTGTATTCTGATTCATGTGACTTCAGATTATGTGATGGGAACTAGTGCATGCATTATGTCTTAACCCCTTAAGTGCCTTGAGACTTACAGCATACATCCAGTGAAAGGCACTCATGATTCCATGGGGGTGGTATTGTCCTGTCATATTTATCTTAATGGGTTCAGATTTTAAAAATGGCCCTTGGTGCTTGGAATGTGTAACCACAAGGGGTCATGGAAATACCATTCCCTCTTTCCTTATACAAGTACCTGTGTGCTACTCTCGGTAGCAAAAGCACCTCTGCCAACATAATGAATGAGCATTGTATGCTGCTGTATTGTAATTATGTGAAAAATCTGACACATTCCTTCCAACTAGTAACTTACTAGCATCTTATTATGAAATGCTGGTAGGTCATTAGAAGCCGATACCTTGTTTTATCCTTTTATTGACAATAGCTGTTTTACTCGATTAGACATAACTCTTTAATAGCACTGATAATTAAGTGAACTTACAATCATATGTGATTTAATTCCATTACCTTCTAACTAACTTGTTAAGTCCTCGTAGTTGATTTCAAGCCATGTTCGTACAGGTCTGCTTTTATTTTCTTTTATTTGTTTGGAGGGGAGAAGGGAGGAGAACACTATGAAGTTATCCCCGAACTTAATTTAAATTTCATAATGACCCCAGTTGCCTTCTGTTATGCTTGTGCAAAATTGTTCCAGTTGGTATGGGTTGCTTCTTATTTAAGTAGGTAGAAGATTTTTAAGAAATGTCTGTCTGATACAGTATCTGAGCTCACTCTAAAGATGCATAAATGTCCCCATTTTTTAATATTTTTCTAGTGTAGGAGAAACCAAGTCAGAAGCAAGGTACCCAGTGTAACATACTGTAGGAAAAAAACCAGTCACTTCTTTGACTGCCCTGTGACAGCATAACTTTGTGCCCTCTATTTAAAAGTCTTAATTTATTTTATTGGTTTCCTGAAAATGTTTGTCCATTAAATTTTGTTGTAAGCTCTATATATAGCATAGAAGTTAAATGAAAAGTTCTACGCTAAATAATTTTTAACTATTGAAGAATTATATTGTATAATATACTGTGTTCTATGGACATTTGAAACAGATCAGCTATGAACTATTAAATGACAAGGGATTCAGGCAAAGTGAAATCCTGGCTTATGACTTAATAATGAACATGAACCACAATGCCAAATGGAAGATAGAGTTCTAAATATTTTTAGAAAACAAAATAATAATAGGCGGGCTTTGGCCCTGTTACTTATATTTCTAGATTTGATGCTTAAGTCAATATTATCCCTCAGTGAAAAATAAATTTTACAAGAATCTATGGATCTGAACTGAACTGAAAAAGAGTAATATGGTAGCTTTAATCTCACTTATATTTTAAGCCATTTGCCACATATAAAAATTCTTTTTTATAATTCTTTAACTTTCGCATTATGAGGTTATTAGCTGAGTTGCTGGCTAGTTAGAAGATTATATTGAACTCAGCACTTAATGTCCAAAAAGTAAAATAATTCATCCATTATACTGAAAGAAATTTTCTTCATAGTTAAGTTGTAAACAAAAGTAGCATTTGCCCTGTCATTCTGAGGGACATCAGAGATGGAGGTTATAGCAGCATTATATAGAATTGGTATGTCACATATTTAAATATTCTTATGTAAAATTGCCAAAGCAGTTCGAGTTCAAAAGTCCCATTTATACCACAATCAAGTGTGGGATATGTCTTGGTAATCTGTCATTACTGTTTTGATTACAAACACAGGCAGGAATAATAGGTATCTTCAAAATTTTCCTCTGCACTGGCTTGTAGTTTATTAACTAGTTGCACTGGGGAAAAAATTGGAACAAAGTACCTATTCTCAATTAATTGGCCATCAGCGACTCAGCAGCTTTTGGCTTCTCCACAGCCAGGATAAATGTAACCAAAAACTGCTTGGAAAAGAGAATAGCACTGAAGCCTTTCTGCACCATGAATCAGTCATTTAAATTTTTCTACCTGTTGTGGTATAAATGGCCTTTAAAATATTTTTATATGGCCAAAAAAAGCAAAACTGCTTAATATTTTACTTTGGGTTATGAAGATCTGTATCATCCTTAAGAGTTTTTTAAAGAAGTTTTTGTATGTTTCATGCTGTACAAAACATGAATGTACCTTTCAGACATAATGACTTATAGACCTATATGTGATTGGTGTTATGACTGTTGGATTTTATGAATAATTATTTTCATACCATTTGATTAGGAAAAATGTTGGGTGGGTGTGGGAAAGAGTATGTTTATAACACTTCCATGATACAAATCCAGTTAAGGGAAAAAAAAGTAGTTTTCATTGTAGATAAGAGCAATATTATGACAATTTTGTGCCAATGTAAAATGTTAAGATTTTTGTTTTTACTTTTAGGTTCAGACTGAAAACTACCACTACCATCTCATGTTTAAAATGGATCTGAAGGAGTGTTTTTAGTAGAACGACATGGGGCTCTAGTGGGGACTTTGTTTTTGGGAGCATTTTTTACGTTTGCTAAATATGAAATAAGATGCAGGTATTGTTTAATAAACCACCTACAGATTGTCAGCCAGTCCACTTTGAGAAATATTACATTAGATACGCCAGAAACTGAAAAATTCATTTATCCTGAATTTAGAGGAATTTGGTATTTTCAATCACTTGTAAGTCTTAAGCAGTAAAATATTGCTTTTATGCGTTTTATTTTTATCTATTATCTCCCAGTTATGAAAAAGAGAACACCTGATTTTTTTTTTCTTACTAAATTTAATGCTAGCTGACATTTCTTCCACGTTTCTCTGTGAAATCTCAAAAGTTTATATGCCATATAGATAAAGCAATAACACCTCTTCTAGAATATCTGATTACAATCTGGCACACCATCTATTAAAAAAAGAGTGAGAAAGCAGTGGGGACATTAAGGAACGTGAGGAGTTTGTTATGGAACTTGTGTAGCTGGCAACTTTCCATGGAGACCTTCCAAAAAGCCTCGTGGTACCCATGGAAGGGCCAGAATGCAGCGGACGTGCTGCAGTTGCCCTGCCCATGGAAACGGGAAGCAGGGAAGATCTGGCATAGAGATGTTGGAGCTCCAGGTATGCTGTGGAGCTGAATTATGTGATATTTTTATGCTTATGCAGTGTGTGTGCAGGTGTGTGGGCGATGTTCGATGGCTCAGGGAATTAGCATGAGCATGAAAAGCTCTACAGATCCACCAATTTCCAAGCAAAAGCAGGTTCTTCTGTACATAGGCTGTAGTTTTGAGTGTAGAGCCACTGTGCAGGCAATCAGCAAGCTCCTCAGCCCTGGGGATAAAGGGAGTGATTTGATTATGGTCCAAATGAAAATTTTGCATATTTGGATTTCCACCAAGTACAGGAATGGTGTCCTCTAATGTCAGTTGCAGTCTTTTTGTAGCGCACATCTCAGGTCCCCAGTTGGCTGGGTTGGGTATATTTGCCAATTTTAGTACCCATCTTTTGTCTTGAGACTGAAAAAGTTCTTTTCCATTGCTACTTCTAGTGCTGGGTTCCAGTATTAAGATTTGATAAAAACATATTCATTGATTAACTGTGGATCTTGCATGAATATGCAGGGATTTATAATTCGTGGTGATTGGGAAGCTGTTAGAAGGAAGAAATGGTTGATATGTTTCAGTGTAACTGTTCTGTCCAGTCTCACTGCACTTAGACATTGAAACTCACTTGTTTTTTTAGAAGTCTAAACAAAGAAGGCCAGTTCCTTATCACTGGATTTTACCTCTGTGCTTGTTACTCCAACAGGTGTCTGTCTTTTCATGGGGCTTCTCCTGCTACAAGTTTTGATCTGGTGCATAACCTGTAAGTTCTGGCTGTTGGCTTTGGCATGTTTTGCTCATTGAGATCTCAATGGTAAAAAGGAGAGATAATCTACTTACTTTTAAAAAATGCTGAAATATTCAATTTTAAAAAATTAGATATTTTGATTAGTAGCCTCATTGTAAAAAGCCACTGAAATATCTGATTCTAGTCTGCTGTAGCAAGAATGGACTGGCTGGCAGCTTGTTGGTTGTGGTATTTCATATTTAGCAAGCTTACACATTTTAAAGTATAATTTTTTTCAAAGTGTTTTGATGTTTGAATAGTAGCACTTTATCTCATGCTTACTACTGACTGAACTATTGGACAAAATAAATTGGGTTTGGAGAGAGATGCTTAATGGGTTTCTGTACAGAGATGATTTGGATTACACCCTGGTACGAAAGCTTTCTGTTGTTCCAACCATTTCGTGTTGATTTTTCATGTGTTTCTGAGGGATTTTCAGAAAATAGATATTAATAAGATAATTCTATCATCTCAGTTTTCCTGTCTTAAAATGAATATAAAGCCTGTCTTTGGGAAGAAAAAAAAAAGGAAAAAAAGGTGCAAATAGAAATTTACAGGGTACTTGTAAATTTATCTCTGTGATCTCTCTCAGCTAGCTGCAAATTAGCTATGTTTACTGTAAATGTTTCTGCTAAGCATTATTTTTAACATTAGATCAATTACCTGGAAATCAGTATTTTTTTTTTTACTTAACTTATTTGAATTTTGATAACTAAAGATAATGCACAACAAAGTTTAAGGAAGTTGTGCACCCTTTTGCACCCAGGCCAGGGGCCTGAGACATGAGTGAAAGGGTTAAACAGTTTATGTTAAGCTGTTTTGTTCTTTAACTGGAATATATCCACAAGGACTAGACTATAAATGATCCAGTGCAATTATCTCAGTACATTGGGGCACCACAGTAACAACCCATAACAATCTTACAGGAACATTAAGGTAAGAGAGTGAAGGTTTTATCTTATCCAGTGTATCCAGATTTGTTTTCCATTTGGTTTGCTTTATTTACCAGTGATCCCATTTTACCCAGTCAATTTGGCAGGGTTGTTTGTGTAAGGTTTGGGGTTTTTTTTCTGTAACAGGTGCTATACTATGTGTAAATACAAAGGGAAGAGTATTATTTAGATCATTATTAACAACCAGATGGTGGCAATATTTTTGCCAGTTACTTCTGGTAATTAATTTGCAATTCCAGCTGTGGCTTTCAGTTGTCAAATTTCATCTCAGTTTCATACTGCTGAATGATGGACTGCAAGTGTGGAGTAAATCATCTCAGAGTTGAACAGCTCTTTCATTGTTTAGACTAACTCTTGTGTATCTTTATTAATATTGGGGGGATGCAAAGGCTCTTCCCAAAAGTAGACTTCTGCCTATAAATTTGTTTAAAAGCACATGAGGGGGAGGAAGAAAAAACAAACCAACAACCTAAATGCTCCATCTTGGCTAAAGCAGCCAGGGCGGTTGATGGAAAACAATGGAAACTTGAAATCGGTCAACACTGGACAATGTGAAAATAAATTCAGCTTTTGTCACTGCAGCTACTGTATGCTTTAAAGGGCCTTATGTATTTGTCCTCATTTTGATAAAATGAAATTTCTTGCCATTAAAATTATACACTAACTTCTACCGAAAACCAGCAGTTCCCAGGATAAATATGCTAATTAACATTTAACAAGTCTTGTTTTAGTCTTAAGTAAAATTTCATTCTATTATGTGAAAAAATGCTGTTATGCATATTTTGTGGATATATTTAATTTCAGTTGACAAATAGTTGTCTAGGTACAGACTTGAAAAAATATATATAGTTTACTTGTGGATCTTAATTGTTTAATTGCAAAATAAAGATGTGCTTTAGTAATTTAAAGTTTAATATTCATTTTGTGATTTTCTTGGTACTGGTACACACGGTTTTGCTGTGCCACATTTATATGTGTCTGATGCCGGATAATGTTCACCTTGTATTTTCCTTCTTGACATTGTATGACATAAATACACCCCTATGGATTGTGCACTAAAAGAGGATGCTAAATTATAAGGAATTAAATTGCTTGGTTAAAACAACAGCCCAAGGTTTGCCTGAAAATATATAAATACTGCAAGATTTGCTCTAGTGGCATAATAACTTCTAAATTATCTTTTATACAGTGAGTGTATTGGAGATGGTGTTCAATGGAGATGATAGTCTGATCAAAAAACTGAGGATATGATGAACACTGATGTGAAGAACAAAAATTCCAGATGGAAACTTGTGATGAAATGTTTGCTGCCAAAAAGTGAGGGGGTGTTCAAAACAAAAGCGGGTAAAGATGATGAAAGGACTTTGGAGGCAAGACAGAAATCTCAGGAGGGATGAGAATCTGAGACCCCCATATGGTCTTAATTCCACTGATAAATACAGGACTTTAAAGTGAGAACAAGGTGTTTGGATTTGAAGTACAAAATTATAAAGTAGTGGGAAAGCACTTTAAGGAGAAAAGCAGACGTAAGAAGAGGCATTCCAGTAGGAGGATATTTGTTTAAACTGGAATAGGAAGACTGGATACGAGACAAGTGTCAGATAACACAGTTGAATGTGCACCATATGTACTTGGACTGTATCTGAGTAGCAAAGAGTGAGGGAGGAGTAGACTGTAATTACAGGAAGAGTAGCAAGAGGGTGGTGTGAAGTAAAAATTGCAAAAATGAGCAACTAAGTTTTTGTGTTACTGAAGCCATAGGAAGGAAATAATCTTGGTGCCAACACGGGAGCTTGTGAATGACGGAATGGAAGGAAGCTCAATTTGAGGAATAGTTGAAGATGGTTAGAAAATTTAGGGACGACGTCCAAGAATCAGGGAATTCCCCAGAATTCTTTGTCCTAGAGAAGAATGTGAATTGGTGTAGACTTAATAGGAAGGAGACTCCCATTTACCTGACAGATCTCCACTACAAACTAAGCATCTTTGATATGTAAACGATAGGTTAGTTGATCTGCACTGAGAATTCATCAGATACCTGCAAACCCCCAAGATAAATTATTTTTCCATTTTAAATACAGTAAGATTTTCTGTGGTTTCTTTGGGAACTTCATTACAAGCTCCCACAGGTATTTCGTGATGGGCTACTGAGAGCAAGCATAGTCCCTGCTCCTCTGATAAAAAGTAGATATCTAAATTCCCCCCATTTCGTGATTTACCTTTCTGAATAAATAAACAAACGGGGACATGAACGTGAATCTCACCTTTCCTCAAAGCTCGCCCTGTTCCTCCCAGCGGCAGGAGAGTGCTCTGTTGTCAACACAGACATTTAGTAAAATCAGCCTGTTGCTTCGTCAGCAAATGGTGGGCAATTACCAGGCAGCTTTTTATATTTTTTTCCCCATTTCAGTAAATGCCATCAAGGTAACTCGATGTATATTCAGGCACTGGAGCTGAGTTATTAATGTGGGCTTCATTATGCCAATTCCTCTGCCTGGCAGGGACTGACCGGGTGTCTCAGCCCGCAATTCTGGGTTCAGCATAGAAAATGCGGTGTTATCTTTAACCCAAGTATCTGCTTTCCCAGACCACTGGGTAGGCTGGATTCCCGGTTATCCGGGGGTTTTGAGGGAGTCTAGAGCTCCTTTACTCAGAGCTTTGTCACTCTTAGCTAGCACTGCGCACAGAGCGTTTATATTGCCTTTCCTGAGATTATCCGTTTGGACGTCTCAAATGCTGGCTTAGACACAAATATTTATGTTATTAAAAAAAACACAGCCAAGTGCAGCCCTCTGTAGCGCTGCCAAAGAGCGGGGCTTGTCCCCCGGGGCTGGAGTAACACGTCAGAAAAGCGATGGAAGCGCGGAGCACCGGCACAAGGCTGTGCGTCCACGTTTGAGGGACTTTAAAATACAAACTGCATTAATAGTCGCAGCCTTATTTCAGTGGATGAAAACTAACAGTGTTCGTTTGTAGACGGCTCTGCTTCATTTAATACACTGCTACCACTGCCCTTTCAGGCAGTATTTAAAAATACGATCTTCTTATAAATTTAATGGTTTAAGCGCGCGTTTGCCTGAAGGTTCCAGTTCCCGCTGGGCAGCCGAAGACTGGTCACAGTGCTGGCCGAACCGCTGAGGGGAAACCTCCACGCCGCATTAGCAAAAACTCCAGAACTTTTGAGAAATAACCTGAAGGCTCAATCCCCAGGGGTGCCCCATCCCCGGGCCTGCTCCATCGCCCCCGCTCTCACCGCGGCTCCTCGGGCCGCTCCAGGCTCCGCGCTGCCCCCNGCCGCCGCGGCCCCCGGGCGGGGCCGGAGCGGGACCGCGGGGCCGGGGCATTATGTAAGGGCAGCGGCGCCCGGGCGGGGGTCGGAGCGGGCGGGGAAGGCGCCGGGCGGGGCTGGATCTCAGCTGGGGTCGAGCTGCGGGCTCGGGGCTGAATCCCGGCAAAGCCCCGGCTGTTTGCCGGGCAGCGCCGTGCCCGAGGGGCGCTCGCAGGTGCTGGCAGAGCCGTTCCTGCACGGAAAGCTGCGAGCGCGGCTCCGGGGCGGGAAGGGGCGCTTATCGCTTGTTTTCCATGGGAGAGGTGGAGTGTGCGAGCCAGGAAAGGAGCCGGCGGTATGTAGTGCTCAGTCCCTTCCCAGCAGTGAGAGATCACCGTTTGGGGAAGCGCGCGGTGGCGTTTGTATTAATGAAAGATTGCAGAGAATAGTAGGCGATCTGCACGATCGCTGTTTTTCTCCTTAAACGTACTTTTGTGTAGTCCCAAAAAGTGACCCAACCGTCGTCAAAGTCCTGAGCTGGGTTTTTTTCAAAGGCTTTCACAGCCAAAGGCGGTGGGTGTTTAAATTAAAGTGAAAATCCGTTTGACTCTTTGACGTTTCTTTATCAAAGTCTGGGATTTTCTAAGAACTTTATTACAGGCTTTTTTTTTGGAGGGGGGGGTGGTTGGTTGGTTGGTTTGTTTTTGGGGTTTTTTCTTCTGTAAAAAACTTAACCTGTTCATTTTCTCTCTTGGATTTTGTAGCAAAGATGCTGAGCTTTTTCCGTCGCACGCTGGGACGCCGGTCCATGCGTAAGCATGCGGAGAAGGAAAGGCTGAGAGAGGCCCAGAGGGCTGCAACCCACATCCCTGCGGCGGGGGACGCCAAATCCATCATCACCTGCCGAGTGGCGCTGCTGGACGGGACGGATGTCAGCGTGGACTTACCGGTACGAGCGATCCAAGTGTGCTTTTGAAATACACTTGACTTGTGCTATTCTGATGTGGATTGCTGTTTGCAGGTTAGGTAAAGATATTGCTCTGTGCCATTGGCAGCCGACCCTGTGACTTGAAGTGCACTAAGTAACTGCTCATTAAAAGATTTTGAAAGAATGGTTAACTTTGGCATTCACTGAAACTCGAGAGTGCTTTGCTGGATGTCATCATGCCTTACACACTGAACACTTTCTAATATTTTAATGTAAATGTTGTGCCAAGGCTCAGCTGAGAGAGGGTAACCTGTTGGGTGAATTGCGTTTTCTTTTTGGTGAGCGATCTATCTTGACAAAGAAGGTGAATCTCTTGGTGTAACTCGTTGAAGAGGAGGGATGAGCAGAAGTACTAGCAGGAATTTCTGTGTGGGCTGAGTTTGGTCTGGTTTTGTGTCAGAGATGGATGCAGTTTTAAACGCTAACTTGAAAGGGGAGGGGAAGAGGAAAAATCCACTTCCTTCCCTTCCTCAGGGCAGATTATATAGTAGTGATTGTCTCATAGCATGGTGCTTTGTTCGGAGTGAGGTGTTAGCCACTGTTTTACATTTCTAAAGCTTCCTTAATATGCACGTGCCTGTTCTGCTTGCCTAATTATATACCTGGTTTTGGCCAACAGGATGAACAGTAGCACCAGAAGTGATGTGCTCTGTTTTTCCATTGCCATGTGTTATAGTTGTTAGTGACTTAAGCTCACAGAACTGAGCATTAGGAAGTTAAGAAGGTGTGGATCTGCGAGACCTGACTAGTTCCAGAGGATTTTGGTTGCAATCACAGTTGTGCTGGTGTTGGAACTACTGGCTAGAAAGAAAAGCCATTTCAAGACTGGCTGCTCCATACAGCTCTTTCTTCCCTTTCTTTTTTTAATCGAGTGTTTAGCTAGTGCTAGGAAGTTACCTTGACTGAGCAGCATGTTGATGTAGTGAGCAGAAATAACTCTTGTGATATCCAAAACCCCAAATAATCTAGAGTCAGAGAAACCCTTTGGCATCTTTATTTGCAAAATGACTGTACAGATAGGCATTTCTAGAGGGTGGTAAAATTAATTTGTAAATCTCTGAAGCAATGTAATGAACATATCCAGTGCTGCTTAGTGCCTAGGATGTTTGATTTGAGGCCAGGAATGCCCACAAACACTTTATAGCAAGAGTTAACACTTGAAAAGTACTCAAGTTTAACTTGGTGTCTCTACATGACCAGAGCAGTAATCTTTGGAGCTGGAGTTGACTCTGTAGACAAATTCCTGACGGCTCTAACAACATTTCCAAGGCTTCGAGGAGCATAAGTTGAACCTGAAGAGATGTCACGACCTGCCACCTGGCCTATAAATCTCAGACCTGAGTGCAGTAGTAGCTGCTTACTTCTACAAGAAATGTTTCTCACTCTAGATTTTTTCATTAAAAGCCAGTATAGATCCTTGACTGTGGACATCTAAGTTGTGAGTAACAGTAACCAAATATGCTAAATCGACATAGCCAGATGCAGTAATTATAGTGCATCATCAGTGGCTGGCATGTACCAGTTTCTTCAGTGATTAAAATATAATAAATTAAAAGTAAATGAAATGCTTCATTTCAAACTCCCTGAAGTGTTAATTTTTGTTTCTCTGCTTGCATCTTTCATATTTTGGAGTTGACTCTAAAAAAGGAAAGCAAAAAAGGGTAGGGGAGATAGGGGATGAAGGGGGGGTACAAAATCCTGGCAAAACAACATCACTTTCTAAAATGTAAAGCTTAAATTAAAAATGCATGTATATATTTTTCTTTCTTTTATAAAACCTTTCTTTGAGAATCTTTGTGCTCTTTGAGCTAAGATCTTTTCCAAGACTGGTACTGTTACTTTGTTGGCAGTAAATTTCCTTTAAAATGAACTCTTTCTTGCAAAGAGGTGCCCCCTGGTCTGCCAGTTCAGTTGTGCAGTCACATTGTCTACCTAAGCACTGTGAAATTGTTCTATTAAAAAATAAATAACGAAGCTTTTCTTAAGAATGAATCATCTAGCAAACAGGTTAGTTCACAGCCAGAGAAGGGGTTGTCTTGGCAGGAATGAATGCCATACCTTTTTAAGTCCATGGCTACACAAATACTTTACAGTGGCATAAGTTGTTGCTGCCACAGGAAGAAAAGATGTTGCTTTCGTTATTGCGTTTGTCCTTGTTTTCTCATACCCCTTGGCAGAAGAAACAGTTTTTTAGCAGCCAGGCAGTAAGCTAAGTCAAGAAAATGCTGTGGCTGAAAATAATCAGTATAATTTCATTATGTAGTTTCCAGCTGGAGTGATTCTCCAATCTGGTTCCCCATGTGCCTCCCCAAATGTGGTGAAGAAGCATTTAGAGGTGATACTAGGCTTAAGTTTGCTCAAAATTCTGTTGAGCTGTATCCTTCCAGTGAATTTGCTACAGAGAAGAGTATTCTGGATTTACAATTGTTGATCTAATTGAACCTGAGATTGCTAAATTTCTCCTTAATTAAAAAAAAAAACAAAAGGGAAGGCAAAAACAACTGTAAGAAGCAACCACAAGGGACGTTGCCGTGTAAACCAAACACATTTCAGAGTCATTAAGCAGCAAAGACTTGATATTTTATGAGTATTGACAATGAGACAGAAGGGACAAATTGTCAATGATGCAGTAGAGATTTAATTTATTAAACACAGAGCTGGGATTTGAGCAGTAACTCTGCTTTTTGTCCACTGATCTTATCTTTGGTGTCTGTCAGGCCACTTAATCTTTCTGCTTTTCTATGTCTTCTGTTGTTCTTAATTAGAAAAATGCCTGACTTGAACTTTTCATTAAAGCTGCAGTCATACACAGTACATAGACTGGATTCTTTGCAAGAATCTACTACTTTTTTAGCTATGTCAATGACTGAAGAATGTCAGTGTCATGTATGCTATTTACTGACACCTTGGTATGTTCAAAATGGGAGGCATGAACTTAATGCAAGTTATCAGTGTTCTTTTGGGGCAGATTGAAAGGTGTGAGGTTTTTTCCCACAGCTTCATCTCAGATTTAAAGCTGTGTTTTGACCTGGTAGTTTTCCTCATCTCTTACCACTCTTTTGAAGCTTTCTCCAAATGCTTTCAGCCATTTTCACAGATTTATGTGCTTAGTAAAACACTAAGAAGCTTGTTACTTCATTTATCATTAAAACGTTTTTATAAAGTAGATGTTGTCTGTAAATACTGCTGCTGATGTTGTACATTCTGCTTTTCTGTTAACTTGAGTTCAACTTGGAAAAAAGTCAGGTTATGCTTTTTCTTGCAATTGTTTAAGATCCGTGGGTGGAATGTTTGTTGAGTAGTATGAGTGGTGAGAGGACAAGGCTCTGTTTTGCTGACATCCCTTATCTTACTTTTCATCCTGTTCCCATGCAAAACTAAACTACATCTTCCCCCACTGCACCTCTGGAATTTCCAAGGCTCAAAAGCCATGAACAGCCCTGGTTTATTACCTGAAGATTCCATCAGCTCAGTCATACCAATCTGGTCTGGCAAAGGAACCCCTCAGCAGCTGGAATACTGGCTCTCCTGGTACTCGTGGTTTGTGAGCAAAGACAGGTTGGTGGGGGGGGAACTTGAAAGCTGTTTTTATCTGGGGTCACCAACAGCTTCCTAATAATTGGGAACAAAAATGTTTGTCAAGAATTTGAAATGAAGTGCTGTTTTGAGTAATAGCTCCAGAGGATTTAAAAATCAAAATATTTTAAAATTGAGTATTTGTTTAGTTAGCTCTATGCTATGCATGGTACTAATTGGGAGAGGGACAAGATAACATAGACAGGGGGAGAAATCCTAAGGTAAATAATGTAAATACTTGGAATATGCACCTTTTTTAGAATTTTTGGATTGCTTTCTATGGGAGGAGCAAGGTCAGCCTTACAAGAGAGACAGATAGTAAGTATAGGGTCTTATGGAAGCAGAACTGTACTTTGTGGAAGCCAGCAGTGTTTCAGTAAAAAAACCTGACCCTGCCTAAATCACAATTTACAATCTTCTCCTGGGTAATGGAGTGTTAATTGTATTCCAGTTTCTGTAGGTGCAAAGTTTTAGGTAAAAGCTTCCTGGTGGTGTAAGATGAAAGACAGAAATTATGAGAATGGATGCTCTCTGAGTAGTTTTTTATCTTGGAATATTCCTTACTTACGCATGCATGACATTTGATATGGAGATTGCAAAATTGGATGGTTTTGTCCTTATTATAATGAAGTATCATTAAAACAAGGTCCTGTATAAACCAGTCCAAGGGTTGTGTGTAATAGTGGGATTGAACTAAGCTGTTTAGACTTTTGGAACATAAAATAAATTTTAAAAGGACTGTATTTGTAGTGATTATTTTAAATAAAATTAAGAAATCTATCTGGAATACAACAATCATTAAGGAGTGCCAATGACTTTTTGTTTGGAGAGAGATGATTTGTGTTGATCCGACTACAAGATCAGAGATGCATTGTGATAGTTGATTTTACTCAGTAATCCACTCTGGTTTATTAAAGACTTGTGGAATATTTATGGCCACTTGCTGAATATTTGTGGATGTATATATGAAATACATAATGCTGTTCCTGGCATGGATGCTGATTAACAAGAAAATCTGATACTGCTAAAAATGTTGGAAAATCAGTCACTAAATGAAATGAGTACACAGGCTGCCTGCACCGAGTCCTGCTCGCAGCCCTGCTGCTTTGGGGCCATGGCAGGCCAGCATTTCAGCCTTGGTGCAGTGCTCCATGCCCTGGCGCTGTTGGAGGGGAGGGAGGAAGGGAGCAGCTGGCAGGAATCTGTGCTGCTTGCAGAGTAAATTGTTTGGCCTGCAGTGTGCTGCCAGAGTGTTTCTGGGGCTGGGGCTGTGGGCTGGTTTAGTTGCCTGAAAGTTTAGCATTCTTAACTCTCAGCGTAACAGTGAATTTTGTCTGAAGTCCTGCTTTCCTGCTGAACTGCCTCTGCAAAGAGCTCAAAGGCTTGGGACTCTGGTGCTTTTAATCAGAGTGCTCGTGAGAAACCTGCAGGTGGAACACTAAATAAAACTGAAATGTATGACGGTATAATGGGGGGAGGCATTTAATCTGTAAACCTTAATGCTGAACAAACAGTTTGGATATATTCTGTATCAGAAAGAATTAAAAAATTTGTTAAATCAAATTTGTAGTTAGAATATAAAAACTTTCAGGAAGCTGAAATAGAGACTTCCACAAAACAAACTGACAAGTATGAATGTTTTGAGTCTTTGTCTTTGTCAGGCTCGATAAGCCTGAGCACAGTACATTAAAATCCTTCTACATAACACTCTAATAAATGTACAGTTAGGATGGGTATTGAAATCAATTCTTTATTATGAAGATTTTTGGGAAATGCCTTTTTCTTTCTCCAGAGAATAAAAGATGAAAATATTTAATCCCAAATACTTGCCTTCCTATATTTGTGAGACACTGAGTAAGTAGAAGAGTTGATAAGCTGTGTCTCTGGAGGTAGAAATTCTCCCCAGCCTTCCAGCCTGAAGGCCTTCATATTCCCAAGTGTGTGTGACAGTGTTGACAAAAACTGAGGATAATCCAGAGAGGGAAGCAGAACTAGTGTTTTGCTGCCAGTGGCATCTTTAGATGAACGAGAAAATTGGCTGGAGAGTTTGGAAAAGTTATTTGTAGGAGTGATGCTTGGAGTTTGAGGAGAGGAGGTCCATTTGTAGGTCAGTACTTAAAGTCATAGAAGATCAAGGTGATACAAATAATGTGTACTTCTACCATTGCCTTTGTAAAGATAAGGAGTTTTAACCCTCCGATTCTCCAGCAAACCTTAATGGTGTTAACTACAGACAGCGTTTGCATGCTATCGAGATGAAATCTTTTTCCTTTAAAGCTCACTGTTGGAGCTTTCTCGTGGCTTAGTTGTTTGAAACCTGTGGTTTTGGAAAAGAGGATTTACTTCATTTAAAAAATGGACAGGCTCATCTGCTACTTCCATGCCGCTGGGGTCTGCAAACATGCGTAGGTGACATCCTAGTAACTGGGTAGCTGTAAATCCTGAGTAGGGATCCATACCTTCTCTGCGTGTGTGTACATGGTATATTTCTAAGGAAACTGATATGCATATGAATAGTAACCCTCCTGATGAGCTGACAAAAACCAGGAAGGGAAGCTTTTGCCACTTGGTAGCTACTGAAGACAATAGGTACTGTTAGTTATTGTTAATAAAAAGATTAACGTGATCGTTTGTAGAAATCTGAATAAAAATACTGCTGCAAAGATGTAAGGTATCTTAAGTCCCTTGAAGGTAATGCTAATTCATGTATTTTTTTCCAAGTTCATCTTTCACATCATCTTTTTTTCAAAGTCCATTTCTTCACAAAGAAAGAAATTAACAGGAGAAAGATTCTTTTCTGGTAAATATTTTAATTAGTAAATTTATTAGGTAGGTATTTTGGTCTTGGGATTTTTTTTTTCAAGTTTTGGAAAAAAAAGAGGTACCTTACTGTGATTAAAGACTTTAAGTGAGCCATTGAGGTGGTGCTCACCCAGCACACCTCCAGCTTCCTGTGAGCTCTCCTCCAGTTCCTGTGAGCTTGTGTTGCTTCTCCAGTGCTGGTCTGTACTGGCTGCTCCAGTAGTGAAGGTGGCTTTGACATCAGGCAGGTTTGGAGCACCTGGCTGGCTTACCCTCATGGATGCGTGTCCATGAAATAGCCGATACTCGGAGACCATGAGAGCGGGGTATAAATGCTGCCTTTCAAGTTTTAGGCAGTGACCGAGATGCCTGAGCCGAGGGGAATGTAAGGGATCACCTTACCCGGCAGTGGAGGGACAAACCAGCGCGCCGAGGTGAACACCCAGCCTTGTTGCTGCGCTACCGGGGTTAAGCCCAGCCTTTGTAACACCCACTCAGCCAGCAATTGCAGTTATTAAGAGCAGCAGGAGATGTCATTAGTTGGGAGCATCCCTTTCATTGGGGAAACGGGGGGGAGGGGGGCAGGGGCCATGTGATTCGTGCCGAAGTGATCAGAAGATGCTTTTATCCAGTGTGGCAAAACCAGATGTCCTGCCCTGTATATATGGTATATTTTATTTATGTTTTCCTGTTGTTGATTCTCCTGCTGTGAGATGTTTGCTGTTGCTTCCCAGAGAGAATAGCAAACTCTGTAAATCAAGTCGTCAGGTTTTACTGAATTGCAAACCCATGAGGAGTTTAATTTATGCCCTGAAGGGAGGGCCAGCCACTGACTGGACTGCTTGTGAGTGGAGTTGTTAATAGTTCATCAGTAACCATTAAACAGCTTGAAAATATTTGTCTTTTGAGTGTAACCTGAGCTCTGCTGCAAGGGAAAGAAAGGAGGGGGGGCAAGAAAAGCGTGGGACAGCAGCAGGATAAAAATGTCACTTTCACAGAATCACAGATTATTCTGAGT
Organism: Drymodes brunneopygia; assembly: GCA_013400955.1. NCBI lineage: Eukaryota > Metazoa > Chordata > Aves > Passeriformes > Petroicidae > Drymodes > Drymodes brunneopygia. Next base: position 241,763 of record VZTZ01001710.1, read on the forward strand.
TGGCAGGAACCCACAAGGATCGTTGAATCCACCTCTTAATGGCCCATACACGGATTGAGCACACTACCTGGATGTTATTAGCACCAATGTTGCCATTAGAAAGGTAGGGCAATTTTTCACAAGAAAATGTAATAAAAGTTTATCCTTGCTCTTTGAAAACTCTTGCGATTGCAGTTTTCTTGAATACAAAGACGTTAATTTTGATTCATAGAAGCTGACTGGTTACAAAGCATTAATATTTTTGGTTGCTGTTTGTTTAAGGAGGAAGGACTTTAGTAAGTAAAGCATGTGTGTCACTTCTGCTGACTTGCACCAAATACAGCTGCTGATGGTTTAAATCTTATGCAAAGTAGTACATAATTAATTCCATGTTGAGAGCCCTGGTGATTTAAGTTAGAAAACAACCAGAACTCTGGCAAATCTTTCCACAGACGCTCCACTGCTTCTTCAGAGACTTTATCCCACGTTAGTCGTTCTGGGTCTAATTAATCTTCGAGTCCTCTGCTGAGATTTCCAGAATGGTGAACACACTGTGAAACTGATTTGACACTGCAGAAATTGAAGTTTTGCTGGTGGGTAGTCTGAGACAGTATGTGTAGTATTCCAGGCTGGAGTCAAAGTGCTCCTGTCACCGTCAGGGAATTTGGCTGAGATAACTGGTAAATTGCACTTTTTAAAGATTACCTGCAGAGGAATTGAGGATTTCAAATGTTCTGCTCAAGAAGGGGAGATTTTCCACTACTTGTACACAAGCTGCTGAAAGTTCCATGCAACATAGTGTTTTCTAGTTTTGCTGTTGCACGTGCTGAATTGATTTCACTTGTATTATTATATTAATGTTTAAATAGAAGATATCCTGCATTGAGAAAAAATATCAACAGTTCAATGCCTTGGTCTTTCAAGACTGAGGCTACAGACTCAATTTAGTGAAAGAAGAGTGTGGGTTTGTATGTATAGATGATTTGCCCTAAAGCTGCAGTTAGAGCTGGTGCTTAATAAATCTGCTATTGCCTGAGAAATAATTTTTTTACTGGGGCCAAAGGAAAACACTTTGTCTGAATGAATTTGATGAAGTTGACATTTAGTATTTGCATTATACAACGTTTTGTAGATGCTGTGTGTTTGTGAAGTTGCCTGCTGGCCCAAATGCCTTCCATTCCTGCTATTCTCCCCAGTACCTGGAAGTAAATAACTGTGAGAATTTACTTAGACAGGCTCAGTTTACAGACTTTTTTTTAGATTTTGCTTTTAGCTGTGATAGGTTGTGTTGGATTTAACTGATACATCGAGTAAACCAATGATGGTGATTGCGAAGTTGAATATAAAATATTTGAATATCACGGTAGAGGAAGGTGGCAAAAATTATGGCATGCAACTTTAGTTACTTAGCTATTACTGATTAAACCAGATTGTTTTTGAGAATAAAAATTTGGCTGGCCCAGAATTTTGAGAGGTGTACTAAACTTGCTAATTAGTAGCTTACTAAAAATATGCTTAGAAAATTATCCCATTTCTCACATTGTGAATGAATAAATATTGATATAAAAGATTGTAAGTTGGTGGCTTTACAGAAATAGAGAAACCCTTAAGCTGCCTGCAGAGTAAGCATAAATAATGTCTGCATTTCTTTGCATTTAATTTTTTTCAACACTATAACTTTTACTCTGATCTAATAATTTATTGATGTATTTTATTACATTTAAATATCTTAGATATAATAACTCTTAAACTATTATTTCCATTTATTGTTATAAAGGAGCTCTTAGCATGATAAATATATGTTGTGTTGAAACTGCTCTTTGCTATTTGTGTGCCTTCTCTTTAAAAACAACTGTTTAATTTTTTAGGTCATCACTGTAAAAGGATGTTTCCTTGGGGCCAGAGCTGGTTTTTTTCATAAATTATGTATGAGCATATGAGCTGGCTTTTGCACCTAGAAGTTAGTTTTATGAACTTAGTTTTATAAATGTGGTATCTAAGTGCTGTTTATTCAAGTTGCTTGCCCCAGACTGTTTCCTAGTAGTTGTTAAAAGCACTTGCTAATGGAATGCTATCTCCTAATTCAATAGGCTTTGCTACCTGCTTCTAAACTGGTGAAACACCTAGATACCAAATAGTAGTAAATTCATAAGCAATTTGCTGTACTTGGATCCAGAAGTTTTCCAGTACATTGGTTATTGCAATTGTACTGGCTGTGTTTCCAGTTCTATTGAATGTCAGTAAGAAAAGCCTAAAAGGAAAAATGATAAAATGACTTTTTAACACTCTGTTGGGCAAGTCAGTGTTGACATTTTCCAAAAAAAGGAGACTATGCAAGTTCTTCTTGTGGGGTGTACATTTGCCTTTCAGAAAAACAGCCATCAAAAAATACGAGGGGGGAAAATAAAGGTATCCACATTATATTTTCAGGAACTAAATTTTTGGAATTAGAATATAACGTGTGCCTAGAAAAAGGTAGTTGCTACAATAAATCTGCCTGCTGTATACTAAATCCTGTTATCTTTTCAGAAAAAAGCCAAAGGCCAGCTCCTGTTTGAACAGATCATGTATCATCTGGACCTTATAGAAAGCGACTACTTCGGACTAAGGTTCATGGATTCGGCACAAGTGGCAGTGAGTAGTTATGCTCTTTTTTAAGCAACAGTCTGTAAGTTAAATCTTAATATTGGCAAAAATGTTATAAGAAAGCTGGCTTTTGTGAATTAATTTTGTGCAGAAGCTCTGTGGTGTGTGATTTGCAGTGTCCTGAAATTTAATTCCACCTCCAGCACTCTAACATGTTACCATGCTGTTGTCTCTTCCTTTCTTGTTTTCACATGTGCCTGTCACACCTCCTGTTGTCACGGGGCAGGCTGGTCCAGTAGGACCCCAGAGCCTGGTGTGTCACATAGAAACTCTTGGTGCTCATGATGCAGAGAGGAAGGGGCAAAAGTAGAGTGTGTGCCTGGCCCTTTGTTGTATGCTACACAGAGAGGAGAAAGTTTTCCTTTGCAAATGCTGTCTGCTTTTTTGTCAGCAACAGTCACCTTGTTAATGTCTGTTTACAAGAGGGGTATACCTTCAATTTGTTCAAACCACTTGTGACTCAGACCTGCAACTCTTAAGTTTTTAGGAGGATTTGGGTGTATTTTTATGTATCAGTTTGAGTAGAGGGTTCTTCCAAGCCCAAGTTTGTTGGTGTTTTATTGTGTGTTTCTAAAATTGTAACAGGTTTTGAAATCAGAAGCAGAGCATTGTCAGAAGCAACCACAGTTCTTTCATTTATGGGCTATGCAGTTTTATATAGATACTTCTTGTAATCAAGTGTTTAATCCTGCCCCCAAGGGTAGCTGCAAGTTAAGTGAGTCTTTAGGCAAGGAATGTTTTTTTTCTCTGTCCTGCATCCCTGTAACTTAAACTTGTATTCACTTAGCCCAGCATCTGCAGGTAGAATGAGATCTGAGTTTTCCTGCTGCATATGTCAGTCCTACTTGTTAGATGTATAATCTAACTGGTTTTGTGTTTCAAGGCCACTTCAGAATTATTTCATGGTTAGGATGGCAGAGGGGAAGCACAGAGAGTCGTTGCTGAGCTAAGTATCTGAGTTGTTCAAGGTCAACATCCAAAACAGAGACAGTCACTTATATTCCTTTACTTCTGTGAAGGTCTGTGTCCAGAACAATTTTAAGCTGATCTCTTAATTGTTGCAGCTTTATACAAAGGCAAAAAAAATTCCACGAACTTGAACCTTTGAAAGAAGCTGACAGCTTTGGACACAGTGTTCCACCCCACAGCACTTATAACCTGATGGATTGTTTTCAAAATTATTGTGATCAAATTTTATACTTAGCTTGTAATTGTAGAGAATGTGCTCCTCAGAGAATATTGTTGGTGTTTAGTGTCTGAAGCAAACTTCATGGCTGGTGGGAGTAGCTGCTGCTGCTCTGTAGTTCCCAGTAGTGAAAGTGATCTTAAACCTCTTGCAGAACAGAGACATTTAATACTAAGGAGAAAAAGACCATTGCACCAACAGATGAATGGCGTTCAGAACCATGCATACCAACAGGAATGAGCAAACAGCCTGTTGCATACCATTTTATATTTCTCAAAATCATGTTAGCTGTGCTCAGCACATGCAGTCCAGGATGCTGAGTATTGATAGTGAAGGACTCTATTGCATTTGTCTTTTTGCTTCAGAAAAACAATAATCTGTATGGTGAAAGTATCCTAAATCAGTTTATGCCATGTGGCTTCTAATGTATTTCCCTGTCTCTAAGATCTTATAAGAGTTCTCAGTGGTTTCATAGTTTTAACTGGTGGAATTATCTGCATGATAAATCTTATTTCTCTTCCTGATCTGCTAGCACATAAAGCCATTTCTTCTTGAAAAGTGTTAATAAGAGTTAATATTTTCTGCCACAGCAATGGCTCATGCCTTGCTTTTGTCTAGCAAATTACTTCTGCCAGTCCAGAGAGCACCTGATTGAATATTTGATACTGCACTATCTACCAGGTACAGGGGATTTCAAACTCTGTTTGCTTCCTTTTCTTAACTATGTGTGACTGAAAAGCAGCAGAGTAGAGATAACAATCTGTTTAAACTGGACCCTAATGATGGACTGCATATAATGAAGCAGAAAAGATTGCACTCTGGCAGAAGAGCTGAATGCAACAGCCAGAGATAATTAATTGATTTAAGAAATGAAGAACTGTTGCGATAGCAGCCATTCCTGCAAAAGGAGCTGGCAAGTTCTAGCAGAAACCCAATCTGCAGCTGGAAACAAAGAACAGAGACTAATCAAGCGACTTGTCCAAGATTATTCAGGAGACCTGTTAAATAAAGAGTGTAAGAATCCAGTCCCTTACTGTGGACAGAATTGTCCACTGGCTCTGAAGGAGATAATCTTTCTGCTACCCGACTTAAATCTAAGAATGTTGCCATACCTGCTAGTTACTTACTAATACAAACTAGCAACATGTAGTTATGCAAAAGTTGTAGAAATCCTACACTTGTTTTAACTACAAGTAAGTTTTCGGTAGATTCATTGTGAACAACTGAAGGATTGCTTTTTTTCATTATTTTCTGCTGCTGAAGTGATCACTAGTTGGGTGTTAAAGATTTAGTGGGGAGTGGGGGAACCCAGATAATGGAAACACTTTCTGACATTTTGGATTTTAGTATTCAAGTAATAGCTTCTTTAAAGACATTCTTGAAACAATTAGTGAAGTGGAAGAATTGTTGTTTTCATGTGATTTCTTTGTCCGCTCTAGTCTGCTGTTTAGGAAGGGATCTGTTTTAGCCTCAACATCTTCTTAAACAAACCTCATTTGCCCAAACTTCTTGAAATGTTGCTGGGTCAGGATTTGAGGGGCTTTTGTATGTGTTTTGTTTTTAATTTCTGCAGCAGCAAACTATTTTAGAAAGGACTTCCAGTACTCTGCACAGTCTGTTGTTTGTATTGCCTTGTGTTTAGCAAACTTTATCTCTGATTTTCAGCAGTAGACTGTGCTGTGCAAACCCTCATCAAAAGTAAACTTCTTTTCCAGGTCCAATTGAATTCCATTTTAATCACTTGGAATAAATCTCAAGTTTCTTGACGTCTGTATCTGTCCATTCATGTGTTGATTTTGGGGCAGGTTTTTTTTTTGTTTTGTTCCCACCCCCACTTAAAAACAGTTCTATTTCCCTTCTCCCATGCACACCCTGACCATTGAGCAGAGCTCCTGTGGGCAGCAGCAGTCAGAGCCCAGCAGATTGAAACACTATTGGTGCCTGTCATGGGCCTGCCTCTCTCTTGCCTTCCCATGGAATGTGGAGGAGATGAGGGAAAACAGGAGGGAGATGAAACAGAGGGGCACAGCCAGCCCTGCAGCCTAGAAAGGGCTCTCCTTGCCATTCCTGTATCTAAATCACCTGCAAGCCTCCAGCTGGGTAGTTTGTATATTTTTTGGTAGAGGAAGGAGTAAGTAAACTCTCTCTTACAGCAAGGGAGTTTATGGAATAGGAAAAAAGATTAAATTATTTCCTTGAAGAAAAAAAAAATTGCTCAACTCCCATTTCACTTGTAGTGTAAGGAAAATTTATGTAAATATTTGCTTCATTCCTCCTTAAGCTTCCTGCTTTATTTTTGTATTAGATACATTTCAGATAGCTCTCTGTAGCTATTCAGTTTGAATAGGCAATGAGAGCATTCTCAGCTGTGTGCACAGCAGCAGCAGATGGTTCAGGCATTCTCATCTGCAGCTAATACAGCAGTCAGTCTCAGCCCGGCTGTGTCACAGGCTGACTCCAGCTCTCTGCACAAGGCAGGGCTGTTCTGGAGTCAGGAATGTGTTTGCTCTTGGCAGTGCAACCTGAAAATACCGGTTCTTTTTCATACCCCTGTTGCTTTTCTGTCCTCCCTCGGGCTGGCTGTGAACTTCATGTCACAGTTTAACAAAAGGAGTATTGCTAAGTATATAATTCATCTGTGTTTGTTGCAAGGTGACATTTGGGATTGATCTGATGAGGTGGTGTTCCGTGGGCATGGTGAACCATGCAGGACATGGTGTGTCAGGTAGCTGGCTCTGGCTGTTGAGTCAATGCAGTTGTGTTGGTCAGGGTGCCATGTTTCCTGTTTAGGTAAGTCACCTCCTTTGGAGGAGGGAGCTGTTGGCCATGCACAGTACTAGGAAGGGATCTCTCCGGCTAGATTTGTGCTGGGTTTCCAGCTTTAACTTCTGGTACAAACTGTTCAGCAGTGCCATTATGTGCAATTACTTAGGGGAGCATAGTGTATGTGTGTAGGTGTTTCAGTCTGCCAAGAATCACTTTTTCACATGCTCTTGTACGCAGTGTAAGTCAAGCCATTATTCTGGCTTCTGGTTTAGTATATATCTTATAATTAGCATTAGTAGGTGAGGCAGTAACTTGTCCTCCCACGTGACAATTGCTAAAATGTCACCTGTGAATAGATTTTTGAGAATTAGGTAGAGCTGCCTCTGATGTTGGGACACAGACAGCTCTGCTGTTACTGCGTTTGAGTCATCTAAAGAAAATGCCTGAAAGCCAACAATATTTATTTTGTCTCTCCCCTTCCTGCCCCAAGTAAACATCACACACAGCTGAGTGCCAGAGTCTCCAGCTATGATTTATGCTTCTCTGGCGCATTGTCACTGGCTGACCTACTAATGTGTGAATTGAGTGTTTGTCTGGACAGGATGAAAATCTAGTGAAGTGGCTTGTTAATATGTTTTTTTCTTTTAAGTAGATAGTGCTGTCTTGAAGATTTGGTTTAAATAAGGTACTACAGGATGTTATTCAAAACTGACATTTTGCATGACAAACTTTGAGCAAAAGGATCTTCAGCAAACACAGAGCTATGAATTGTGAAAGATTTGAATTAGATTGTTTTAACAAACTACTTGTTATTTCAAGATGGTCTTCACTAACACTTCCTTTTTTGTTCTTTCTGGGAGATTTCTTTATTGATAATTCAATGAAATTGATTTATTTTTCAGCATTGGCTGGACAACACAAAAAGCATTAAAAAGCAAGTTAAAAGTAAGTGTCCTTTCCATTTTCTCTTGGGACGTTGTATTTAACATACAGGAAGCACAATGAGTTGAGAAGGGTGGTGGGGAGCAGTGTCCTATGAGGGGGTGAGGGTAGTAAGTGACAAAAGCCCTGTATGGTGCTACTGATTGTTTAATGACATCTTCCCTGTGTAACTCATATTACTTTATGCTAATGTTCTTAATTAAACATGTTATGGCCTCATTAATTATAGTTAAGGTGGACTCAAGGCAGCTGAAGATGTTTCAGTGTTGTAGAGCATTATCCTGGCTATAGGAAAACTTGTCTTGGAGTCTCAGGCATGGGGCCGTCCTGCATGCCTGAATCTGTGTTCAGTCCACCAAGTCCTCCCCTGCTGCACCAGGGTTTAGCATGGTCTGGTTGTTGTAGTGATGTGTGCTTGGGTAAGATGTTGTTCAGCAGCTTCCTTGCTCTGCACTGTGGGAAGTCTTCAGGGATTTGTGGTGTTGTTTTAATACAAGAGAGATTTTGGAAGCAGTGAGAGGGAGAAAATTCCTCCTGTCAAATGTAAGAATCAGCAGAGCGATGCACATTTTTAAAGAACTGTTAATCCACTGTTTTGCTGAATTAACTCTTTGGTTTCCAGAAGAGATGATTCTTCTGTAGGAGGGTCTCTAAAATTCCCATAAAGAATGTCTAGACTTCTGTGGAGTAGAAGGGCCTGAGTTGTCAGCAGTATTTCCCAGAGCCCTGGGAAGGTGTTGCAGAGACCAACAGTGTGCCTGAAGGTTTAGTCAACTGCAAAGCCAAGAAGCACAGCTTTCTTGATGATGGATAGAGCCCTTAAATATAGGGATTAACCTAGATTCATGTGCTCTTGGCAGGAAGAATCAAGGTAATGTGATATGACCATTGGGTTCCCTTGTAACACATAAAACTGTTTCATATGCATATTTAAGTGTCCTTTCACCCTGATGTTCCTCACGGATTTCCCTGGCATAAAGGAATGCCTTCCTTAAGTCCTTGTGGTAGAACACAGCCAACCAATTTCAGTCAAGTTTTGTGATGTGATTCTGTGTAATAAATGAATAACCTGTCTCATCCAGTAACTGTTACTGCTGTCTTGAATGAATTCTGCTTTGCAGTTGGCCCCCCGTATTGTCTGCATTTTCGTGTAAAGTTTTACTCATCAGAGCCTAACAATCTACGTGAAGAGCTAACAAGGTAAGAGGGATTTTGTGTGTGAGAGGGAGACCCAAACAGGGCCAGGGAAATGTTTTCTGTGGTATTTATTTTAACAATTCTGATGTTTCAGTGAATTCTTTAGAGCTGCTGGCTTACTTGGCTTTTTGTAAATGTAGTTTTCTTTCTGTAGTGTGGCTATTTTGTGTGTGGAAATAAATGTGCTGTGACACAGAGAAATTCTAAATATTTATATATTACTTAGTGGACCATTTTTCATTAGGCAATTTTGGCAACTGATCTGAGTAGCTTATACAGGATGGACAGAGGTTTTCACTGAAGAGAACAGACATAATTCCTCTGTCTTTATTTTTCTTAAACTGTTAGTTTCAACTACATGCAGTCCTGTCTCCAGGGCAGAAAAGCATTTAATTGCAAGTTAGAGGTTCTCTTTGGCAAAAAGAAGTTCAGTTAGCATTTCATTGCAGGTGTGGTCTTTGCAGACCTTATGGAAAGTAGTGTTTACTGCCATGTTGAGCTGACAGTACCATAGGTGTAGGTTTGTAGTATCAGGTGAGCAGCGGTTCCTCTTGATTAAAGCATTTCACAGATCCATTCCTAGAACTGCATTTCTTATTGGACTGAGACTACTAGGGGTGCTTTGAAAAAGAACACAACCTGCCATCTGTCAGCAGTATAAATCTGTTGTAAAAGGCAACGTTTCCTTGTGTTGTTACCGCTGCTGCTGATCCCTTTTGGAGAGTAAACAAAGTTATGTTTTTGTGATAGCTGTAGACATTTCATACCTCAGCCATTTGTAAGGGTGTGAAGTGCATTTGTTTGTTGTTCAGGTTTATGTCTGTGTGGATCTTCGATCTGCACTTTAGCCAAATCCCTTGAAGTGCTACCAGGAAGATTATGGTAGCATTACCCCTTCCAGCCATATGTACCCTGTGCAGCTTCATATTTACATGTGGCACCATAATGTGGTAACTGCTGCTTTTTCATGCTTTCCTGCTGATCTGGGAAGAATGTTTTACCTCCCCGTTCATGTTCCTGAATAAAAATTTAACTACCTTTAAAACCAGTAACCGTACACAAAATTCAGACCTAAATCTGTATTTACCGCTATGGAACATTTTTACTGAGTTCTGCCAGTCAGACCTTGCTGTGCAGGTTTTAGCAGGGCAGACCTGAAACCTGAGGGCTTTTAAACACTGTCTGCCTGCTTAGCTAATCCCCCAGAACAGGTGAGCAGCAAGTTGTCCTTCTGTCTTGAAACAGTGCGATACCTTAAAGTAGCAGAAGGAGTGAGAAGGGGATCTTTGCTGTGAGTTATAGGTGTCACTGGCAGGGGCTTTCCCAGGGTTCCCCCTTTAAACAGCAGGACACCCAGCTGGCTCTACTTTTCAGCTGCCACAGGTGCATCCTGCTCGTGTTCTCAGCCAGTGGTCACATAACACAGCAGGGGAAGTGCTTGAATTGTTTGGGAGCATTATGTGGCTGATAAGCACAGACTGGGCACACCCACTCCACACTGGGGGCCTGTGTTCATATCTGGGGTCAGTACCAACCACATTTATTCCCCATATGGAGGCGAGTGTTCAAAAGGTTTTGGATAATAAGTGGTTTGGTAAAGTATTTGTGGATTTCTGTGGAACCTGTAGGAAAAACACCTGCATGTGTTTTGTGTTTGTGTATGAAAGTGTGAGGAGATACAGGCACCTGTTGGAGAAGAAGTTGTGTGTAAGGCTTCTGGGAATCTGTGCTAGAATTCAGACTGGATACCATGGTGGATGCCGGTGTTTTGTACTTGATGAGACTTCTTCTCGTGTTAAAGGAAAGCTGTGTAGCATAATGGGGCAAGGGGGCTGCTCTTCAGGGATATTGGATTGGAAGAATTGGTATTGCAAACCAAAGGGATTTGTATTCAACGTTTGCCCAATTTCCAAGCAAGAAGAGTGGAGAATAAGCAAAGCAGTGAAGGAAAGCTGGCTCTGAAGAGAAAACAAGCTGAAAAGGCTGCAGCCTGCTGTTTATTTTTTGTCACTTTGCAGTCAGCTTTCTAGGTTAGACTTTAACTAAGCAATCCATAGTAGAAACTTTTTTTTTGCAAGACTTAAAAATAACTATTCTTTTATGACATTAGTATGCCTATGATTAATGCAGGAAATGTGGAAGATGTGAGTTGCTCTTTGCTCAAGTAGGATCTCAAGAGCAAAAAAAATTAATTACTTGAGTATCTTGTTTATCTTTCCATGCAACACTGTAGTTCAGCTTTTGGCAACTTGTACTTTTGGGTTTGCTTCATTTGTAATGCCTGCAAAACACACAAACCCAACTGATAAAGCCTTGAAAGGTCACAGCGCAGTTTCTTTCGTCTTGAAAACCCATGTAAAGAGTAGAAAACATTTTTATTTGTCAGGCTCTAACTTACTCCTGTTGACTGAGTGACACATTAGTACGATTAGTCAATGACTTTTTTCTTATTTAATCCTGCAGGTATTTATTTGTTCTGCAGCTGAAACTGGATATTCTTAGTGGAAAGTAAGCAGCCTTTTAAACTATTAAAGTGTGTTCAGCATAGAGTTCATTGCATTTATATTTGGATAATTTATAAGTTTTGGTTAATGTTTTGGTGGTTTCTTCTCTAAAATACTACTTTTCTATGCATTCAGGAGAGGAATGCTTAAATAATGTAGTGCTTATCTGCTGTTAATTTTCTGAAAATCTACTAAAACTTTTTTCTTTTCTTACCCCAAACGTTTGAAGTTTCTTACTGTCAGTTACATAAGTTGTCTGCTAATGGTGTCAGTTCAGGTTTTAACAAAGCATTTCTCTTTTGGCAGATTGGAATGTCCCTTTGACACTGCTGTCCAGCTGGCAGCTTATAACATGCAAGGTGAGTGGGTGCGAGGAGGGAAGGGTGAAGTTGCACAAACAGCTTTGTGTAGACTCTCATTAACTGTTTAAAAAAGTCTGTCCTTGTTATGTCCATATAATGGATTCTACCCAGACATTCCAGTGTGAAATGCAGATCTTTTTGATTGTACTTGTGTTGAGAGCATGTACAGAAAATTACTCAGTTCCTCAGGAAACAGAAGGAGGAGGTTCTGAACATAAACAGCTTTGTCCTAAAGTTGTTTTCTCAACAGCAAATCTGTGCCCTTTCACAAAACGATACGAGATCTGCAGCCTTCCTCAATTACTTTGATGTAGTAACACAGCTCACTTCTTTTTCATTGTATAGTTTCTGCCAAGTGTTGTCTTTGTTGTCCACATCAGGTACAAAATTGGTTTTGTTTGCACTGTATATAAAATATCAGATTTTGACTTCATCTTATTTGTAGGAACATCTTAATGCCCCATGTCTCATGCTTGTACTTGAGCATTCCTGGTTGAACTGCACTTGTTGCTATTTCAGATCCTTCTTCAGCCACAAGATGTGACATACTATCTTCTTTTTTCTCAGTTATACAGCACTATGCTTGAGTCATCTGAGTTATTAATCATTTGTCTTTAACTTTTGATTCCAGATGAGAATGTGTCATTTGGATGAGGGTGCGTTGTTAACAAATGTGAAGTTTCCCATGGTTTCAAGCAGAGGAGCTCACAAAAGAAAGAGAGGAGGCTTGAAGTTTTAAAAATGCCTGCTAGAGTAGGCTTTTGGGTCCTTACTGGAGAATATAGATATATGGCCTTATTCAAGCCAATTGATGTGCCATGTGTTTGAGCCACACAAATTCTCTGCACAACATTCATCTTAGAAATCTGTTGTACTTACTCTGCGTGAGGCAGGATTAAGTCACTGAAATTTGGTCTCTTGCAAATATTTTTCAAAACTCTTCACGCAGGAAGTACTAATAGCCCTAAATCATGTGTAAGCATAAGAGCTGGGATTAAACTGTGAAGACGCCTGCCTTTTTAACCTGCTCTTTTGTGTGGAAGGAAACAGAATACATTCCGTAGTTAAAAATATTAGCATTGTTAGAGCCTTAAGATACAGGTTCAGTAAATAAGATTTTGGAAGAACAAAGTGATCTAATTAGGCCATATATCCACTTCTTTTTGTGGTGGTCTTTTCTTTGCTCTCTCCATGATGAGGCCTGTAGCAGAGCTTTAATCTTACTGTCTGACAGCTGTGTACTTTTATTTAAATCAGCTGGAACCTAAGCTGGCTTTGACAGCATTCCTTTCAACAGAGGCAGGCGTTTTAGTGGGAGTAAATTATTATAGAACCATGGACTTCCTCAGTCAGCATTTAAAGAAAAAAAAAAAGGGAGGGGGTGAGAAGACTATTATGCTTGCAGCATTCAGAAATTCAAGAAATGGGGTTTTATGTCATGTGTCATTTCTGTACCTGTGGAATACTGGCATTTATTTGACTTCTCCAGGTCTTCCCAAAGATAGCTCTGTTTTTCTCTACACAAACTTCTGTCTGATTTTTCAGACAGAGCAATAATTGGCCTGCATCAGACTTCCAAAGTCCAAGTAACAGAATTATTCTTAATTTTTTGACTATGAGCTGAACATTAAGAAGCAACTTGAAATCAGTGGGAGGAGCCAGTGCTTAATGACTCTGAAAATCAGGACATTTTTGTAAAGGTTTCTAATAGTCAGTTTCAGCATTTTAGATATTTATCTGTCTTTAAAACTGGACTTGTTAGCATCTGTGGGAGATGGAGTTGTGCTTTTGACGTGGCACACCCCTTGGCTGGTATGTTCCAGTATGTTTTCTAAATAGCATCTCTTACTGTCCCTCTGAGCATGCAGCAGTGGACTCGATGAGCCATTTGACCAACCCAGGAGGGCATTTATTATGTCCTTAGATGAAAAAGAGAGCAACAAATAACAGCTGCATGATTGTGCCCTGACACAGAGTAATTTTAGCAGGACAGGGCTGTATAGAATCATAAAACCAGAAAGTGATTTGTAGAATGGACAAATAGTTTCATGAAAAGTATCAGAACTGGTTTTGCTTTTGATAAAACTCAAGAGATATTGTTTGAATTCTACAAGGCAAAGTTCCTTTGTAACTTTAGTCAGCTGTCATCTCAGTAGATAGTTCTGTGATAAAAATGTTGAAAACTCTGCAAGAAAGAGAAAAAGGTGAATTTCAAGAATGGTGATGAATTCCCTTCATAGGAAGTTTTTTAAGGAATGTGTCAATAATACTTTGTAAACATTGATACAAAGCTTTTGTGCGGACAACACAACCATTTGTTCAGTGTCCGTAATTTCCCTGTCAAAAAAAACGACACTGCAAAAATAGGGAGAACTGGAGGAGAAGAAGGAACACAAAAAGAAATTTAGTATTTTAAACTAACTAGAAAAGTGGGCAGAAGTTCCTCTGTATGCAAAATTATCCCCTGTATTTATTGAGAACAGTGCCTAAGAGTGTTGTTCTTTTGTAGCTGAACTTGGAGACTATGACCCTGCTGAACACGTCCCTGAGCTGGTGTCTGAGTTCAGGTTTGTTCCCACTCAGACTGAAGAGATGGAATTAGCTGTTTTTGAGAAGTGGAAGGAATGCAGGTACTAGATCTTCCAGGGAATGCTACCCACCTGTTTGCACTGATTTTTCTGTGAAGAGAATCTATTAAAAAGATACTACTGATGCTTCTTCTGTGGTCTTGTTCAGAAATAAAATTTTAATATTTGTAAGAGGATATAATGTGAAAAATGAAGCTTTTCAAAGGTCAGAGTGAAATGATGAGGTACAAAATCCTGAAATGCAAAGATTTTTACAGCAGCATTTTCAGATTAAAAAGTGATCTCAATGTTCATGAAGGTGAACAAGTGTCACCAGTGTTTAGGTTTTTCACAAACTTTCAGGAAGTTCTTTTCCTCTTTCCTCATGTACCAGTTTTTCCTTTCTGTGCTTTTTCAGGCATCTACCTAACAGCAGAAATTTTATTTCAGGGGCCAAACACCAGCACAGGCTGAAACTAACTACTTAAACAAAGCTAAGTGGCTGGAAATGTATGGCGTAGACATGCACATAGTTAAGGTATGTTTAACCACAGCATGGTGACCTTTGGAAATGGTGATGTTAGTTTTGTGCTGCATTTCAACACTGGTTCTACTTTGAGGGGAGAAAGAAAAGGAATATTGTTCTCATGCAATCTGTGTAGTAAATGATCTGGCTTTGTGTCAACATTCCACTCTTTGACACATACTTCTAGAAGGTATAACTTGAGTCCAAGCATATCTGCTCTGTGTTAAATGTGATTGATGTGGAAGTATGTACTGCAGTTTGTATTTAGACTTAGGAGTTTTGAGAAAAATCATAGTAATTCAAATTTGCTGGGGTGTACTCAGCTGCCAGCTGAAGAACTACAAATAAGCATCGATCTCCTGTGGAGAAGCAAGTGCAGCAAATGCATAAGGATGTCTTTATAACACAGACAAATCAAGAAACTTTAATTTTCCTCTTTAGTCAGCCTTATTGAAGGGTTGCAAACAAGAAAAATCCATTGCATAAGATCATCAAAACACATGAGTTTTGTTGTATAAGATAGCAGATATGTGTGTAGTTATAATACTGGACAAACAAACTACATGAATCACTCTAGTAAATTGGATAGTGTGTCAAACACAAAAATGAATATAATTTTTATTTTGTGGCAATTAGGCAAGAGATGGCAATGATTACAGCCTGGGACTAACACCTACAGGAGTTCTTGTCTTTGAAGGAGATACAAAGATTGGTTTGTTTTTCTGGTAAGCTCTCTGATTGTACATTAAAATCTATTTTTTATTTTGGTTCTTTTGTTTCTTTTATGATAGAAAAAAAAATTTTGTTTGGGTTATGAGAACACCATGAATGTGAGGTACCTTCTCAGTAAGTTACTAAGTTACTATGTTACTACTAAAAGTGAGACATAACCACTATCTGTTCATAAGCACTTTCTGTTCATCTGGCAGGCCAAAGATAACAAGGCTGGACTTCAAGAAGAACAAACTCACTCTGGTTGTTGTTGAAGATGATGAACAGGTAGATAAATATCTGTGTAGTTAAATCTCAGTCTTGATCTACTCCTGATCTCTTTCTTTATATTTAAGTTTTGAGAATTAATGTGGATGCCTGAAAGACTTTTGATTGTGACTTGTGGGGAGAAGAGGGAAATGAAGGGACTTAAGTAAAAGATAATTTTTTTTCATCACCCATTTTTTAAAAAGAGAATGCCTGGTGAAACTAGAGCAGATACTTTGGAAACAGTGTGCATTGTGCAAGAAAGTTAGAAAAAACTCCCACATACCACATTTAGTAGAATGAATTACTTAAAATGGTTTCAGAATTATTTCCGTGGGGAAGAAATTGCATACAGCTGAGACAATTAAAAAGTGAGCATTGGTAATTTGAGGAGATTAGATTTGGAAGTGAAACTATGTTAGCCTCAGCAACAAGTTCCTTCCTGTTGTAGTGGTATCTTTAATTTGTAGTTATTCAGAGGTTTGGCTTGTTAAATATATGGACTCCAGCCCTTTCCAACTTTAGACAATATAGGTAGCAGTTGTTTGTTATCACTTCTGAAAAGGTTGATTTTTCTGTCTAAAACATTTTTTTAAATATATTAGGAATCATAAAAACCAAATTTTATTTGGCTTGCATGGAATTTTAGCTTTGACTTATTCAAGCCCCTTGTAAGTCGTCAGTGTGCTTTGTGTGCTTTAAGGGAAAGGAGCAGGAGCACACTTTTGTCTTTAGACTGGATCATCCCAAGGCCTGCAAGCACTTGTGGAAATGTGCAGTGGAGCACCACGCCTTCTTCCGGCTCCGAGGCCCTGTCCAGAAAAGCTCCAGTCGCTCCGGCTTCATTCGCTTGGGATCTCGCTTCCGATACAGGTCAGTGTCAGCTCTTGTTCCTTGCTTTTCCTGGGTGCTGGGTTTTACTCCTATTATCAGCTCTCTCTGTGATATTTTGGCAGCGTTACTTAAGTTTTATTCTCTTCTAGAATTCTCAGCTGCTTCCAAAACTCATGCACTGGAACCACAGAAACATGCAAGGGGCAAGCGTGCTTTTATCACCAGCTTATTGTTTAAAAAGTCACTGCTTCTGCCATTTGTTTTGGGGAATTGGGGTGAAGAAGAGAATGCTTCTAAAACTCTTGCCCTCTTTTGTGAAAGGCCTTTTGAGGTGTGAAGTTTGGGATGTTTTATTAGAACTGACATCAGATAGTAAGCTAGGAATTTAAAATAGAAATGTGATGCTTTGATGAGTATTGTCTCTAGTCTATCATTAAAAATAAGTGTTTTATTTTACTACTTTGTACTTTTACATGGCATTTTTAGTGGGAAAACAGAATATCAAACCACAAAGACCAACAAAGCCAGGAGATCAGCATCCTTTGAAAGAAGGCCCAGCAAGAGATACTCAAGACGAACACTGCAAATGAAAGGTAAAAGAACTTCCATTCTCAGAAGTACAATCCAATGTGAGAATCAGGTAATCATCTTTAAAAAATCTGAATTCTCCTGTGGTTGTTTGCCCTTCTCTTGAATTTTCAAAATTAGGTTTTCTTTGACTTACTTAGGAGATGTCATGTATTTATCAGAAAAAGCTTGTGTCTAAAGCATGTCCAAACCAGCTTGCAGATAAAACACCCATGAAAATTGCACAATAGGTCTTGATATGAAGATGGAAAACTTGGGCCCAGGAAACAGTGATATATTAATGATAGTATTTGAAATCTATGAATTGAGTTAAAAAATTTTGTCATTGTTGTTCGGAGTTGCACTTCATTGTCACGCTCTGACAGCATGTGATACCTTGTTTCTGACTCCCATTCTTGCTTAGGTCAAGTGTGACAGCCTTCAGATACTTGCTTAATTCTGGCTTTGGTTTGCTCTTCAGATTTTTTATTTTCTTTTCCAATTTAGATTTTTTTTTTCACACTTTATACATGAGATGTGTGCAACTTTTGCACTTTTGGTTCAACTTTTGCTCTTTTGGTTGCTTACTTTTAGGCAGTGCTAGGCTATTTTTGTTAATCATATAATTAATACTTAACGGATAACCTAATTATCAATTAAATTTTAATCAATGCTTTATATTTTTGCAGCATACACTGCTAAACTGGAAGAAACAAGGTAAGATGCATTCCAATATTTGTATTTCTGTCTTTGATGTTTGGCACCTGTACCTGAGCATGTGTCAGCAGATGGAGGATACAGAGTGTTGGCCTCCTGACTGTGGTTTTGCTGTGGGTATTGTGTTTGTGTGCTTTATATAAAAGTTAGTGTTCAAAGCTAAGCTGTCACATAGACAATTTTGTCAGACTTGCTTACTAGCTAGCAAAGAAGTTTGTTTATTACTAGCTGTGATTCTTGCTGGATATGAGCTGTAGTTCATGGGCTGCCATGTAGAGATCAGGTAAAAGTGTGTGAGGAAGTCTTCCTCAAATTTGCCTGCTCTGGCTATGTGACTGAAATACATCATCAAGTGAAGGTCAAAGACAGGGAAAAGACAGTAAAATTAATATTTTTTAAATAAGCTGATGGTTTTATATTCTGTATTACACTTGCTTTTATTTTTATGCATGATCAACGTTGAAAGGGAAGCCGTTTGGTTCTTTGTTTCTATACCAAAAGTCTTCCTGGATGTGTAGGTTCATACTGTCTGTTGCAATGTAAATTACTCATATGTGTCTGAATCATATAATTTTCATACCCTTCCTTAAGGGAAGAGAGGAAACCAGATTAAAAGGAACTACCTGGTAGTGAAGAAACTTAGGTCACTCAGTTCTGCTTTCTGTCCTTTGCCCTAATAACCTGTGAATGCTGCAATGATCAGTTGCAACCAAATTATTTTTTAAAAAGTAGATATTCATAGATATTAAGCACCATGGTGAGGTGGGTAGGGATTGCCAGAATAACATATCAAAACAACAGTTTCAATACATCCCAACATTTTCTGTCTGTAGTAGCAGGGCTGATTCTTGCATGAGAGGGGGAGAAGTCTGGGAAGTGTGGGACAAGGCTGCAGTTTCCCTCTTTGCCTTCCTGTACTGTTTTTTCTTTTCGTACAGTGGGAAAGTACGCTTCAAAACTGGGTGTCATTAAGATCCTGTGCATGCAAAATGACTGATTAATTGTTGTTCTTGTCATGCTGTGTTGTGTTGCTCTTCTGTGAGTTTCAGGCTGCTTAGGTCATTCTGAGAGTGGGAAGAGAAACTTCATGTGCAGTTTCTTCTCCTGATAAGACTGCAGTCTCCTGATCTGCACTTAGGTGTGGCACTGTAGTGTCTCCACAGCAAGCTATGCCACTTCTGAAATTCTACACTCCAGTTTTGCTAATTGAAATGCATAATGAAAAATGTATGTTGTTCCCTTGTGTTAAACCAGCACAGGGGAAACTGCTACTCAGAAGGCAGTCCTTAATATTTCTGTTAATTCTGGGGAATGTTAATTCCACATTCTCTCAATAGAGAAGGGGTGAAGGGAGAAACAGGCAAAGAACAGCTTGTTCAGTGTTGACATTATGGTGTTTGAAATAAAGTGATTCTAAAGAGTCACTAGAGAAATCTATTTGAATTGTCAGCTTGCCAGATTGGATAGCTGTTGTCCAGACCATAAATCAGAAAATTAATGGGTCATAGAAGATGGGAACCTTCTTTTAAAAGGTTAGAAGTCTGAGGGGAAAGTTTCCTTTGCATGAAATCTGTAATGCATAATTACTGCTTTTAAGTCTCTCAGAAATGTGACACGTCTCTTGCAGGTTCAGAAATCATCAAGAATAGGGATATGGGTCTTATTTAATTTATCAAATACAGTAAATATTTAATAATATAAAATTATTATTAATGCTGTGCTGAGTTGCTGTGCATGTAAATTTAATAGCTGCTTTCAAGTCCATTAGAGGTTGTATGCAGAAGAAACTCATTAATTTTTCTGATAAACATTTGTGATGTGAAACTTTAAATCCAGGAGTGTTCTAGTTATGGAACAAACATAATATCTACAGCATGTAGATGAGCTCTTGACAATGTCACATTTTCCTGGGTGTTTTAACTAAAATTACATAAATTCTTCTTTAGAAGTGCCACATCTTACTGCTGAATCAGGAAGACTTTTTAAACTAAACTGGCTTAGGAAAGGAAGGGTTAAAAACAGATGAGTTACAGATAAACTGTAGCTTGAACTAAGAAAAAATAACTTGATACTTTTAGTTACCTAGAATGAGACAACTGACCTAAAGCAGAAGTTTTTAAGAGTTTTTTGAGAAGAGATGAATACTTTGGAAATATCTTAGACTCTGTTTCTTTCTTGAAGTCCTTATAGTTTTACCAGCCTGCAAAAGCAGTTTGTTGTTCTGATTCAGTTTTAAATTCTTCTTGTCTTTCAGTGCTGCAAACAATGCTGTTATCAGCCAAACTAATGGATCACAAGTAAGGACTCTCTTTCATTCTTTCTAAAGGCAGTTTTCATGTGTCTCAATAGATTTGAAGATTTTGTTATTTGCTCTTGAAATCCAGTGATTGACCAGTTGAATGTTACAGTTACCTATTGACTGTGTTCAGTGCTGGAAAAGACTCGGCATAGATATCCAGTGCTAGGAAAGTAAGGGAAGACAATGGCCTTGCTTTAGCTTTGTGCTTAAGAAGTGTTGATATGTTTTGTTTTCTGTAATGTGTCATCACTTCATTAATGTGTGTATAATAACTTGTTTATCTTCTGTCTCCAAAGAGCTGGAATGCAAAGCCAAACCTGCCTGTCCTAACAGCAGTTCCTTCTGCCCCAGTCTTAGTGGAAATAGAAAACCTCCCAAGGAGCCCAGGAGCCAGCCAGCAAGATAAGAAGTGGTATGTTCAGCTTTGCTGGGAAATGGATGCTGCTTGCTTATGCATGATTCGAGTAGCTTTTCCTTTATCTGTACTTAAATAAGCTGCCATCCTTGTATTTGTTATGTAAGTTGACAATCAAGTTAATGATGATGCAGTTGATTTTTTCCTATGAATTGTGGGTGGAGAGGTGAGGACAACAGGCTTAGTCACTGCCAACCAAAAGAATATTTCTTCAGGGGCTAAAGGAATTAAGTGAGGAGTAGCATTTTCAAGTCTTGGAAAGAGTTGGGTCCTTCTCATTTACCATAACCTTGTAACCTTTTGCTTGGTATCATGGGGCCCAAGGACTTAACTTGATCCTTAGCATAATACAGAACCTTGTAAACTGGTATCCTTGTAAATTGTCTTTTGAGCCTTCTGAAATAGGCAGGCTGACTTTTCTTGTGAGCTTGGGTGGAATGGGAGCTTGAGGAAAATGATACAAGCTGAAGATAAGAGCTTTGATTTCATGTAATCAGAGTATTTGTTCTATGGATTAGATGCATCTCAAAATGAAGAGGATGTGTTTGAAGATAGATAAATGTACATGTCATTTATCTTCTCTTAAACTAAATCTATATTGCAAAGCTATTTTCAAACCAAAACTAGTATATATCAATCCAGTACTTGTGCGCAGGTCATCTTAACTTCTTTGGCTTCTTGTGCCTATGAGTTATCCAAGAAGGATAATTCTGGCTTCTACCAGACTCATCAGGGGCAGTAGTGACACCAAAGCTCTTATCCTAAGCAGTTTCAGCCCTCAAGAGAAAGGGACCTTCTACCATTATCAGGCATTTGAACCTGCTTTACTTCAGTATCTCTTATGAGTAGATGATAATCTGTTTCTAACGATGCTGTGACAAATGTACTTTAATTTTGTAATTTGTTTTCATTTAAAGACTTTTAACACTATCAATTTTGAATGATAAAGGGGATGGTAATTCTGCTTTGAGTTGCATTTTATTGGCATTTCAATCAGAACATGTGATCAATGCTATTTTTCTTTCTTTTGCCCTTGATTTATCTAGTATCTGAATTCTGTGCTTGTCTCTGGTGGGATCCTGTTGATCGCTCGATTCCTTCCGTGGTGGTGGGTGAAAGGTGGTGGCTTCTTTATTCTTCAGCATTCTCAATATGGTTTTATTTTTATTCTTTTGGCCTAACTGCAAGATGAGTGCTAGACACCTGCATTTCCTTTGGTGGAAATGTTTGACTTGGCTCCAGATGGCTCTCCTTGGGTACCTGATTTGTGCTGATGTTACTGCTCATGTCTGCCAGGCTGCTGTTGCTGACTGAAAGCCTGCTGCTTTGATTCTGAAGCAAAGAGGGCTCTGTAGCCACTCTGTTTCAGTTTTGGGTTTGTTATGCCTGTTTTTAGGATTGAGAACTTGAGCCTGTCTGTCTTAACATTGTCCAGGAATCTCAGCTTACATGCCAGCTGCTGCAGGATGTAGTGTTTGTATAGAAGAGTGGGAGTGAATGCAAAATACACCTGCATGTAACCCAAAACAGCGTGTCCTAAAGGAAACAAGCTTCTTGGCAACTGATGCATTTTAATTGAGAGTGCAGTGCTTCTGCTGTGTCTGTGTTATGTTTCTTTGAGACATTGTTACTGAAAATAGTTGTCTTCCGGTTTTAGTGTGTTCACTGGAAACAGTACTGCCTGTAATAAAGGGCCAGTCCAGTTGTAGGAAAAAGACAACAGTTTGGAGCTGAGTCAGAAGTTGAGCTACATTCTGGCTTCCTAGATGGGAGGTGGGGTTAGGTTAATGTAAATGCCAGAACATACATATTTATTGCTGGGGGCTGTGACTTGGCTATTGTGCCTGCAAGGGTGTCTCGGTGCTGCTAACAAGATCTCCTTTCAACTGCTACTGTCTTTAATTGGCCTGTTTCTGCATGAATTATCTTTGCTTTCTGTCAGAAAAATAGTCTTCTTTTAGAGAGAGCTTGCCAAAGATCTTTGAGAACACGAAAATCTTCTGGACTGTGGATTTTGTAGATAGTTAGATTGAAGGGGTTTAGAAGTAAGGTCCTGACCTCCCGGGTTTCTGTACTCTGCTTGGCAGATGCCTGTATTGGCTACCTTGCAGCGTAGATCCCTTCCTAATGTCAATGTTTCCTTTAATTTAAAATGTTAATGCTGCAGCTGCCAACAGCAATTGTGCCGGATCGTAGAAAGTGCTTTGCCAGATAGGAAGGATTTTATTATATCTGGGTTTTTGGTTTTTTTTTTTTAAATTTTGCTTCATTCCTGTAAAATTGTTGGTACAGGAAAGCTGTACTGGTCTGCAGGACCTGAGGATCTGAAAATGGTCTGGAATATTAGCTGTGAATCTGGAAAATCTAAAACATGATCAGTGTCTTTCTAAATTTAGTCTTTCCCCAAGAAGCTAATTTTGTGCTAAGATGGGACAGGAGACAGAGATTTAATATTTACTTCCTTACTGTGAGATAAGTAGGGAATTTTTTTTTTTTTTTTTGCTAGTGCATGTGGCTTTCCCTTAACCACATGTATGAGAGAAATGGTAAAATAAAGGAACGAACTGTTGGGGATTGGAGCCCTCAGTATTCACGGGTCACTTCCTCAGTGTATTTCACAAAAACCAAAATTCTGAATTTACACATGGGTGACCTTTGTAAAAATCCTGTCTCTTTTCTAAAGGAGGACTATCCCTGAATGTTAATCATTTACCACTGTTGTGAATCCTGCATGCTTTTCTGCTTGCCTGCCTTAACAAGCGTGATCTTCTAAATCAGCTGTCTGCTTGGCTGTTCTGGAACTTGAGAAGGTGGAATTTGAGCTGAAGGCCGTCTGACCCCTCTATGTGAACAGCAACAATCCTTCCACTTTGTTTAGATTTGGCTCATTAAGTTGAATCTTTTACATTAAACTGAAGAAATACCTTTGTTTTAGGAATTTCCTTACTTCAGTAGTTTATGAAGTACTTTTTTCATATGAGACTGTACCTTATATCAGCCTCTCCTCAAACATACCAGTGAAGGATCCTAGTGCCACACGGACAACAGTTAACAGATCATTGTCCATTTTTAAAGTATTTTAAAATTCGCCTGTTTCAGTTAATTGCTTATCCCTGCTGCTTTGGAGATGCTTGTGCCTAAACCCTTCCAGTTTCTTGGCTAGGGGCTCCTTCATAATAATATTTTTCAAAACACTGTTTAAAGTTATGAGTGTTCTCCCTTGCTCCTCCCTCTAGCTTTTGGAGGACTTTATTCCACCTGTGGCAGAGGCTGGCCATAACTGTGCACAGCATTTCTGTGGGTTTGATTTCTAGAATTCTAAATTTTAAATTTACAAACCATAATGCTTTCATATGCAAAATTAGGAAGTGAGGTCTTAGTTTGTGTTTGACCTTTTATAAAATAGCTCTTCTCCAACTAAATTTTTTAAGTTAATGCAAGTTATAGTTGCAGGCAACTTCTTCAGTAGTATTAGTCCCTTAGTGACCTAAATTGTGGATGATTTGTTTGCTCTACTGTTTGCTCCTGCACAGTAATGTTCATTTTTTCTGAGCTTCTATTTTCTTCTCCTTTTAAAAAAACTTTGCTTTAGAATCTGCTCTTTCCAGTCACTTTGAAAACTGGTGTTGCTTATAGATGTTTGTTTTAGGTGTACATTTAGAGCTGCCACTTAAACTTGTTTTCTGCAAATAAAATGTGCAGAGGTCTGTTCCTCCATCACATGATTTTCGCCCATCTGTAAAATGCACATGAATCTTGCTTGGTTCTGTGAAGTGTTTTGAAATATGAAGTGCTTTACATTTGGGAAGTGTAAGCAATGTATACATGAGAGAGCTTAACTTGTTAATTCAGACTTGTGCAGAAAGGGGTTTATCTGGCAGTGTCATGTACACGTGTACCTGCACGTCTCTTCCCTTCAGTATTCACCTTCCAGGAATGCCCCTTTTCCTTCTCTTTTCACATCAATCTTCTTGCCCTCACCTTTGCTTTGCTTTTCCACCCTCTTCTTCCTCCATGCCCATGGACTAATTTTCCCCTCCCGCTCCCCAACGCTCCAGGCCCCCCGACGCCGCCGGCCGCTGTCACCGTGGTGGAGCCGCGTGGGAGGCGTGGGCCCCGCGGAGGAGCCCCGCGGAGGGACCGTGGCCCATGGAGGGACCGTGGCCCGCGGAGGGACCGTGCCCCACGTTCGTCCACGAGCGCAACGCCAGGAACGCGGGGCTGCACGGCGCCGCCGCCGCCCGCGCTCTGCAAGCCACCATGACCAGTCTCTGAGAGTGGGCCCTGCTGAGCTCCAGAGCCTGGGAAATCACCTCCTGAGCTCCCTCTGGGAGAAGGACAACGGACCCGAAGCTGACTAGAGAGGGGCAAAAGCTTTTATTGCAAAGGCTCTGCAGATTGTGCTGTTGGTTTTGAGTCTTTAAACAAAAACGACATATAGACCAGAAGCCACACATTACTCTTATATTAAAAACAGTATATATCTATCTATGTGTTCATATAGATAGATGTATCTTTTAAGTTGTGGTAAGGTTTTTCTTAATGACTGAAAGGTTCTTTTTTTTTTTTTTAGCTGGGTTTATCTTTTGAGAGCCATGCAGGAAGTCATTTTATAAAACTACATATGCAACTAGAGGATTATAACATGGTTTCAAAAATCTGAGAGAAATAGAGAATGTAACTGCCCTGCCTTTTGAACCATGATCATGCAAAAATACCTGAGATACATGGTTGATCTGAAAACTAACCTTTTTTTTTTTCTCAGTAAGACCTCTTGTGAAAAGTATTGTTTGGAAATGGAATAGAATTATTTTCAGTTTTTTAAGAATAAATTTTATCCAAATTGTCAAAAAAGCAAAGAGTAATTTTTTTATTATTATTATTTTTTGCTTTTTACAAACTTTTCTTTCTTTTTTGCTTCTCTTGTCCAGTTGAAAAGAAACAGAAATATTTCCTGACAAACACCAGTCCTACCGTATGATTCACGAGGTTAATTGTTAAGTCAGAGGTTAAGACTCCAGCTTCATGGCTCATTGGTATTCTTGGGGGCCTTTAACAACATGAAGAACAAACCTTTACCCTTGAGTACACTGTGTCTTCTTGTGTTTTCTGAAGTTTGTTGCTTTTAAATTGCAATATTCTTTTCCTATTAAAAAAAATAAGAGGAAAAGTTGTAACAGAGGGATTTCAAAATTAATTTATATTTAGTTTTTAGGATAAAGGAGTTGTTTGAATGATTTTCAAATTGTTTCACTGTGCTTCAAATTGCCACAGAGCCCAGAAATAAAAAAACGTTGTTTTCAGATATCCAGACCTGAAGAACCAAGAAACTTAAGTGTCAGCCCGGACATCACTTAATATTGCCTGGGATATTTTGGCCTCCTCACCCCCGCATCTGATGGGGGGAAGGAGTTTGCTAATGAAATATGAGTCTCTGTTTTACAACTCTACTTAAAAAAAAGTATGAGCAAGCTGTAAACTAAAGATCTTTGACACATACCAATTTGATAGGAATGATCTCTTGTGCTCTTTTTAGTTTTAGTTTTGAAGGGTGGATGTTGCAAACTTCTGGAGTGAAACAAACCCATTTGTTTCTTTCTTATTTATAAAATTGCATGAGAATATGCAAATGAAAATAAGTTGTTTAACTTCACAATATCATGTAATGTCTATGTAGTTGAGGGAGAAGAAGACACTAATTTGAATGGAGGAATTTGGGATAGTTTTGTATTTAAAATGCAAGAACAGTGCTGCAATAACAAGTCACTGCTTTATTGCAGAGTTTTAAGATCAGACATGCTGCTGCCAAGGTCAGGTCACTGCAAGTAGTGGCTGAGTCCTTGTGTGTCAGAGAAGTTTTGTGTAGCTGTCACAGAATTAAAGAGTAGTTGAGGCTGGAGGGCTCCTGGATCATGCAGTCCCACCCCCATGGTAAGAGCAGGCGTGAGTAGAGCAGGTTGTTCAGGATCATGCCAGCCAGGTTTTGAGTATCTCCAAGGATGGAGACTTCACACCATCCAGAGACCTGTTTCACCAACCTCACAGGAAGAAAAGCCAGGATTTTCTGGGGTTAGGGTTAGGGTTTAGAGTGGAATTTTCTGTATTTCAGTTCATGCCCATTGACTCTTGTCCTTTCTCTGGGCTCCCTTGAGAGGAGTTTGACTGTTCTCTTTACTCCTTCCATCAGGTTTTTATACACATAGGTGAGATCCTCCTGAGCATTCTCCTCTCCAGGCTGTACAGTCCCAGCCCTCAGGCTCACCTCCTAGCTCAGGTGCTCTAGATCCTTGGTTGTCCTTGTGGCACTCCCTCCAGTATCTCCATGTGTCTCTTGTCCTGGGAAGCCCAGAGCTGGGCACAGCATCCAGGGTGTCTCACCAGTGCTGGGCAGAGGACTGGCAACCCTGCTGATGACCATGGGCTGCCCTGAGATTCACGGCAAGTTTGATCATCAAAGCTGTGGCTCAGGTTTAGGGAGCAGATTTTTTCCATGACAGATTCAGGATAGGGAAAGCAGCCTGAAACCCACCTGCCTTTAGAACTGCTTTGTTTCAGTATGATAGATGTTGCATGCTTTTGCCACGTGGCTTTGACTCTTGCATACATCCTGAGGGTCCATTTTCCTCTGTGCTGGGATTATTTTGCTAAGACTTCATGACTTGGGGAGAATTATTATCCTAGTCTCTGTTAGGGTGGGTGACAGCTCTCTGTTTTCTATCAAGGGGCACAGATGGCCTGACAGTCATCTTTATGTAATTCTATACTTGCACAGTGTTACTGGTGCTCTACAGCACTTCTCTGATGTGGAATTCCTAGCAACTTATGTCAAGTTCCTTCAAAACGTCATGGTGTCAGCAACTTCATGCTGTAGGTAAAATCTGAACTTCTTACAATGGTGGTCATATTAAAGATTTTGGAGACTATTTTCAGAAAACTGTCAGAAAATAGGAAGAAAATTGTTGTCTCCATGTGAAGATTATAAAACATTTTGACTTGTGTATCAGCAGAGTAAGGTATGGGATTCAGTCTCACTTTCCTTGTTGCCTTAATTGGAAGAGCATCTCTTCCTGTCTGTTAGCTCTAATAATTAGGTCTCTGTATCCATCATTCCATCTCTGCAAGGCTGTGCTGTTTGCCTTTCCCATTAGTGGTGCAGAGAGAGGCTGCACAGGAGGTTGAAAAACTTTCCTACTTTTCACTTTGCTAGTAGCTTCTTATTCCACTGCCTTAAGAGAATCAAACCAGTGGCCTCAATTTACCTCACAGCAATTATTTGACTTACTATGATTTGTACATTGTTAGCACTAAAACAGCGATATCCTGTAATGTGTTTCAGGGGTATATATTTAACATTGAAAGGATTCTTTTGTGTGCTTGAGCTGGAGAGGAAGGAGTTTTTTCCTGGAGCCTCTAGTGACAACAGGGCACTGCTTCCAGGTTCCAGGGGCTGGAGAGAGGCATGAGGCACTAACCTGGTAGTGGTAAGCTGGTCTAAACTGTCAAGTAGGAAACTTCTGTTGTCAGTGCTTAAGGGTAGGTTCTGTTCTTGTTGTGGTGGGTATCGGCCTGATATCGTTGTTCTCATATTTGGGACAGGACTTGCAAAAGGAATGGATAGATTTTTCTTCTTAAATGAGTTTTGCAGCCAAACTGTGAGGGTGATTGTTGATTGAACTGGGCAGCAGTGAAGCTGCAGTTGTGTGCACAGGCTGTCTGATTAACCATTGCATTGTGCAGCAGTGGTTTCTGTGTTTGTTAATTTGCTGTTAGGCTGGCTTTAGCTGTTCCCAAGCTTTGGAGAGATGTATGAGATTCCTGACTGCTTGCACAACATAAACATCATAATATCATTTTTATTTTTTTGATTTTTTCCTTGTTCATTGAAAGTCCAGCTCATAGGGCAAAATAAAAAGGAGACATTTCCATCAGAAACCAAAGGAGGTGAAAGAAGTGGTCCTGACAGGGTACAGAGTACATGCTGTGCTTCACTTAAAACACTGTAACTGCTAAGGTTTCATTCACAGCTCTGCCTGAGTTAACAAAACTGAAACTGGTTCTTGGTATGTCTGACCAAAAGTGTCAGTGCAGTGCTATGCAGTGCACCCTTCTGCCCTCTGTTCTGCTTATAAGTGTTGGATGAAGTGCTGCACAAACAGGTTTTTGTGGTACCAACTTCCCTCCCCCTAACTTTTTTTTCTCTCGTAAAAATCCTAAGGGGTACCTTGAGTTTGTTAAAAAAACTTCAGATGCTTGTTCCAAAAGGTGTATTTAATAGATAAAAACTTACCTCCTTCTCTCTTCACTTTTTCCACTGCTATGTGATGACACAGCAGGCAACATGGACCTGTTCTATTATGAAGTCACACAGAAATGCAATGTTCCCTTTTTCATGTATTTTAAGCTCACTGAAAGCCAGAGTCTGTTAGTTACCTGAAACAGTTTTTCTAGATTGTAGCGGGTCAGCAGAAGGCAGCTTGAAAAAAGAGATTGCATGTGTTAAAGCTTTTTCTTGTTACAGGAAGAGTGGTAACATGACTGTGCGTTTCTCTGCCCATCCCTCTGCCTTTGCAGCATACCTCTTGTTGATTTGCTAGACAGCACAGAATTGCCAGAAACTTGTGTGGATGATGCCATGGGCCGTCCAGTTGTTGGCTTGGCAACAGGAGATTCAGAAGAGGCTGTTAGCTGCCCTCCTGCTGGCACGAAGGAAACTGCTGCAGAAAAAGCAGACTCTGATCGTAAGCAAACTGGCAGATTTTTCCCTAGTATGGTGTGTGAGATGAAGATTAAATAATTAGGTGGATATGAGATTGTTTCCTTATGAAAAATGCAGAACTGTTTTAGGAAGCTCCCTTAGATTATATGCATAAAGATAATTTTACCCATTACTGCAACAACAAGGACAGAGATACAAGGGAAGGGTCAGTTCTTCATTGGATGTGACTTTGTCCACAAATACAGTGAAGTGCAACCATCTAAGCAATTAACTCTGTGTTCACTCACTCACTGTGAGGATGGCTGGGTAAATGAGCTCCCAGGAGTGCAGAGTGCTGTGATTTGGTGCAGCCTTCAGGCCTGACATTTCCACCGAAGCTTGAGTGAGTAGATTCCCCCAGCCCTGTGCTTTTTTGCACAACTTCAAAATTCTGTAATTAGTGTTCAGGAATAATGCAAGTTACAAGTCAAATAACTCCACGGTAACATTAGGAAGATGATATCTTTTTTGTCTTTTTCAGCATTTGAAGACACATTCCTAAAACTGAAACAGCTGGAGGCAGAGTGCAGCAGCCCCGTGCCGACTGAGCGTCCCAACGTAAATATAAACCTACAGGTACTTGGCCTTCATTCCCCCTCGCACAGTCCTGAGTTTTGTTCAGATCACTCTAAGAAGTCTTCCACTTACCTTGGTCTGTTTGAAAGACTTCTGAGACTATGAGTGAGTAATGCTGGGGGATAGTAAAGAAAATACAAATGCTTTATGATGTACAAACCTGTGTGTGACAGGGCAGTGAGATAGAGATGGGAACAGAGGTGCATGCATGCAGACTGCAGCCTGGTGAGATTTTCTAAAATCAGCGGAAGTAAAAGGCGTAAGCACTTGAAATATTTCTCAGTTGTCTTTATCTATAGGTTACTACCTGCATGGTGTTGGGTAGTTCACCCTCTTCTTGGAAGGGCTGAGCTGCTTTCCTTTCATTTTTCAGTTCCGAGAAGGTTGCTTTGACGTTTTGTTTTGAGTCAGGTTGGCTGATGATCCATCCCTCCTGTTAAGTAACAGTTTGTACCTGCTCTCTGATATAGGTGCTAATGCTTGTGTTTACACAGCGAGGAGTGATGTGGTTTGATTTACTGCTCTCAAAACCCTCTGAGCAAGTCAGGCTGTGCTTCATGGGCAGCTGAGCCGAAGTACGAGCCTGAGTGCCCTGAACAGGGCGAGGGCTCTCTTCTCCCTCCTTCCTCTTCACCCTTCCTTCCCCAGCTTCCCTCTCTCCTCTGTCAGCTCCAAGAATCATTGCAGGTTTCACTGAACAAATGTAGCTACAAACTGGCAAACCATTTTTTTTCCCTGCCTTTGTTTTGAACTTTTTGTTGCAGTGCTGGGTTTCTTTAGGTTTTTAGTTTGCTCTTTAAGTTGGTAAATAGTGAGTTTAATGGGTTCATGGAAGGGGGTCAAAGAAATGCCAGAGCCATAGTGAAAATAAGTAGTGTTGCTGGAAGGAATGGAGAGGCCAAGATCCTCCCTTACAACAGCAATAGACTTCGATAGATTCACTGGCTATGAGACAACTGCCCACACACAGGATATTCTTCTGGGTTTTTTAATGAGCTTTAAAAAAATGAAATTTAGTTTTCTATTACTCTGCTTTCTTTGATGCAAAAGCTTTGGAAGATTTTTGTGTTTTGGGCAAGCAGAGAGAGTGAAACACCTGGCAGTGTTATCTCTGTTTAGGCTACCCTCCCTTGCAGGGAGGCCCAAGGTTTTATCTAACTGCGAGTGAGGCAGCTATGATTTTTCTTGCTACCTCAATTGTAACAAGAACCAGGTGCCAGGAGAGGTGTTCAGCAGTGTATGCTTGAGCTAGGCCTGCTCCCAAGTGTTTGTTTTCTACCCCCATGTGAGAGAAGGCTGCTGCTGTGGGGGGTGCTGCAGCCTGCTTGGCTCATGTCCCCTTTAAGGGCTGCTGTCAGGGGTGCCTTGTGCACCTCTCTGCTTGGTGAGTGCATTACAAAGATTATCAGCTCTCTAAGAAGATTAGTCAGTAGCCTGTAGGTCCTGTTATGCTGAAACATTGCTTCTACATAAACTAAAGCAAATGAATACAGTTTATTTAGAATATTTTAGCCTGTTGAGCTCCACTTTAGTTCAGATAGAGAGGGGAAAAACATTTAATTGATTCATTGAAGAGAATAGACCAAAAGTGTTTCAGTGGTTTTTAAGTCATGGCTGATTTATTATAAGCAAGCTAAGATTCCAGTAATGAGCTAATCTAACAAACAGCTGCCAATACAGTACAGTCACAGTCATCCAGCTGCCGAGTAACTTTAGAGGTTGTAGATACAGGGGAACAGTAACCTGATTAGAGAGCAAGAACATTTGCATAGTGGAGAATTGTGGATTAACAGTATGCCAATAGGTGGGTAAAAAAGAGCTCAGCTTTCAAGAAGGAAGTGCAAATTATATTAGAAAAATGTAAAAGTAGATCATTGGAGGTTTTTTGCATAGAAGATGGAATAAAAATTTTCTGCCTGTGATGTAGCTTACCAAGAAGTCACTTGAGAGTGTTTGTTTAAAAAAGATAGACAAAGATTAGAGACTCTCTGCGTACTTGAAATTCCCTATGCTTCAGAATGCAAAGACTTGTAGGTTACAGTAGAACTAAATGAGCACACCCTTCAGAGAGGAAGGTTAATGGTTTGGAAACCAGTTCTGAAAAGAGTGACCTAAAAGTCACTATTCAAAATACTTTGTTTCCTGCCTCTGAAGGCTGCTTTAGAAAAAATAGAGGCTTTCATTTATGTTGTTTGTTATAAAATATGCCTATAGGCTCTTCTCCTGTACTTACTTTTCTTCTTAATCTTTTAGTAAAAGAAGTGTTTGTGGTATCCTCTTCTGGCAGAATTGCATGAGACTGCAATATATCCACTAAAACCTTGCAATAAGTTTAGATCCTGGTGCTTACTATTATTTCAGAGGGAATGCAGTATTGCAGCTTTCTCTCTGAACGTGTCTGATTCCAAATTTCAGCACATCTCATCTCACTTAGGATTTACCAGTGCATAACATACTTACCTATGCAAAAACTGTTACAGTACATAAGAGGTTTGGTGAAATGCATTGAGGGAAAGTGTTACCTTTCTACTTATGAAGACAGAGCTGCATCCTGAACTTCATGACGCTGTTATATGCCAACTCACTTCAGCTTTGTTAATTAAAAATCTTTAACTGTTCTCCATCAGGGGACAGAGATGGCCTGACAGTCATCTTTATGTAATTCTATACTTGCAATCAATCAATCTTGATTGATTTCTTTGATAGGGAAATATTTATCTAGCTACCTCTGTTCTTCTAGAGAAAAAGAGGAAGCAAGGGAATGAATGGCTTCATTCTTCCCTCCTGCTCTCTGCCAAAATCTATTGGGATGGAAGAATGCGACTTTGTCTTTTCCCAGCTTTCTCTAGTGCAGTGACCAGATCTGACAAAGAGAGCAAATAGCTTTAAATACAGCAACGCTCTGCTTTCATCGGCTTCTGAAGGGAAATTAACAATGAAGGTTCACCCTGTTTGCCCATGTTCAAAGTCTGCTCCCGAGTCAGAAATGCAAGGACATGAGGGCTTTTTCTTAATTTGTTGTGATCTATAAATACATGGAAGTTGCTCCAAAATGTGCCTGTATTAGGCTTCATCTTCCTGCACAAAGTCATTTTTAGTGGCACCAGGATCACAACTGAAAAGCACAAAGGATTGGGATCACATGCCTTGGTACTGCCTTTAATCTTTCCTTGCCTTTTTGCATCGCTGCCTAGCTCCGTGTTTGGATTGAAGAACACAGTACAAGTGTAGTTTGTCTAGCCCATGGAAACAACAAACATTCATAATGAGCTACACTAGTCACAAACCCCAGCAGCTTTACTGTGTTGTGTGAACAAATGAAATGTCTTGTAAATTAGACATCTTGAGGCATTAGCAGGTGCTGGATGCTTTTCCCTCTAGGTACATGTTTTTTCATTAAAAAAAACCTATAAGATACCTGTGCTTTTTTCAAGTGCAAAATAGACAGGGTTCAGAAAAATGGATCATTAATATTGAGGGAAATATTTCCTTGGTGGTAAAAGATTTATACTCTATTAAATTAAAATATTCTGTAATAGTACTAAGCTTTTCAAAAATAGGGAGTCTAATCATTAATAGACTAGAGTGACCTAATTAAATTGATTGTTCAGGTGGAGGAAGGTGAGAGGAAGTTAAACAATAAAATGGTACTAAAAGCACCAGTGTACTGATGTGCTCAGTTAAAATGATCAGATTTACTGTATTAGTACAATAATGCATTCAAAATGCTGTGCAGGTACTGTCACACACAGCATCTGCTTCAGTGAGGTCCAGTGTAAAGACTTAAAGATTATCACAGTTGGGTGCTGCAGCTGTACAAATAATAATAATTTGGTTGTAATTATTCCTTTTGGCAATTCCAGCAGCTTCTGTAAAATAGAAGTGCTTAAATGTCTAATAATTGTTAATCTTCATTAATTATGTGAAGGTACACCTCTTAATTTCTGCTGGCGATAGTCATTAGCAGCAGTTGGTTGTTAGTTCTCATAGCTTTTTGTGTCAACAGTGACCCTTGAATATTTTGTGAAATTCGTTGCTGACTGAGTCAAAATTTGAAAACAGATTCTCCTTTAGATAGTCTCCTAAGATCCTATTTGGATATCCCCAAAGGTGATTTAGAGAGAGACTAAAAAAAGGAAATATTTTTCCCCTCTCCAAAGACCAAATAACTACAAATTCTCACCAGTGTTTCCAGGGAATGTAAAAAACTGGAAATGGATGGAGAGCTGTGGGGGGACAAGTATTCACCTCTTTTATCTCCTCTGTGCTGATCTCTCTCTCTCTGCAATGGGCTTCATTCCTGCTGGGCACACTGCAGGTGGTGCAGGCACGAGTGCAGCAGGAGGAGTGTCCCTGCCCCGGGCAGTCCTGCAGCATTTGCCTCTTGGGAAGAGACCGGGGCATGTGGTGAGGAAAGCAGGACTCTGTCTCCCCCTGCTGAGTCATACCCTCAGAAGGAAGGTCACAGGCTTTAGTTTTCACTCAGCTAATTAACTTCTGCCACTAATCAAATAGCAATTAGTAGATTGAATGTTTAATTAACAGTTTATAATTAAGAAATGTAATTCTCATAATGAAATATACTGTAGTGAAAGGTATCTCATTCTTACTTCTCTTCATTATCTATCAGGCTGCCAGTTTGCTCCGATATAATCAGTGGTGGGAGAGGTAGATAGTAGCACATTAATTAAACTCTTATTCTAATTTATAAGTGGATTTTAAATTAAAAATATTCCCAACTTGCATTTGGGAGTAAATTACCCACTTTTACTTAGGCTATACTGACATGATTTATTGTCATATACTGACCGTTATATTGGTCTCCTATCAGTAAACTAGGCTTCAGTTTTAAAATGCTCTTCACTTCTTGCACACTGTATTTTTAGGACAGCATTTTGCATATCCACATTTAAGCACTGTGCCTTTTTTACTTTATTGCTGCTACGACAATACAACTGAGTTGTAAAATAGTTCCAAAGTAATGGGAAAAATTGCCTTTTCATTTCAATATAAATCTGCTGATTTTCCCTTTGCTTCAGAGCCTTGTTGTTATTTCAAGATGTTGATAAACTTCAGCCCAGACTTTTCCATGTGGAAACTGCTTCTGATAAAGATGTTTTCATGTCTAGGATGAAGTGGTGAAGTTGACAGATAAATGTCTTAACAATGCAATCGAGAGCCCAGTTGTAACAGCAAAGTGGCTTCCAGCAGATCTCAAAAGCAATATCTTGAAGGCCCAGGCAGAAGCAGGGCACAAGGTAAATACTCCACTGAACAGGGCTGTGATGCTCTGAAATGTTTTATTTCTCTTCAATTGCCTGATGTTGGAGAAGGTGCCTTGCAGATGAGGGTGTTCCAAGAACCTTGTCCAAGGCAGAGTCAGAAAGCTTTTCAGCCTTTCTGCACAGTGATAATGGTCCTGTACTGGAATGGTTGCCCAAGGAGGAACTTCTGTCCTTGATGATGCACAGCAGGTAACAAGACAAGACGCTGTGCAAGCCCTGGCTTGAGTGGTAACCTCCAAAGATTGCCTTCTAACCAAGCAATTATTCTGTCACTAAGACTGGGCTTCTTTCTTGTTGTAGTAAATTCCTTAGCAAATAACAGTATTTTATTTGGCTATGCTGGTGAATTATTTTTATTTCTGCACTGAAATTGTTGCATGGAATTGATGTTCTAAGTCCCTGAGCTGTAGGTGAGCAGCACATTTTTGTGCTGGCATAGAGACATTCAGTTCTGCTGTGAATCTCAGAAGTGACACAAGATGGAAACATGTATCAGAAATGTATGTCTCTGTTCATTTCTTCCTCTCAGGTTGGAAAAGATGACAGCATGACAGGTGTCAAGAATTCCAATATTCAGGAGGCTGCTGCCAGGTACTGAATAGATTTGTAAGAAACATGTGGTGTGATTACCCCAGTGCAAAACTGAGAACCTGAACTCAGTGTGGTCTGCCAGTGGCTCAGTCATCATTGCATTTTACCTTGCATAGGCTGCCTTAACCTCATGAGTGTGAAGTGGTTTTGAAATGAAACCAGGATTAGAATTGCTAAGTTTTATTATATACAAGATAATACAGATGCTCTTTATTCTCCCATACTTGATGACCATTGTTACAACAGCAGTTTCGATCACTAATTATTCCTGAAATGTGAACAGCTTCAGTGTGGGGAGAGGAGATGGGTCTGTTCACAGTAGCTCTTTTCTACTGAAGAAAAAAAATTGTATACAAACCCCTGACAGTGACAGTTGTTTTCCTCAGAATTACGAAATATGAAATGATTGCAGGGTCCAGTGGGATTGCAGGCATTGAAAAAGTTTAAAAGGTTACAACATCAAATTTCTTGACTATTTGTGAAGATGGAGATGTGGCAGACCCCAAAGAGCAAAGGGTGGTACTGTAAATAAAATTAACATTAGCAGTCCCAAAACTTTACTGTAACAAGTGACTCATAAAGAGCTTTCCATGGAAGGTTGTACCTGTTTTCTGTTTTGTTTGCTTTTTGTTGGTTTGTGCCAGGAGCATTCTGCTGTCAGGCAAATCACAGAGCAGTCCCCCAGCAACCAGTCCGGTATTTCAAGATCCAAGAGAGCTGCTGAGAGCAATCCCTGCTTCAAACGCCTTTGTTCCGTAAGTGATTCTGGAGGAACATCTTTCTGGGGTAGGGGCACCATCATGAAAAGATGAGGAACAGTTGCTGAGCATTTAGGCTACATGTAACTAAGCAGGTTTACAGATGCATTTTTAATTACTGTTGCAGCAATTAATCAGTGTAGGCCAGGCCTCGGGGTGAGTGTCCTTGGAATCAGTAAGTGAATCTCTCTCATCTTCTGGAATGGCTGAGATACCTGACATCCTGCTGCCCCTGGCTCTAAAGAGGAAGATAAGAGGATGACAGGAAAGGCTTCAGGCAAATTAGACACAAGGGCTGAAGAAACTCCTTTGAGATAGAAGTCATCGATACTCTTGGGTCTATACCCAGCTGTAGCTGGAGCTATGAGAGAGCAGTAATCTGTGGAGGTAGTTGGAAGGCATTTATATTAACATACAAACATCAGTCTTTTGTCTGCCTCAGTGGAACTGGTGTCAAGGTTTTGAGCTATCTGGGAAGCAGCCCTGTTTCTTGCCATCCAGGCAGGGTGTTGATGAGAATGTTTTCTCCTTTCAGTAATACATTGAATGAGGACAATGCTGACTCTAGCCACGAGGAACTGCTAATTCCAGCTAATCTGGCTGCAACTGAGGAGGTTGCCGTTTCAAAGGTATCACCACCTGCCAGCTTGGAAGGTTTCTGTGTCACATTCTGAGCTCCCGATGCCTCCAGGCAAGCCCAGCAGACCTTGCTGCATGCCTCTCATAACTCTGTGAATGCCAGGCACTGGGAAATGCCGGAGAGTGCTTTCTGAAGCAGGCAGGGACACTGCACAGATCTTTCTAAAGGCCATTTCTGAGTGTCCTTTCTGGTTCTTGGCCTGACTCTTCTTTTTCTAAACTGATTGTTTTTCTTACATCCCAACAAGTTAGTGCTCCAGTAAGGAGACTGTAGAGATGAAACTCTGACATAGGCAGTTCCCATCAAAAGAACCACAGAAGGAAAAGTTTAAATTTAGATGTTCCTTTGTTACATTCTACATACTTACCTTAAGGTAATTTTTAGCTGGACTCCACAAAGAGCACAAATTCGGTAATTAAACTTTCTTTTGTCCCTCTCAAAAAGAAAAGCAGAGCCCAGTAGCATTGGACCTGTGCTGCCTTTACTTGAGCAGACTGACGAATTGCTCTGGATGACTAAAACACCCTGCCCTGCAGCTATTGTGCCTCTAAACCAGTATTACATAGTTGATCCCACTGAAAAATCATAAATTTCACCGAGTTCAACCACCCCACTCCAGACCTTGCTGCCCTTTGGAGTGGTGCAGTACCCCACCTTCACAGGAGGGAAGGGGCAGTTTCACTGCTTGCTTACAGTAGCAATGATGTTGTTTCCAGTACATTGATGAGAATAAGGGAAATTAAAAGGCTATTAAAAAAGAATCAAATGGAAAAACTTGAAAAAAGAGGCCTGATAAAAAGTGGTGTTCGTTAAAGATACTGGTCTATAACTCAGGAAGCCACTAGAGTATTCAGTGGACCTATGCAGTTACTACTGGGAGTTCAATTCAAAACTGATTTATTCCATAGAGCACTCCAGATGACCAGGACGTTTCCTTAACATCACTGACAGAGAATCTAATTGACTTTACAGAAGCCACACCTCGGGTAAATGTATTTCAAACCCAAACTTATTCCTTTGCACATAACAGTGATTTTTACTTAAGAACTCTGCTCTGGCTTTGGTGTCTGTCTGCCAGGCTTGGATCTGCAGCAGTGGAATGAAGTGATGGACAGGGATCACTGCTCATAGGGCCCCCACCTGCAGGGTGGCTGCTGTAGAGGTGTAGACATTATGGCTTTGTAGGGGAAATGAAGAACCTGAAGAGTGAACCTGTATGTGTGCCACAGGAACCTCTAGTACTGTTTTAGTAGAGCTGCAAGTGCCAGCCTGCTTCTCACACTTTTGGGGGTACATAAGGCTTCAGTAATACATAATTCAGAAATTACATGGGAAGATGTATGTGCATGTGTATATGTCTGGAGATATATATATATATATAGATATACACACAAATATTCGAAAAGTAAACTTGTAATACAAATCAACCCTTTTATTTAGATAAAAAGAAATCTTTTATAATCTATGCTGGCAGAATGGAGTTACACTGTATGCACCAATAGAAAGGGGGAAAAAGGAGGACGTTTAAACTCTTCACGGTAGTGTACTCTGGGTTAAGGCTGTCCACAAAGCACTAAAAGATGATGGATTCTTGCCTTTGGAAGGGAGCACTGAGTTGAAACTGCTCCCAGTGAGTGTCTGGCTCTGTGCTCAATGGGTGCCACATCTCCATGTAATCACTATCGTGATTCAAAGGCTAACGAGGGGCAAATATCCGAGATTGTTTTGGGAGGCAATGCTATTTTGACAGTGTTCTCAGCTACTTTCAACCTTTTAATTGAGCTTTTGTTTGCCTTTTGTAGGTGTCTTCTCAGCCCATTGTAACACCGAGGTGGATAGTGCCAGTGAGTAACTTGACCATTTCTTATCAAAGAAAAAATGACAACTTTTGTTATGATTAAGAAACAGGAGTTCAAGTTAAATAATAAAATACACTGATTTTTAATAATTTGAAGGTCTATAAAGTAATGTACCAGACCAAAAATAAAGCAAACTAATTCAGCTGGAGTAAATCAGGCAACATACCCTGTTAATAGTTAAACTTCATTTTTGCTGTATTGCACTGCAGGTAAATGCCATAAATTTTCTTAAAGAATTTGTATTTAGTAAAGTTCAGGCTGGAGTTTAATGAATCCTATTTTTGCCAGTTATAAGTAAATAGTATTGAAAAATTAGCTTTTCTGGTCCTGACAAGTGTTTGAGTTTCTTGTTTCATTCTCCCCCATTCAGACAGGACTGATTTCCAACGGGCCTTTGGCAAATAATGTTGCCTTATCTTTGAAGGCAGTGAAAGGCAGCACGGAGACCCTGATGTCCTCAGCTGGATTGACACCCTCCCAGCCGTCACCCGAAGTCCTTGCCAGGTGAGGTCTCCTCAGCTCACTCTACAAGTCTGTGTGGGCACTCTTATTTCTTCCACTGACCTAATTACAGTGGCCATTTAGACAGTGCCTTGTTTTGCTGTGCTAATAAACTGTAGTTCTGTCTCAGTTTATAGCATTTGCAATATTACAAATGGGCTGATGTGTGTTTATTATCATTTCACTTCAGTTTCTTTCCTTATTTGCTCACATGTTCTAATGCTGGACTAAAGTTATGGTACAGAAAAATTTTCTGAGCAATCTCTTTACAGTGTTTCAGTACCTGCCACAGGATTGGTGGGGGAGAAGATGGATGCCCCCCAGTTATTTCCAAGCTGTAAGGGTGTCAGAAAACCAAACTGGTAGAAGCCTTTCCTTTGCTACTCCATTCTGCCATGCTGGTGAGGCAGAATGTTGGCAGAGATGATCAGGCCTTGCAGTGACCATCTTAACAGAATGGCAGTGGTGGTACTGCTGCATTGTTTGAATTTCATTCAATTTGCTCTTCTGCAGTTGTTCATTAGAAATGTTTGTCTGTTGGTCTCGTTAAGGGACAAGGGGAACAGCCATGAATGCTCTTCAAAGCAATACTCATCTCTTGTAATCCCTCATGGCAGACCTTTTTGGAGGAGTGTATTTACAGAGCCTTATTTTTTTCCCTCCTTTTAGCCCAGTTACTGAGGATGCTACAATAAAAATGAAATGTTTACTCACCACTGAACTCTAGAGGAAGGAGTTTCTGAAACCCTCACCTTGCAAAAACTCAAATCTTCTGACGTATCTCCAAGGGATCCTTCCAAAAGTCCTGCTTGGGATCAAACTCGTGCTGAATGGGAGTCAGACAGCCGGCTGGTTTGCCAGGATCCAGGAGGAGGCTTCCACATCTATCACAATCTAACTGGAATTGCAGCCTGAAACAGGATGTAAAATCACATGCACATTTGATCTTCTCCCTTGGGAGAGGCGAAATGTCACACTGGAGCTGGTTCTGAACTGAGGAAAAGAAAGCAGTTGTGTTCTGTTCCTGCTGAGTTAATTGTTCCTTACCCTGAGCTGGCTCTCGTGCTGCTGGAAGGTGTCTCGGAGCTGTGGGCTGTGAGCACAGGGCCCTGATGGCTGCGAGACAATGAACATCGCAGGGATGAGGAGAACTCACAGGGCCACCTCGTGGCCGTGCCGTGCACAGGGCTCTCCATGGTGGTCACTGTCCCGTACAGCCAAGGACATTTTCTTCTGTGTGATTATTCCCTCTGGTTTTCCTTTGTTTTACCAACACATGCTCTCCTTTTTGGCCTTAACCCCCTTAATAATCCTTGCACTCCCTATTACAGTACCTGGAAAGCATGAAAATCTAGTCCATCAGTGACCAGCTACATAGATGGATTTGAGCTGCTGCTCATTGCAACCAGGAAAACACAAATTACCTGCCAAACAGCTTGTAGCTGAATACAGAATACAGCAGAGGTCCCACGTTTGACACTGATCACTTAATTCCCTACATGACTCAAATACATGCATCTTAGACTAGAGATCTGTATGTTTTAAAAGCCAAAGCAGTGAAGGTGTGAGTGCAGCTTACTTCAGGAACTGCTTATTGCTTAGTGTTGTTTTCTTCTAGGACTAGAAAGGAAAAGAATTTTCTTGTTTCTGTTCATACTGTTTCTGGGTGTTTTTTCCAGATGCTGTGCTTCAGGAATACTTACCAGCTATTTTTGCCACATCAGGGTACAACTAGATCAGTTCTTAACACCACTTTGAATCCTGTTCCAAGTGTCATCTAATAGTTGGATGTGGAACAATCTATAATAGAAAGACTAGCATGAAAACAGGAGAAAAGGATGAAAAAAATCCTGTTAGCAATTCACTTCTCTGTAGAAGGAAGGTAAGAGCACACTCTCCACAGGGCAGGTGAAGGTCTTTGGCTGCTCAGGTGAAGTTTGGAGTACAGTTCAGAGATCTTTTGAGCCCTGGGCAGCAGTATCATCACATGGGGGATACAGCCTGTGAAAAAAGTAATGCAGAGTCAGAGGGAGGAGAAACAAAGATGATGAATCCCACATCTAACAGGGAAGCACAGATGAAACAACTGTGATCTTCCTTTCTGAGGAAGAGGTTTGTACACATGACTGGGGTTGGAGGGTGTTTTCTGCATAGTGCTGCTGTTTGTAGATATTTATATCCATGTGGTTCTTGGAAACAAATGTGAAAATTGGTTCTGGAACCTGGATGCGCAACTTCATTTCTGCCCATTGGCTGCGTGCACGTGTCTCAGTGTAAACAGAGGTTTGGACCAAACCACTCTGGGTTGTGCAAGTGAGCTGGGCCCAGTGAGGCTGCTGCATTCACACCAAGGTGATGGTGCTGCTGTTGCTCTCGTGCTCTTCTTTGCAAGATGCTGAATGCATGCTAAGGGAGAAGCCATGTGGATTTTATGTGGCCCGCTGCCACTTCTCAAAACCCCTGAGGCCTTAACAGAGAAATGTAGGGAGCAGGGAAAGCTTGTAGGACTGACATGCCAGAGTGGCTCTGCAGGCAGTTATTTGTAGCCATTGCCTCCAGAGCCAGCATTTCAGGACTGGTGGCAGGTGCTGCAGGTGCCCCTCCAGCCAGCACCTGGAGCAGCACCCGGGCAGGTCCTGCTCCCAGCCCTTCAGCTCTCTCATTGCTACTTCCAGTTGAGTATTGGCTTTTTTTATACTTTTAAGTCTGAGCCTTACTGCTTATTAAAATGTAGAAGATTCCTGATTTGAGTATCAAATATCTTAGTCTGGATTAATAATGCAGTTGCCAGCAAAGTTCCTGAAGGAAAAGGGAAGCAATGGCTGCAACAGTCTGCTTCCTGCACAAAGCCAGGACTGTGTGTGGAAACTTGGCACTTGCTATTCATCTGTTTGCTCAGCAGCTGAGCTGGCATTCGCCAGCTACATGTGTTGGGTTTGTA
This sequence comes from Drymodes brunneopygia, assembly GCA_013400955.1. Lineage (NCBI taxonomy): Eukaryota > Metazoa > Chordata > Aves > Passeriformes > Petroicidae > Drymodes > Drymodes brunneopygia. Next base: position 284,154 of record VZTZ01001710.1, read on the forward strand.
AATAGACAGAATGCAGTAGCATTTTCTTAGACATGTTTGATATTTGACTCTTCCCGTTGGGTTCAGGAGCTCTGCGAACTGTCAGCTTGAATCCCTCCCAAAACTGGAATAACAGAAATTTGCAGTTTTCCAGCACTGCATGTTGAATGCCATCCTTAGATTCTTCCCAAGCCATCACAGCAAATAACAAGTAAATAACATGTGGTGAGTGTGTCCCCTAAAATCTAAATGGTTCCAAATAACCAACTGTTATTTCAGCATGGTCAGGATGGCAGTGGTTGGAGGGGAATGTTGTAATTACACACGTGCATATACAAACTTCAAAGGGGCGAGGCTTTCCTCAATTTTCAGAGGACTGATTTTGAAACTTTACATAAAAATGCAAACATTTCAGCTGGTAAATTGGGAACTTGCAATTCCTAATAGATTTGGGGCTACAAACCCAACTCCTCCCAGCAGTATCTGCTACTTGGAGCAAATATTCACTCAGTTTATCTTGATGTAGCTTGCCTAGCTAACCCAAATAATTGCTTATATAGGGAGCCTGGCAAGAACAAGGTGACACAGGTTTGTGATCTGAACATCCTGCAGTTTGGCATCACTGTTCTGCTTTGCAGCTAGAGGCACAGTGTTACAACATGACTGACTAACAGGTAACATATATGGCATTACTCATCACCTGCATTTTATCAAACACAAGTAGGGATAATAGTTCCTACAGTTAGTGCTATAAAGTATTAATTAATGCCTGTGTGCTACTGAGAAAAAAGGATTTTCTTACTATTGCTGTACTATTGATTGACTGGTTGTAGGGTCCAAGCATTTTCTTAAAGTCTTTTTTTTTTTGGTATTTGTTTAAAGAGATTTATTTATAAAACTTTTGTGTGAATCTGGTGTCAGGATGTTGGCGGGTCTGCCAACCACTTAAAAGCTGTAAGAGTTGACAGGAATGAAAGAATGAATGAATGCTAAGTGATTTTTTGATCTAAAAGTAAAAGTGATTTTACTCCAGTCATATTCTGTGATTGGAGTAAAAGGTTTTATAGAGATCTTGATGTTTATAATAACAACAGCATCCCAGCCCTTACCTCAGACTGATTAACCTGAGGGAGATGCATTTCAGTCTCACCCATTTAAGACTATCAGAGTCTGCATATGCTGCGTGCATTTACAGGCTTAGGAAATGGGCATTAAAATGTGGGAGTTGAGACTTTCTTACACCAGAATTAAAGGAATCTCTTCTTTAGTTCAGTGGCAATAGAGTTTAATATTAGGTAAGTTATATGACATAAATTACCTACTTAACTGTTAATCAGTCATGGTTAATGAATTAGCTTGAATGTATTTGATTTTAAACTTAAATTTTACTCATACTTTGTCAAAGACAGCTATGTAAGACAATTTTGGACAGTTTTTTGGACACAACTTCAGCAAGAAAATTTGCAGCCCTGTTAGAGCAGCTCAGGTGAACAGCCCAGCTATGTGTGGGTCTCTTTATACAAACTGTTTGCAGTCCTTGCCTGCTCTCCCTTTGTCTGTACCCTGCTCCCTCTGGTTTCATGAAGCAAAGATGTACTGTTGGGATGAGCGTGGCCTTCACAAACGGCACTGGATGTATTTTTCACGTTGTGAACATATTCTGGTGCAACCCAAATCTACTGGTGAAGTGTTAGCAGCTCTGTTCCACAGCCAGCTAGCATTTAAAGCTCTCTCTGGGCACATAGTGTTTCTGAGTTTAGAAAGTTGTAGTATCTGTATACATATATATATATGTAGCTGTTAGACACTGTAATGTCACAGCTTTCAGATGCAGCTGGACAATCAGAACTTTTCAACCAAAAATAGGACCAATCCATGCTAATGGCCTTTCAGTGACACAGGTGTGATCCCCAGGTGTGTTTGCTCCAGGTGTTGGCACCACAGACAGCAGTGCAGGGCCCTCCCCACAGTGCTGTGGCAGAGGCAGAGCTGGTGGGACCCCGCCGAGGGCTGCAGGGGCTCAGCACGGGCCCGGTGTCGGGAGTGGCTCCGTGTTGCTGCTGGCCTGGAGAGCAGACACTGCCCGGCAGTGCTGCCACACCCACAGAGCCGGGAGCCACAGGATTCTCCTGCAGAATTCACCTCCTTTTGACTGCTTGGCTTGAGCACTCTGCTCTGTAAACACACACACAACCCCTACCTATATAACTGGACAAACTTATTTTTAAAGTATATAAGACTATTTTTTTAGCTAGATTTGTTTTGTTAAAGCCACACTAACTACTGTATTTTTACTTTTTATATGTAAAGCTTGGCAATAGCTCTCAATGTATAATTTATTTGTTGTTTTTTTATAAAACAAAGTGCACCCTCTTGCTTCTGTTTCACAACACTGGTGATGTATGAACTGTCTTAGGCACTGCACCGAGATCTGTATTGAAACTGTACATGGGAAGAAGTAGATCTGTAGTCTACTCAATCCAGTCTTGGAAAGTTTATACTGTAGTTTTGTCTAAAATACACCATGTCAGTGCAAAAGTCTTGCAGAGTCATCTTTAAGCCGTGCTGTGTTACCCCAGCACAGCAGTCAGAGGTGGGTGGGCTTGGGACCACTGGGCTGCTGCTCTAAACTCAGTCTGTTGTCAGTTAAAGCATAGCTTAGGACAGCACCTAAGCTTGCAGGTAGATGCTAAAGAATGAAATGCCTTTTTTCCAACAGGCAGAGATTGGCCAGGAGCACTGTCAGGTGTCCAGTGCCTTTGAGAACCAGAGTCCCAAGGTGTGTGCCCAGAAGGGGAGCCCGAGCTGCCCGGTGTGTTCCAGTGCAGGCCAGTTCACTGAGCACCCTCGTTCCTGTCTCCAGCAAGGGACTGGGCTGTGTCTTCAAGCACAGCAACACTAATGATTGTTTAAAGGAAAGTGTTTAATCCCAAGCCCTGACTTTGGTGAAATGCTGAAGAAGGCAGCAAGGGGCAACTAAACCCTTTGAGCATCTTCATTTCTCAAAAACTATTTGGAAAGTATCAAAAGGAAGAGATATTATTCCATCCTAACAACTAAGCTCATAGGAAATATTTTCTCTTGTGGCATAATTTGTTGTGTAGGTCAAACTGTGATCCCAGTGATAAATCACTGAATTGTTCTTCAAATCCGCTTACAACTCAGAACAATGAAATCTTTAGGTTTTTCGATTATTAACTGAAAAAACTCTCTTTGAATATCTGCATTTGAGAAGAAAATATTTCTGCTATTCATGCATTTTAATGTTCAGAACTCAAATGTTAATTAAAGGCAGTGTGTTGAGCTGTTTAGCGCTGATCAATTTGTTCCCTTATATACAATTTATGATACAACAGCACATCTTTTGTCTCAGATGATTGCCAAGAATGCTGCATCCTTTTGCTTTTGTTCTATGGATTGGATTTCTGTGGACATATCAGATATGTGTAAGGTTCCCTGATTTTCAGAGACGTTCCAAACAGCCAACTTCAGTGGCAGCCCCTTCAGTCACAGCCAAAAATGGTGTGTTTTGTTCTGTTTCTAAATACTTGCCACTAGCTGGAGTAATTCCATTCATTATTTCATGCAGGCCACCACCGAGCTTTCAGATGGCAGCAGCTTTTAGTCACTTGCTTGGGCCTGGGATGAATTCTCATTTACTGCTACAGTTATGGAGAAATATCATAAGCACATCCACAAAGGCTCTTTTCACCCTCCCTGAAAAGGTGACTGCAGTGGGAAAAGAGGAGTGAGGTGCTCTGAGAACCTTGCTGGTGTAGCTGGTAGCAGTGGTGGGGTTTTGAAAGGGGGCATGAGCCGGGAAGTGTCACAGTGGTGTGAGCAAGGATTGTGTCCCTAGGTGTTGACACTGGAGAGTACCTGAAATATGGGTTGTGCATGCCCAGAGTGGACTGAGGTGCCAGGCACTCCTGTGGGCAACTGTGGGATGCAGTCATTTCAAATCCCAACCCCCTTCCCTTCCAGCTTGAGCTCACCCTTGTTTTTTAAATGGGCCTCGGAATGGGCCACAAAGGGAGGAAGCCTCCAGTGGCTTCAGCAAAGCTGCTGTAGCACAGAGCCCCACTTCAGGATCAGGGCTCTCTCCCCTTCCACAGCATTACTGGGGCCAGCTGCAGCTCAGCCTCCCACAAGCCAGACCTGAGCCCCCATCTCCCCAGCCAGGCCCTTCCTGAGCCCCTGCTCTCCTTGTGTCCTGGTCAGGGGCAGGGAACAGCAGGGCCCTTAGGGCCAGCTCAAGAGGTTTGGGATCTTTTAGGTGATGGAGTGGGTGTGATGCTGCCAGTTCTGGTGCCCCCACCTGACCTGGCACACGGGCAGAGCCCAGGGGAGGGAACAGGGGAGATGGGCACACTCCAAGCTGCTTTTTGCTGCCCGTGCCAAGCCATTGCCTTTGGGCTGGCTCGTGTCCTGCCTGCGTTGGCTCAGAGTAAATGTTAAACCCTTCGTGGGGCTGCCAAAGGGAAGAGAGTTTGAGGGGGCAGGAAGAAAGGAATGGCAGAGGCTGGATGGCATTTTCCTGGGGCTCTTGCACATCCCCGGGATACCACTACCTGCCAGGAGGCCTTCACGTGACTTGGAAAAATCACTGGTTTATTGTTGCCCTTTCCAGTTAAATTTCCTTCCCTTGTCAATCCCAGATAAAAGGCTGTATGTTACGGCAGCTCTCAGGATAATGCCAAAACAGACATGTCAGTCAGCAAAAGGAAAACAAGCTGCTGATTTCAGATTGCAGTGCTGAGTACATGCTCAGCTCAGTCACTCTACTGATGTCCCTTCCAAATAAACCTCCTCAAACTGGGAAATTCTTGTTCTTGGAGGAGAAATTCAAAGCCTGGGCAGCTCTCGAAGCTGGCTGAAGTGCAAGGAGATGACTGAGGCTTGCAGAGGATCGTGTTCCTTGGTCAGAAAAGTAAGTTCTTTGTTCAGTTTGAAAATACAAACATGTATTTTAGACTCATAAAGGTGAAAATGAACACACAGTGATAGGAAACGGAGCAGGCTTTATTTGCATGGCAGTGTATAATGCTGTTTCCTGATAAGGGTCAAGGATGGTCCAAATAACTCTCAAGTAGCTTTTTGCAAATCCATTTGTAATTTTCCTATTGAATTCATGTGACAGCTACTTGTGAAGAGACAATGAAAGTATCTGTAAATATTCTTGAAATCTGGAAATGACTTGAAACTCATTATTCCTATGAAACTTTGGAAAAGTGATCTTTTCAAATGTTTGGAAGTATTACACTTTCTGGTAATTTCAGACACCATACAGCTCTTACAGACAGCTGAAGTTCTGTCAGAAGGCCAGTATTTAGTAACTTCTATGGAAATAAATGCTTTGAACACTGGACAACAAGCACTTTTTCTTTTCAGCAAAAAAAAAAACCATATATGAACTCAGAATTTACTAGTATAGAGGGGAAATGTGTAACAAATACTGCCTAGGCTGATAAAACAGAGATGGAGTTGGAAAAGCAGAAATCCCTTTGTGGCTAAAACATGAGTTACCAGTCAAAACAGCCCATGCTTTGTGCCACTCTGTCAAGCCCTCCTCTTTCTGTTCCCTCCCCACCCTGCCATAGGAAATCAAACCCTTTTGATTCTGTGTTCAGTCATTAAATCCAACACTCACTTGGCAAATCCTTTATTCTTACAGGTACAATGCCCTTCTTCTGGTCCTTGCTGATGATTTTCAGGGGGCGGTCATTGTTTCACTTCCTCAAGGTTTTGTACAATCCTTGTATATCTTCTAGAATTCAGTTGCTGATTGTCTGCTGGGTTTCTTTGTCATAGGCCATCTCATGTTGTAAATATATTGTCCAAAGTACACTCAAGAAAAAAAAAATCTTAAAAATCTTAGAGAAGGTTCCTATTAAGATTAATTGAATCCCTCAGATGTGACTGTATTTCTCTTTTATGCCAGTGCAAAATGAGCAAGCTTTGCCCTGGAAATGGCATCTTGTGGAGCCAGTAGGGGTTACTACAGTTCTGATTTTCAAGGCAGCATCAGCCATTGCAATTTGAAAGGGTATGAAGTGACCAGGAGACAAGTAACAAAAAGAGCAGCATTCCAACAAGCTCCTCTCAGAAATCACAACTTACATGCAAGTTGTGACTTAAATACATGTCGGGTTTTGTTAACATTGTAAAAAATCTGTTCACAGCAAGCATGAGGAGGTTTAATTATTTTTTTCCCCAGCGTGCTGATAGGAAGCTGAAGACAGTTGCAAGCAGTTGGTTTTCCACCTACTGCCACGGTGGTGGAAATTTATTCTTTCACTTTGCAAGCAAGGCAATCACAAGCAATCGAACTCCATTTGCCTGAAGGAGATCTCAGAGAAGCTGGACAAAGGTTTGCCCCCGATGAGCAGCAGGGTGTTGGTACTGCTGATCTCACCCCCCACGGCCGCACAACCACAGTCAATTCCCTCCTCTTCACCCACAGCCTCTCCCGAACAGGCCAACAGATGGAGGGAGTTGTCCTTGGACAAACAGCTCCTGCCTCTGTTTGGTTCTAGTCCTGCCTCTGAAGTGGTCTGGAAGGCAGGGAATTTTGCTGGCTCCAGGGGCAGGCTGAAGGTTTTCATTTCGATGGCGTTGCTCCGCTCCGTGGGCTGTGGGCAGAAGAGGCTGCAAAAGCCAGAGTGCCTCAGCATGGGCACCAGCTTGGGATGGTCCTTCTGCTCACTCTTCCAGGGGCTGGGGAATGTATCTGTGGAATCTGAGGTAGTTTGGAAATCCGCACCAATTCCTAAGATACAGTGATACATTTTAGGAGAAAAGTTTCTCTTTGTAGCACTACTAAGCTTCTTCCATGTCTGTGTATGGAAATGGTACTTCCAGAGGTCATCATTAGGGCTGGAATTTGAAATCCCTCCACCAAAAATCAGCATGGAGTCTTTGCAGACTATAGAAGCATGACCTACCACAGGAGGAGGTCCTTGGCTGAAGGTAAGAGAAACCAGCAGTTAAGGGGAGATCAACAAGAAACTCAGCGTTGATTTTAGCTTCTGTTTTCCTTTTGACTCAGAAGGATGCCTGCTGAACAGCTGCATTGGGACATCAAAATTACACTGCTGACAGCTGCATCAACGCCTTGCCAACAGCTCTCCTGAGCAAAGCCAACTGGAGCCCCAGGGATGGCAGCAGCACTGGATCCTGCTCTGAACAATCCCCACAATTACCAAGAGGGCATCATCTCCCTCTCTGCCTGCACACAGTATCAAAGAGTAAGATTGATTCTCTTTCTCTGCTCTTTTAGTGTAACAAATAGAATAGTTTACCTTGTTCTGATGCTGGACCAGCTGCTGCTTCCAAAGTCCCACCTCCACAAGTCCCTCTGCTCAGTGAGCCCCATCAGCCCCCCAAAGAGGTACATGGCTGCGTGATAAACCACGGCTGAGTGCCCGTGCCGAGCTCCGGGGCCGCTGCTGGGGCAGGGGCTGGAGACACACACCCACCTCCCCGTGTCTGAAACAAAAATACTCATTTATAGAGGGATCACATTTACCCTGACTATGTGAGAAAGGATTTATTTCCTGGAGGAGGTAACTATTCAGCTGGAGAATAAGAGTTAATAATAAACTCTAAGATTGTTACAAGTTAACAGCTTAAATTCTGACACTGAAAAAGTGCATTTAAAAAAATCAGTTTGGAAAGAAACTTTTAATGAAAATGTCAGATGCTGTGTGACAGATGCCATGGAAATTTTATTTACAGAGCAGTTTTTCCTATGGCTTTGTCAGTTCATTTACTCTGACACAGAAAGATACTTTCCTGGCTGTTAGAGGGGAAAAATCAGTCAACAAAAACATTAAGTCATTAATGCCTATGCTTATTCTCCCTGTAAGAGAAGGAAAGATGAGATAAACCCATCCTTTGTTTCAAAAAAGTGACAGAATGGCCATCAGATAACAAGTTATGCATTTAGGAAATCTCTGGGAATCATCTGCAACAATCAGACTGGTAATAAATATGCTAATAAACAAGCTCCTGTCAGGTTTGGCTCCCTGTGGTCAGTTGGAGATTTGAGATCAAAAGATGGCATTAATAGGCTGAAATCAAGGTCTCTGCTGTATCTGAAAGCTTTTAGTAATCATTGAAGAATTTTACTGAATAGTAAACAAACATTCTCCCTGATTTTCAGCTGTAAAACTGGCAAAACTTACTCCAGTGTAATAATCTAATTAATTTCAGCCAGCAATTAATTGAATTGACAAAATTTATCACTAAATGTTGTTGAAGATAAGCCAAAACTAACTTTGAACATTTCTACTGATAAGAATTTTCTTAGCAGAGCAAGCCATGCTCTCCTGCTGCAGTTGTTGTTTTACTCAGGATCAAAACTTTATCTTGCTTTTTTAACTTACCAAACTGGAATTCCCAAAACTCCTGAGAAATGCCTTTGATGCCAAAGTATCCCCCATAGATGTACATGCTGGAATGGTACACGACTGCACTGTGACCTTTTCTGTTAGCTGGTGCAGAGCTCTAAAACGGTTCAAAAATAAAAACCTATTAAGTCGTATCAGCAGCAATGTCTGTCTTGGAAATACACCCTTTTTTTCACCCCCGAATGACCCTGCAGTCCCAAACTTCCTCTTGACTCCTTCATCAAGCACAGGTAACCAGAGTGGTAACTGTGGCACATCTTAAAAATTTTTTGGGTGTAATTTCAAGGTATAGAAGCATTGTGATGATGAAGTTTCAGTAGCAAAAAATGGGTGATTCTTTATGTGTAGTGACACAAAACCAATCTCAAAAGACCAAGCCATAAATGCTTCCATTCAGGTTTCAATTAGAAGTGGCAGTAACTTGGTGAGTCCACGTGTTCACACTGAAGAAATGAAAAATGCTGCAGCATTTCACGTTCCAAAATGTATTAGCGTGGCTGCCAATCTGTTTTCACAACCCTACTTTTAAAAGCACAGGCTTCACGTATGGCTGCAATATTCCATTTAAAATTAGTTTTCTTGATAAGGATTTCAGAAAAACAGAAGCAGCAGCAGAGGAGAGGACTTAACTTCTTATATAGGACTTAAAATTTAAGAGCAGTATTTTTAAACACTGTTTTGAAGAAGGAAAAAGCCTTAAGTTATTGAAAGTGCAAAGAAATAAAGTATAGCCACATGTCTCTGAAGAGATGAGATTGGAACTGTTTGGGGGAACATATTTCAAAGCAATCTGTTTAATCAACAAAGCAACAGGCATTTGATTCACACATTCCCCACTTCCTGGCTCCTTACCTCCGTCTCTGCTGGTTCGTTGCAGCTCTGTGTCCATCTTGCGGAATCTGGGGATTGAGTTAATAAAGCGCAGTTTAGATCCCGCACCACAAGAGGACACTCCTCCCGCAGTAACTGCTCAAATTACACAGCTCATTTTCAAGGAAGTCTCGTCCTGGTGTTTTCTACTGACAAGGCTGAAGAAATCCCGCTAAGACAGCAGCATAAGAGACTTGCAGTAGACACAGTTTGAACAGTTTTCCTCTTAAATTTTCCTCCTTCCTCTTTCCTCTGTCCTTATCTGATACTGAATCACATAGGTACCACCGTGTTCCTGTTTCCAAAAGCTAAATTTCATAATGCAGAAGTAACCTGTGATTTTCATCATTTTCTGAACTTGTAGGACTCCCAGATTTCCCGATGGATGTATGACTCCTTCTGCTTACCACATGCACCTTCTTATGGCAGACTTAATTATTTCTTGTTCTTTTTCATAGGTCCCTTAAATAGCCCTCAAATAACAGCCAGCAATCACAGATCTGGGATCACCGTGAAGGAGAGGAAATATCAGATACTGAGCACCAGAGGTACAATGAGAAATCAGTGCAAGCTTGCATTTCTTACAGCTATTCTTTCCAAAAGATTTTAAATAATAACTATGAAACAGCTAGACACACAACCAATGTTGAATAACTCATTTCCAATTTCCACTGATAAGTACTGTGAGTAATAAGATGCTGCCTCCTTTAAAATATGTTCTGAGGCTTTTCTTTCTTCTAGCAGGTTATCTCAGACAACTGATGGAAAACACAAAGGAAGGATTGAAAAAACCCCATTGACTTAAGGTTACATAGTGAAGTAGCAAAAGAAGCCAGGAACTTAAATCTTGGTCTGGACACAAGATTTACTGGCTCAAAAAGAACTGAGCCTCTCTCTCTCCCCTCCCAATCTGACATCAAAATAACAGCCATTACTGTACACAGGATTTACGAAGGGAGAATCCATCGTGTATGACATTGCTTTAAATTCAAATGCTGCTTTTATTAAAATGCACACTTAGGAGATCCCAAATGTTTGTTCTTAGGAGAAAAAAAATCTGTGTTGTAAAATACTGGTGTTAATTTCCCACCTTCTTATTTAATTATACTTGATTTCTCCTGCTCCAGTTTATGTGTTTCTGCAGTAAAAGTACAAAATGAGATATACTTTTCTGATCTACTTTCTTCCATACAAGCTTGGTTTTTAAAATGTATGTAGCATAAAAAAAAAAAAAAATTAAATTACACATGAATTATCAGGTCTTATGATCAAATAGTAAACTTAAGAAGGAGAGAGGGAGGCAATTCTGAGGCCTTAAAACACATAAAATATTCCCATAAAATACTCCCTAATTGAAGTAAGAGCTGACTCTCTGATAGCTTAAAAGCCTAATTTTTGGGGGAAAATATGCACACAGTTTTACAGACCTTACTTGTTGTGAAGCTTATGGAAGGCAGCAGAAAACAGTTTGGTTGTTACTATTTATTACTGCCTATGGACTTGGAATGTCCCATGGAAAAGACTGGTTATTGTGTATCATACCAATGTCATATATCCAGAGAGGAGTTTTTGCTTGTGTGAAAGCAGAATCCACCATCCCACCAAAAATATACAGGCTGCCCTGCAAAATGCAAAAATATTTGTCACTTACAGGAAGGCACATAGCAACAAAGTAATTTTAAAAACAATTTTTAAATGCAAAGGTTGCTATCAGCAAAATATAGTTAACAATATGATGGTCTTTTAACAATCCCAAAAAGCCACCAACTTTTAATTATTCTCTCTTTATTCTCTCCCAGTGGGAAGCCCTGATGAACATTCTGCTGTTTAACAGGGACGGAATTTCAGAACCGCTCACTCCTCGTCAGCCTGGGGCAGCTTCAGGGCTGGGAATCTGGAGCTCTCTGAGGCATTGCTCAGGTAATATTGGATTATGCATCGTTTAGAGAAATATTTAATTATCTTGTAGCTCCTGATAGCCTAAATTCTGCCTTCCCCTCACAGGCAGGGCTGTAATTCTTACTGTCCTTCACTCCCCCGTCCCTCTTCTATGCGAGTTCTTTAGTGGATGTTTTTATGCCGTCGCTAATCATGCAAATGAATTCAGAGCAACTGTTACAACTGCACAGATAAGTCAGGGAATGTGCTGCCACGGTCTTTATCTGCTATTACTACTGCTTACTGAGCACTGGCTGAGGAAACCAGGGGGCTGCTGCAGAGCTGAATTACTGTCACTCTGTTCAGAAAGATTCCCAAACATTGCTACAGCTACATCCAGGACTGCTCCAGCACAAAAGTGCTTTCTGGGCATAGTATTTCAGTACATAATCATTCATGGCATTTTATTGTACTGCATAGTAGGAAACAAAATGTCAGGATATGGACAATATAAATCTTGGTTTACTACCTTATAAGCCACCATTGAATGTTCTTCCAGTTCTTCTGGACCATTTCTTGAGCAATCCAACATTTCCCATTCATTTTTCACTACAAACCGAAGCTGAGGTTAAGAAAGTGGTGCACTCAACACATAAACAATAGGGAAAAGGTGGAGTTTGGATGTGGCTGTGCTGCTGAAAATGAAGTGTTTTGTCATCTTTGCTCTCTTGTTAGTTCAGAAGATGCTCTCCCAAAAATTGAATATTTACATTTTTCTGTTTAGCAAATTTAAATATAATACTAATAATTACATTTAAATGTAATAATTGTTACTGCTTATATTTTAATTGTTACCTCCATCAAAAATTGACAATTCCATGAGCATGAACCTCAGCACAATTCTGGTTTATTCCAGTAACAACAACGGAACAGGGAAAACCATACCTCAAGTCAAAAAATACAAAGGCTTATATTTGATAATGAATTGATAATGCAAACCTCCCTGTAGGTATTCACGTGTTCCCTTTGTGCATTTTTATATGCATGAATTATTGCTGTGTTAGAGAGTTAGGAAAGCTCTTTGATATCCCTTGCTAGAACCAGGATATTTTAAATGACTCCATATTTCTGGTCGAGAAAAATAAACAAAAACAAAAGGAACTGAACTGAAATCAAAACTTCGTGGGACACCTGCAAGAGGAGCAAACACCCCTCATCTCCCCAGTGAACAAAAGGCAGTTTATCCATCCCTGTGATGGGAAGACTTTAAATGAGGATGATGTGTTAAGTACAAAGTATCCTCAGTTAGTTTCATGATGTGGAATGGCTTTAATCCTGGCACACAGAGAAGGGGCCGACTCACCCGTGTGGTATCTCCAGAAGTCCCTGAGCGTGGTGCTGCCCCGCCCTCCGTAGAGATACAGGAACCCTCTGTAAGCAGCACAGGCGTGTTTGTACCGGTCACAGGGACGTGCACTGTGAGCTGCTCTTCCTTTCATGCTGATAACCAGGATCTCATCCAAGGATCAACTTGCAAAAGGCAGCCATGTCACAGAAGGGTCCCAAAATACCAGGGAGAGGGCCCAAACCCTGTTTGGTCTGCAACAAGACAAAAAAGGAAAAAAGAAAAGTCTCCACCTTACGATAAAATGTTGCTGTGTTTTCTTTTCAATCCCATCTAAAGCAATATTGGACAACTTTGTCCATCTGTGATAATACACTGACTTGAGTGAAGCACCTGAAATTCTGACTCAGGTTCTTGTATCAGTGAGGTTGGGACAGGAACATTCCTGGAGCTGAAAGGTTTCCAAGGAATATCAGTGAACTGAAATGAAGCTCCAACACCCTACATTTGCAACACCAAGGCTTGGTCCTTTTTCACTACTAAAAGAGTACTTTAGACAAACCTGGACTTAAAAAAAAATCTTTTGAAAGAGTAAATATTGCAGATGGAAGTAATGCATTAGCAGTTGTCCAGAATTTAGACTTTTACCTGTAAACCTGCTGAAATGAGGACGCATCTGGAAAAAAATTACACCAGCCCTTCCCATGCCACAAGATGTCACTGTGTTCTGTGAAGACACAAGTACCAGGAAAACATTCTTCTATTAATCCTCTTCAAAACAGAGGCTTATTTTAACATAGATTATTTTACAAAGCACACCCAAAAAAGCCCCCAGCGCTAGACCAAATTTTCGAATTTGTATTGGTAATGTGTCTGAGGTGACACATCACCAAATGAGGTGACAAAGTCTCCCAATTCCAAGACTTTTTCAGTAGAAGCCAGATTCCAGCTGCATTGAGACAGGATAGAAATCATTAGGGAAGAGTAATTTACCTAATGGTAATGTGTAAATCCAGGGCAAGCTGCATGTAATTTGAGGAAGAATAAAGATTACAGTAAAACAAGCTAGATACAAAAGCTAGTTATATTTCATTCTAATGTGAAACTTTTGTATCTAACTTGATTTATCATCCAATTAATCTCTAAAATTTACCCCTTTTTAAGACTAGAATATATTCAGTGACAAAAAGATGCTAGAGAATCTCTTGCAGCATATTCAGGCAAGATTAACTACTTCAGTTTTGTTGGGTTTTTTTAATGCAAACCAGTATTGTAAGCTATTACTGTAGAAACTGAAGTATATTCTTTATATGTTTTCTCTGAAGGAATACAAAGATGGGTGGCACTTACTCAGGTGTGCATTTTTCATTTTCAGGGGAATTAGCAGATATGAAGTAATGACACATTATAGGTGTGTAGTCCATAATGCTTTCTGGCATCCCACTGAAAAGGGAAAAGCAGCTGAAGGCATGAAGCAGGGATTATCTCCCTAACTCTGCCAAGCTTCTGAGCAACCACAGCCAAATCATTCACTTCCACAGCTAAATGGGGACAGTCACTTCCTTAGTAAAACACTTCAGATTTGCTGATGCAGTGCTGTGTAACAGTGCCAAGGCATTACTGCTGTTGGTATCACTTACTCTGAAAAGGGTGATAGGTTACTGATACTTTGCAAAGGTGAAACAGGCTTGTCCCCTTGTGGTTTGGGTTTTTATCTCAGTTATAAAGCTGGTTATCCTTCTTCCTATGTGTTTCTGCTTGTTTTTCTCCCTCCAAGCCTTGCCTCCTTTTGTACAAATATTCGGAGACGATGACAGCCCTGATTTCACATAACAGATTAGCAACAAAGTCCTGTCCAGTTGTTTATCTATCCCAGCTGAACTCTTGCAAGACAGGCGAGCAGGATGGGATAACAAAAGCTGGGATGAACTGAATGGGTGTCTCCTCCCAGTCACACCTTTTGAGCATGGGCTGACCCTTGTGAATCTCAGCCATTTACTCGCAGCTAAAGCATTCTTGGAAGCAAACCTACAATCCCTAACAATCAGTTAACTGCTCCACTTCAGGGTTGGAGAAAAAGCCCCACCAAGTTAATCACGATTCTTGCCTTTCATCATTGGCATTTTAAACTGCAAACTTGACTCCTGGATTGCCTGTCTATAGAACCCAACCCACCACAGTTCATCTGCTGTCAACCTTAGCAGTCCCTTTTCCAAAGAAAAGCTGCTCCTCTTCTGAGAACAATGTCACCGAGCCTTGTCCTCTGTGTCGTGCACCACTGACCTCAGTTTCAACTTGATACAACATCAGTTATCCAATAGGAAGCTCTGACTTCAGGGAAAAAAGAATCCAAAAAGACATCTCTGAATATTTTTATTCAACTTTTTTTTTTTTCCGCCAAAACAGCTGTAGCAAACACAGAAATGTCTGCTGCTCTCCAAAGTCTTCTGCCATTCCATTCTAAAAATAGCTCCTGTGCAATCAATCCCAATTGTTAGAGGGCTAGAGGAGCTGAGTGGAGGGCCTGGAGAGCTGCAATTAGTGCAGTAACTATAGCACTGAGTGTGTATCAATTAATGGCGCCCCACCACTGTTTCATAATACAAATAATTCAGGAAATGTAGCACGACAGGAATTACTTCAGGAAATGTAGTTTATATGTTCATTATATAATCATTTATGTTTCTGATAGATGTGGTTTCTCAGACAAATAATTGATTTATTTAAAGTTTTGCTTAAATAGATCTTCATTAAAGCTTTTTTCCTACCTCGGCCCCTTGATTCATTTCCATCTGTTTTCAAAACACTCAGAAAAGTTTCATTTTTAAAATGATCAAGCTTTTTGGAATATAATGAGATATGAAACCACTCATATGGGGGGTGGGGGGCAAGTAGGAAATCTTATTCTGTTTTGGGGCTTTTTTGTTAATGACCCAGTTTTCTGAACTCAAGCCTTGAACCATTCCAGGCAGAACACTGCATTTTCTCACTAGGCAACTTGATGTTTTACTGCTCTTCAAAAATAATAACAGATCTTCCCATTTGCACTTATCCTAGAAACCTTGGCTCTAGAGGTGGTTTTATTGTAAGTCTT
The DNA here is from genome assembly GCA_013400955.1 of Drymodes brunneopygia. NCBI lineage: Eukaryota > Metazoa > Chordata > Aves > Passeriformes > Petroicidae > Drymodes > Drymodes brunneopygia. Next base: position 299,731 of record VZTZ01001710.1, read on the forward strand.
GTTCTAATGGGACTGCCTGCATGAATGAGGAAACTCTGGAGACTTTTAAGGCCCTTACAAAGTTTTGAAAACAAACCCACCTTGTTTAGAATAGAGAAAAAGGCTTTTTTTTTCAGTGTATCGTGTTTACTTGCAATGTTCCACTATGTGTGATAAATTTAGTATCCTCTGGTTTGCTATTTTATTTTTTCTTAAACTCAAGATAACCTGAACTGTTTCTGTGGTGGTTTTTTTTTTTGGTTTGGTTTGGTTTTTTTTCAAAATACAGGAAGGAATTTTCAGAGGTGCTCAGCTTCAGAGTTTCAACCTGAAAGTGTGAATGGCTCTAGGCCCGTTGACAGTTCTGTAATATTAGAATTCTTAACTGAAATAAGGGCCTGGCTTTGCCACGTGTTGTAAAACAGGCTGTTACCACATGACTGAGCTTACAGTGCAGGAGTCAAGACAAAAGGAAGGGAACAGAACGAGGTACTGCTTCTTACAGGGAGAAGGACAGAAAGAAGGTCTGCTAAATGACAAATCAAAGCAGAAGACACAGCTCCATCCTGATTTCAGGGTTCAGAAGAATGACAGGTATTTTCAAGTAAAACAATAACAACCCTGTTGTCTGTATAAAGCTTAGAGCAGACATACTAAAAACTGACAGAAAAACTGAGAGGCTTTTATTTGAGTAACTCTTAGTGGAATTTTAACAAGTTCAGGGCAGTATTTGTAAACATTATCACTGCTGTATCTCAGTGCTTCAAAATGCTTTCTGACATGAACAGGTATTTTAAAGGGGGTAACTCTTCTCAAACAGCCACATATAATTACAGTTTCTGTTTGCTGGAAGGCTCTGTATGTGACTGCTCCTTCTGGAGAGAGCAGTGCTTCAGCACTGAGGGCATCGGCACCTTCACTGCCAAACAGAGAGAACATCATCGATCTCTCCCAGAGAAAAGCTCACTGCCTCTTTCTGGAGCTCTGCAGGCAAGATATTGCTTTTCTTTAATTCAGATCACATTAATATTAAAGCTCTAATTTTAGAAGTTCATAATAAATTTATGTTTGCGTATCATTCCAAAATTAAATTTTGCAAATTGACATTATTAATGTATTGTCTTTTGTTTTTTCTAGACGCTCTCACCCAGAAATTAAAATCCTTTAGTCGTTAGTGTTTTGTAGTACTATTTCATCTCTATTACTAAGTGAACTCTTAAGTAGTAATAAATGAACTTATTAAATAAATATAAATATATGCAGTTGCATTTTCTATATGCTAGGTATATTTCTTATTTTTAAGTAAACAAATACAAAAATACAAACTTTGTTTAGAATAATAGACTACATATTTCATCTTTTTCTCCAAATATGGTGGAGGAGGAAGTATCTCGAAAAAAGAAATTCAGTATTTAAAATATTTCTGGGGTTGTTAAATTTTTATATATACTTCTAGCATATGAATCAGGAAATTGCATTTTCCATTGTATTTAAATATGTTTTATGGTACAGATGAAAGTTGATACATTTTTACCACCTTAGTTTCCTTAGTAAATTAAAATGTTATTTGCTGGGGATTTTTTTTGCTTTTTGTTTGTTAGTTATTTGATAGTTATTTTTTTAAAGAATGGGGTTTTTTATAAACTAAAAGTTAGAATATATAGTTTTGATTAGTAGATCTCCCCAGGCAATCTGTTAATTAGAATTTACATTTGCAATTAATCATTTGACTGCATCTCAATTTCGAATGAAGTTTCTGAGAAAGAGCTTCCCTCAATACACATCCATGGCTAGCACAAGTACAGCATGGTATAAATATATAAATGCAGGGCATCAGCCATGTCTGATCAAAAGTTTATGCTCATGATCAGTATGTGTATGGGTTTTATATATTTATGGTCCTTAACAGGATATTTACTTCAGGAACCTAATCTGCTTTTCAAATTTTATTTAGGGTCCTGTTGGTGACTCCACCCATAGGTGAACTCAGTGTCTCAGCACCCAAATGGAATGGACATGCTGGCTGTGAAATGTTGCTGCAGCAAGGCGGCTCCTCAGAAATTACCAGAGACAAACAGGTGACTTTTCATCTTCTAGATGTGACAGAGGGAGGAAATACAGTTCCTGCTCCTCAGACTTTATGATAAAAGAAATGAGAAATTCCCACCACGTTCTCAGGGCAGTCTTAAGATGTATTTGGCCTTTTACCCTTTCCTTGGAAGTAATTTGTACTGTCACTGGCACTGGAGCAGGTCATTCAATGCACGGGTCATCACCCTTCCCCCAGAAATGGCAGTTTCCAGTGTTCCTAGAAGGCATCTTTGGGGGATTTCACAAAAACTAACTAGCTGGATTCTTTCAAGATACAGTAGGCAGGCACCCTGGAGATTGAATGTAATAAATCTGTCCTTAGGTGTGACTGAATGCATCTTCTTGACAGCTTGTGACCTGCTGCTGAAGTAACTTCAAAATGCTTCATTTCCTAAGGGAGACTCTACTTGCACTAATTCACAAAATTTTCTAGGTTAGGAAGAAAGACTCTGGTTGACAAAGGAGTCGGTGGCTGCTCAGTCTGTCTAATCTCCCCAGGCACAAATTAAGGTACTAGAGTATAACCTGACAGCTGAGAGTATATCAGTGAAAAGCTATTATCTTCCATTAAAAACAAAAAGACTGCACTGAATTTTACTTGTTTGTTCTTTCTATTCCCTGACTGAGGAAAAGAAGCATCTAATAAAACACTCAGTCACACCTAAAACTTAATGCCACACTTCATGGAAGATAGACACTGTGGTTTTCTTGTCCCCATGACATTTTGCCCTTAGACAAACATGCAGCAATGAGATAGAGAAGACATACAAGGTTATGAAAACAGCAGAAGCTGTAGCTTGAAGACATATGAAGGAGGAAAGAGAGAGCATTTGGCAATGAGAATAATAAAAAGTTCCAGCTGGCAAATACTAAAACATCCAGATATCTTGTTAGAGTTGGTATGAATTTATATTATATTGCATGGGAGAAGTCATGAGAGACTTGTGTGAGAAAGACTCAGATGGCACAACTGGAATGACTGCCAGTCATGACTGGAGGAAAAGCTGAGTACAAAAAGATCTTTTATAGGGAAGATTAATTCACTTTCAGGTGAAAGATGGTTGCATAAAAACATGATATAATTGCATAGAGGGGATAGATTGCATAGAGAGGAATAGCTGGATTTTAGTCTGGCAAGGAAAACAAAGGTGTCAGCTGACAAACAGTAATAATAACTGTGATGGTTCACTATGACCTTCATGCCAACAGTTACTGGGCTGCACCATCAAATGGAAAAAAACCAAACCCACATCATTTCAATATATAAAGGAGACAGAAAGCATATGAGTAACTTTACACATACACGTAGTTGCTCCAAATTCAAATGGAATTACTCATGTGAATAAAACCAGTGATATGCATGAGCCTGCACAATGTAGCCTAGATACCAAGCAAAAGAAGGACCAACTCTTTTGTCAGAAGCCTGAAAAAATGTTTTGCAAGCTGTTTTCATATTCAGACTCCAAATGACAGGGTCCATTCTGGACCGGAGTCCAGCCTTCTGAAAAATTCTCACTCCCAGCTGACATGGTCCAGTATTCATCCCAAGCCAGATGCACTTTGACTTGGGTTTTGGATGGTTGCATTTCTTTGTCTTTTGCTCGGTAGAAGGCACTTTGTGCTTTATTCTCTTTGACTGTGGAAAAGGGAATGAGCAAGAGGAATGTGGTGAATCTACTAAATTGGAAGCAGGCAGCAAGAGCTCTGGCAATCCCTACCACAGACCTCCTGCGCAGCATCGCGGAAGCGGCAGGTCCCTGTCCCCAGCGGTCTCCTGGCTGCTGAGCTCTGGCGGCGCTTCCTTCCTTTCATGCGCTTTGTTTCCTTTCGTACCTTTGGGTGAAAGCGACTCTGTGCACAGGTGCACACAGCTGTACCACAGCTGTACCACAGCTGTCCGGCGGTACCGCGGTGTGCCCGGCCCGGCTGTGCCGGCGTTCCCCGGGATGCTGGGTGTGCAGGAGCGCTGCTCAGCGCCCTCACCGCCTTCCCTCCGCGCCCCTTCCCCGCCCGGAGCTGCGGCGCTGCCCCTCGGCGGGCCCCGGGCCGGCTCTGGCCGCTGCAGGTGCCCCCGCCCGCGGGCAGGCCCCACCGCCCTCTCCTCTGCTCCCCACCACGGCTNATATCCCTGCCCGGGACACGGCCGGGGGGCTGAGCCGGGGATGCGCGGGGTGGTGCGGGCTGTGTTCCTTGCGGGAGGATCGCCTCGCAATCGTGCACTGCCGTTAGCCATGGGGAAAGTGCAGTATCTCGTTTCTGGCCTGAATGCAGCCAGAAACAAACATCTCTGTTACTTTTGGGGGTTTTTCAGTGGTAGCGGCAGTGGGAAGGGGCAGGACGGAGAGCGGTGTTTGTTGGTGTGCTCTGTTCCAAGCCCTTTTAAGTCAGCGTTTAGCCCAAAGATCGCTCTGCACGCTTTTCACTGAGCCGCAGCCCCAGCGCTTGCTTGGACTTGTGTCCTTGGCTTTCTGTTTAGCTGCCACCGGCTCGCTTTTCCCCCCGTTTCTCGTTTACAGCTACATAAGGCTTCAGAAAACAGGAATGAAACTCCCCCACCCACACGTGCCTCTATTTTCCATGCTGACATATTTCCCGGCTTTGGGGCGGAGGCTACTGCTTTCTCCTTAGTGTTGTTCCTTAAAAAGAGAAAGAGCATAATTGCTTTTTAGGTAGCTGCAAGTGAAAGCCAACAGATAGACCCAGTCCATAGCAATGCAAAGCATGTGGTCTGGACTATATAAATATATTAATACATTTGATTTTAGTACATTAAGTATAACATATCCAAGTGTAGTACTGATGTGTGCTTCTGAATTTTTTCATGCTAGAAGTTGGGTGTTATTGAGAGGCCAGTTCAGAGCTACAGTGCAGCACTTTCTCCAGCCTTAATTGTGTTCTCCTAGGAATTAAAAAAAACACCAACAACCTTTCAACAAAACCCAAACCCCAAAACAAACCCACACATATTTCATAAAAAGAACTCTGAGATCATTAGCTAACATTTGGAAGTCCCTCAAATTAACATGCATGAAGGACTGTGGCCAAACTCCCACTGGCTCCCATAAAAGCAGTAATCAGTCCTTCAAGTAAGATTCTCCACAAAATAACACCCAGAAGCCCCTGCAGAAAGGATTGCCAATCTCACCATCTGACTAGATTAAAAACAGCAGTAACAATGTGATAATTGACAGAAGAAACTTCCCTGACAAGGAATGAATCAGTGTTTATTTTTAGCCTTTCTCCCAAAATGCTTTATTTAAATGAAAGATTAGCTAATTATTTCCGTCGTTGCATTGTCCACACTAGAGACAGGAGGTGGCAGATCTTCACTTGTCTTTGGCTCTTCCTTTGAGGACTGCACCCTGGAAGGGTGAGATTTTGCCAGTTGTCTTTTCATTTCTAGTCTGATCAAAGATGAACAGTAGGAAAGTTTCACTAAATTTAGACACCCCCCCAATCAATTTTTTTTTCCTGCATAGAAAGCCTCAGCAAAGGTGTCAGAAAATGTAAATTGTGATTGTGTCCATATCCCACCTTTTCTCCAAAGCTTCTCTTGCCAGCAAGTCATTATTCATCCTGTTGCTGCAACTGCCCACTGCAGCCTTTTGCACTGACAGAGGACTTGCATTCCAAGAAGAGAATTTCCTTTCCCCATGCACAGGAGTCAGCAGTAAAATTTTATCTAAGAGAAAGCAGCTTACCTAAGCAAAGACTGGCTAAACATTTATTTTATTGGACAAATGTGAGGAAACTACTGATCCCACAGACACCATGTAATATCTGTGTTTCTGATAATAAGCATTTGGATTCTGCTTTATTTTAAAGGGAGGACTTATTTTTTCTGAATTTTTTTTCTTTTGACTTTTTTCTGTTTTTTTTTTTTTTTTTAATTTTGAATGAATTGTGGATTGCAGCATGGGTTTCATAAGCAGAAAATGAATCAAACTGCTTTGAAAATGTCTGAGGATACTTTTTTTTGTTCTTGACTTACCTGCTATGGAACTAAGACACATAAATGACTCATTGTTTCATTCCACCACATATCTATAATATGATGATTGCTACAAAGCACACAAAGAGCTGATTTTCCAGTCTTTCACTTTCCTTGTCTCAAAGCAATTGTACCATACTAAATTCATAAGTTAATCACATTAGTTTTAGTCCTGGGGAATGAGTCTCATTTTCAGCATTTGAGTCTTCATCCTTCAATGCAAAATGTTTGTGCATATTTTCTTTTCCACTTGTTAATATTTCATATCATTTTGAATATGACTACTTAGGCTAGACTAATCCTAGGTAAAATATTTTATTTTACTAACTTAGTGTATACTTTGTCATTCTTGAACAGAGTGAAATGTGAAGTAGAAGTAAATGATCATAAAAATAATGAGAAATTCTCAGTTTTGTGTGCACCCCACTGATCTCTTTCAGAAATTAGAGGGAGAAACTCCACTGTTGTTTCACTCTTAGGAGCAGCCTGAACCTTCTGCATTTCATTTCACATGTTACTGTGAGAGATGTATTGAAATGGAATTTTACCTAGGAAGAAAAGTATTGTTTTTCCTGTTCCTGCATCTTCTAAAGAGCCCTGTCAGAAACAGCTGCTCATTGGGATGAGCTCTGCTGTGCAAGTATTAACAGCAGTGGTGCCTCCACAACCCCAGATAACTCAATTCCTGTTTAGAAGGGAGATCCCTGTTATGGTAATGGGAACATTGTATGAAATTATTTAATCTGTGAGCAATCAGGCCAAACAAATCCATTAATCATTCAGAATCATTCATAAACATCTGCATTGCCAGAGATACAGCTAACTACAAAGGTAAACATTACAGATGGGGGGAGGGTGAAACAGAGAATAAGGTTGATCAGTACAACTGGCATGAAATACATGGGGTTTTAACCAGAATTTATTTTATTGGCTATGGGCCAAGTCCAAAAAATAAGTGTTTAAAACAGAATTTGAGCTCCTAAATCTAAAACAGAGATGGTGGAAAACCCCAGTGAGCTGTGTCTGACCTTGCATCACACCTAAATTCCCAAACCATGTTTCCTGTTTATACATAAGCTATATTCTGCTGTATAGAGCCTCTCTGTGTGCCCAGATCTGCACCAGTTCTACAGGGATAAGCAGCTTGGCACTCTTTCATATCTCAGCTCAATCAGGAACTACAAACTTCGTGTTGCTTCATTCAGTTCCCCAGAGAGGCTCAGTTCAAGAGGTGATCTCCAAACCCCTCTAAAAGATGCCAGTCAGGCCAAGTCTTCAAAACTGCAGCTGTTTCTATTTCCTCTAGAAGACATTTCTGTGATCTAGAGCAGGTAAAGTGTTTATGCAGGAAGTGGGAGGTCTGAGTTCAGGGCCTGTTCTTTGCAGATCAGATACCAGTGGCCGTATTGATGTCTGGGTGTGTAAGTGTTCACATGAAATCAGCCTCAAAGCTTCATCACTCACAGTCTCAGCTCCATCCCCTGCACGGGGCACTCCAGAGCAGGTGAAGCTCTGTACAAGGATGCTTAAATGAGCACTGATGTGTTCCTCTCAGATCTGACTGGTGCCGTGCCAGCAGAGAGGGCTGAAAAGTGGCTGAGATGCAGCGTTAGGATGGTGGTGGTGCCTCTGAGGGTAGCTGTGCTAGGGACCTCCCCCTTCTGCACGTTCCTGCTCGTAAGGAAGCAAAAATCTACATTCGTTGTCTAAACTACTTCAGTATGGAAAGTTGATTTTTTTTTTTTTAAGAGGTAAGTTACTAATTTTTAACAGAAATGTTCCTCTCTACCTAGCAATAGCTACTCAGGAGTTTGAATTTGCAGTTAACAGGTTGGTGGGTGTAAGCAGAACCGGCTGCTGGTCAACTCTCCGGGAATGCCTTCAGCGAATACAGGTTTGGGAATTACCACTGGATGGCAATCTTGTGCCACAGAGGCTGTAACCACGTGTGATTTTATTTGGCTGCAAACGTAGACATCTTTAAAAGACTGAGAACCAAATCCACTGCTTCCAAATACCATCATAAATTTAGAGTGACTCCATGTAAGGCATTTAGTTAAATTTAGAATTGCACCAGCATAGCTGGGACAAGAATATGAACCAGATGTTGAGAAGTGATATTTTGACTGTTAATTCAATCGATAATGTTTTGGACAATTTATGAGACTTAAATACAAGGAGCAGGAACAGAGGCTCTGGCCATGAAAGACCAAGAGCACCCAGCATCAGTTCTTCTGTATTGTTACAATCTACACTAAATTCTAATCACTGACCTTTAATGCCTTGTTACATGCCAGTGGTTTTACTCTTAAGGCTGCTATATTATACACAGTGTTCTTTAAAGGTACAAGAAAGTTGTACTATGGCTGCCTTAAAACAAGAAATTACCTTAGTTCTGCAAGTCAACATTTGAAGTCTCTGTTTTAAGGTTTCCAGTATATAGATTTTAAATGTTTTGAGAGTGTTTCAATCCTCTCTAATCCCAAATATTATGCTTTTGTTTTGAAATATTTGAAAAATGGGTCTTTTTTTTTTTCCACATATAATAATAATTTTGTGAAAGTCAACATTTTTTTTCAGAAAGTATTTAGGTTGTTTGAAAAGGAATCAGTTTTGGACTAAATCTGCATTGTTAAAAAGTGGTGATTGTTTCAGCTGTCTAGTGGCATAGAATCCTATTCACAATAACTTTTTAGTAAAGATAACCCATTTGGTTTAATGTTCTCTGTACTTGTTGTGAATCAACAATGGGGTGTATGGGAAATTTCTGCAAGTACATTTGAACATTAGGGAAATACCTTCCTTAAATTTGTGTTTCTGCTCCTTTTCTGTTGGTACAGGTGGTGACACGTCTCTCCCATTAAGAGTTTCAGTTCCCCAGCCCCAAACTGCACAGTACTCTAAAGATTAGGAATATCTGACAAGTTCAAGAGCTCCTTCAGTAAAGTTGTCTTCTGTACCTTCACTTTCACCAAAACTATCACGAGAGCTGGTAACCAATTTAAGCTGAGGTTTCCTATTTTGGGGCTTGTAGCATATCTCTGGTTTCAGCCAGGGAAGGAAGTGCTCAGAGTGTTTTATCACAGCCAGATCTTGTGATTTACTTGGCAGAACTGGAATAAGGAAACTGTAAATATGGGCTAAAGCTTATTCTTGGGAAATGCACAGTTCCACGGACTTGGGATCTTTAATGAATATTTTTGGTTATCATTTGCTGTCACTTCAGTTCTCTATTTGTAGTATGAGAATAATAACCCACAAATTCTGTGATGCTTGACAGAAGAGCTCCTTTCATGTGCTAAAGATACTCAGAGGCAAACCTGACAGGCTCAGGGTAAGAGTGTTTCAGCACACCTTTCCTTCCCTCCCTGGTTTTTAATTCTAAATTAAGAATTGACTGTAATGGCTGAATAATACAGGGAATAGGATGGAAACTATTGTCCTCTCACATTTCTGCCCTTCCATCTTTACACTTGATGCTGGGACTTAGAGCATTCCCAGTTGACAGGATAGTCTGCAATTCCCCTATACAGAACCTATGTCTCACCCACTTTGGTTTATGTACTCTTGCCATTCACTGAATAGCTGATAGTTAACTTAAATTTTAAAATCTATTTTATGGCAATTCCCCAGGGCTATGTTCTTGTTTGTGGTTTCTATGTAGATGTTGGTAGTTGAGAGAGATGCTCTCAAGGAAAAGTTACAAGCTCTGGGTAGCACAGGTGGAGAACCAAGATCCAGGGAAATCAAGTGATTTGCCCAAGGTCACATGCAAGTTTTGTGGCAGTGTTAATCTACCTGATGTGATTGTCTAAGGCATATAGGCACCAATGCATATTTAGGTGCATGTATCAGCCACAGGAATGCTAAAGTGGAGAAGTTAGTTTGGGAAAATAAAGGAGAAAATAAAGAATAAGAGGCATGCTTTGTACTACTTGAAGACTTGCAAGAAATTTCTGCTTTGAATACTTTGGAAATAGATAAACTCTTGAGATCTGCATTTTAAAATGTTGTTTCAAGCTGGAATAGCATCTGTTAAATGTAGTTAAGAAACATCTGTTTTTCCATTCCTGGAATCCTGAGCTGAGGCAGCCGTTTTCCTGTCAGCTCTGCTGTGGAGCAAAATTGGTTCAATAGGTCATTCTGTTCTCTCCATTTCTCAGTTCTCAGTTTCCTATTAAAAAGATGGCCAACATCATGAGTAAGCAGGAGGGGAAAGGAGATTCTGTGTAATGTGTGTATTGGCCCATGAAAAAAAAAATCCATTTAGCTTCAGACTGAGTTAGATAACTGGTGAGAGCAGAGCTATTAAGCATTGGAAAGAACACAAGGGATTATGTGGAGCTGTAAGATTTATTAGCCCTCAAATAGTTTATCTTTCATCAGTGGAAATAACAGTCTGATACAAATCCCTCTGAAAACAAAACAACATTTCACATTGATGGCCACTGGGCTCTGGATTTGATCCTCTCTGGTATTGCTGATAGATGACCTGGTGCAAACTGGTCACCAGTACACAATAGATTGGTTGCAAGACTGTTGTTAACTCTGATCTGAACAGCTCCAGACTGGGTGCAGCAATTGAAGGGCCAGCAATGGTTGTATTTAACCATCTTTTCCACCATCATTCACTCCAGTGGAGTCAATCTGAGAACAGCTGGGAGGGAGAATCAGAAGAAGAGTTCAAAGGCCTCCTGTAGAGAAGACCAAAAGCATATTATATAGGTTTTAGTTCTTACACTCCCAGCTCTCTGTGCTTTGACAATGCCTTGGACAAACAAATACATTCTTGAGAACTGCATATATTTTTCCCTTCATCTTTTAAGAACAGGATCAAGACTCATAAAGGCATTTAGTTGCTTATGCTCTCCCTGAAATCATCAGGCGTTAAAAGCATGAATAACATTGAGATCGTGCACCATGATCTGATATTTAATTAGCAATGAAAATCTGCATCATTCAGTCAGTGGCATTAAAATTAGGTAACAAATACACTGAGTTGGCAGAACCCTCTATATGTATCCTTCCTGAAAAATGACAGCATCTTTGTTCTGAAAACAACTGGAAAAGGACGTGTTGTGACCTTCTATCATGAATACTTTGGTGACGTAAAAAAGCCAACAGGCAATTGGCGTCCTGTTTCTTATATGGATATCATTTGCCATCACTCACATGACTTAAAAAGCAAAACTAATCCAGAGAAAGGGTTTCTTCATTTTTTTTCTTAGATGTGACCTTTCCTTTCCTCTTCGTGAATTTAAAATACCATGGAAGTGAGTCCTAATCTGAGGAAGAGTTTCCAAAACAGAACTGGAGATGCAGCACTTTCTGTGACAGGGTCTTGCAAAGTGCTGATGGTATAAATTAACTGATGGGGGTCAGGAAACTTGCGAAAGGCAGATAGGGTGCAGGAAGGGAAAAGGGAGTTGTACAACTTGTGGGCTGTTGCAAGCAGCTTCCTGACACTATTTACTTGGTGAAACGTTTTGTTTCCTCCAGAGCAGTGTTTGACTTTGCTTTTGTCATTGCCACTGTAAGTCAAATGCTGTTATTTGTGTCATGTCTGGCTTACATTGCCCAGCATTCACAGTCTGATACTGACGTGACCATTCCCTGGCTAGACTGGAGTCACCTAAATCTACGTGGTGATGTGGTCCTTCCAAATCCCAACTAGACTACAGACAAATGTCTGCTTTCATTAAATAAGATCTGGTCTGACTGCCAAGAGAGACTGTGCCATTCTACTTCATGAATGGTAAAAAAGTCAATAATAACGTGTGTAGGGAAATATATGCTGTTGTCAATGTATAGTTTGGAATGGAATGATGCAGTTTACTCTGTGATCCCTAGATTCCAGTCTATTTTCCTCAATGCTATCTTCTTCTGCTTTCTTCAGTCTCATGTGATTTTTGTATTTTCCATATATGCACTTCCTTGTGCAAGGGGAGGCTCAGATTGAATATTAGGAATTTCTTCACTGAATGAGTTGCTAAATTGGAGCAGTCTGCCCAGGGAAATGGTGGACTCACCATCCCTGGAAATGTTCAAAAAACTGGTAGGCATGGCACTTTTTGATGTGGTTTAGTGGGCATGGTCACACTTGTTCGATGGCTGAACTTTATGATCTTGGAGGCTTTTTCCAACCTTGATAACTCTTGATTTTGTACATGGTCTAAACAGAGTTAGTGTTGTTGTCTGTTTGGGACACCAATATCTGGGAGTGCTGTGACCTACAGAATCACACTCAGTGGTAATTCAAACGACCAGCCCCTGTTACAGAAATCTGCATGATGTGAACACAAATGTGCTTCTGCACTGCTTGAGTCCCTCCTCAGTCCCGCTTTTCCTCATGGATTGTCTCCCACCGGGAGGTTTCCGTAGGAACGAGGGACATCTAGTGGCTCCACAGAACATAGCAAAGGAAGATGTTCTGCCCCAAAAGGCACGTTGCTGGGCAAAGGAGATAGTTCAGTGAAAATTCAGCAATTTAGCTAAAAACCGTCTCAATGGTTGACATGTGATTTTAATATAGGTAGTTGCTTTAGCTAAGAGCCAAATAATATGCCATGAATTTTATTTTTGTGTTTCTATCTTCTTTGAAAAGGTGAGCTGGCTTTGAAACTTACACAGGTTAAATGCATTTGGTACCTAATTTCAGGAGGACAGAACATCCTCTTGCAATGGAGAGGCTGGGATGCAGGATATGTGGATAAGAAACAGAAGCAAATCACACAACACAGCCATATACATTTTTTTGATCCCCCAAATGAAGACATTTATTTTATTCATGGCAATTCAGGATGTGATTAATTAGACTAGGTGATACCTGATAGATTTCAATGACAAGGACTAAATGTGAAGAGCAGTTAAATGGAACCTTTTCTTTCTCTGCCATGTGTTTCCTATTTTAATACTTAAATAATGAGTTTCTTTAACAAGTAACCCACTTTGAGTCATGTTTTCCTCCCTCCCTTTTGTTCTTATCCTGACCAGTAACTGCTTGTCATCCCAATAGCTTTTATTACGAGAGATGAGGTGCACTTAAGCAAAAATATCTGCACTGAATTATAGATTGGTTTTGGATTGAGAGCCCATTTGTCCTAGGTTTCCCATTCTGTCTTTTTCTAGTCTGTACTAAAAATCTGGATGGGAGAAGTCTATTTTGATGCTCAGACCAGAGCAGTGCTTGACCCCTCAACCTGCAATAACTAAAACTGAGGAACCAATGTCAGGCAGTCAAGGGTGTCATCTCTGAATGTGTCTTGTTCCCATCCTAACCCCACCAAAAACCAAATTCCAGTGATGCAGGCAGAGCTGGAGTATTTTGGCTGGGGCATATGACTAAAGAAGGCAGCCTACATATAAAGAGGGAGGCTTCTCTGCAAATGAGAGCAAATCATTGCCAAATATTAAGACAGATAATCTGCAGAGAGCAACAGGAGGCATTCTGTCTCACCTGAAATGCTGATAAAACCTGGAAGCCACCAGAGTGAGAGTAGACTGAGAAAAGACGAATCACTTGTTATTTTGCAAAGATGTGTAGCTTGGGAACTTTTTTTTAAGAGTAAGGAGTGATGATAAAGAAAATACTTTGCTAACCAAGAGGATTTTTTCTTCCCTTTCCCCTCTAAACAGGCTAAACTAGAGGCTTGTAGGCCTTGATAGTTAAGCTAAGGAATTCGTGAATAAGTAAGCAAAGGGCTCTCCCAGCCCGGCTCCATGTGGAGCCCCTCTGAAGAGCCTCTGCTGGGCATCAGGGAGGTATTCTCAGCCCACGTGTGTGCCATTAAAATGATATAGGAACAGTTACTTCAAAGTTGCTCAGATTGCATTAGGAGCTTGGAACACAGAAACTGGGTCCAGTGGTTCAGGCTGGTGTTGCTGGGGGTTATTATTGGTTATTGTTTCATCAAGATATGCTGGAAGCAGGAATTATTAATGTCCTACAATTAATAAGCAGTGGAGAGAATATGGCAACAGAATTATCTTATTAAGATTATTAAAATATTTCTTTATAGTAAGACATTAGCAGCCTTTATTTATGTGATCGAATTTGCAGGTTTTAAACTCCTGAGATTTTAAGTGAACCAAGAGGCACAAAGTTATGTTGTTGATGTCCCATTTATCTCCAGATTTGTTTCAACAATAGTTCTTTGCAGAGAAAAGTTGCTGTGAAGAGAGCTTTGAAAGGAGGTTTCTGTTTGGATCTCCAGTGAAGGCTACATTTAGGATATGAACATGGATATATCATGTCGCTGGCAACATTCAAACTACTATTAGGAGAATGTGAGCTGAAATTGATTTAGCTGGCAAATAATTATTTCTATTTCAGAAACTTCTGAGAAAGAATAGCAAAGCCAATGTACACCTGACCATATATATGAACTATCCTGATGCAAGTGTGGTCAATGACCAGAATGAAGAAAAAGAAGCAGACTTGCTTTTTAATGAATATTTATTCAATGAGAACTTCTTAAATCTCTACTTACCTTTACCACTGTGAGATACTGGTTACCACATTACCACTTTACTGATTAATAGGGTAGTACAAAATGAACCTAGAGTTATATGAGTTTTAGAGTGAATAATTTTCCTTGTGAAAAGATCTAGGAAAAATTAACAGGCCTGTACTGACCCCAGATTAGGTGAAAAGAGCATGTTTTGGGGAAAGACTGGAGTGTGCCTTGGACAGATTGTGAGCAGAAAGGGTAAATGGGAGAGCTGAGACTCAGCACCTGACATCCTTCACGTGTAAGGTCTGTCACAATGCTGGAAATCAGCCTAGGACTCCTCTGCTCGCTCTTCTGTTGATGCTGGAGTGCCAACAGCAAAAAAGCTGTGACTCCTCCACTCAGGCTTCCAGTTCTGCTGCCCTGGTGCTTTGCCCCTGGCCCTGTGCAGGGATGGGTACATATTTACTGACTAGTACAGGCACACACAAATTTCCATTGACTAATCTTCCTCTGGCAGGGTGAGTCATTGTATAGGAAAGGTTGTTTCTGCTTGTTCTTTGTTCAGATTGAATCCAGCCAGAGCTCCAGAAAGGCCAGGCCAGTACCTTCAACACCTATGACCATGTCTGCTCTCCCATGGTAATGGAGGGAAGCTTTGAGAGATGTCTGTAGCTTCAAGCTTTCTGAAGGGAAAGATCTTCCTTGGAAACTACTTTGAAAGGAGCTGGCAAAGTTCCTGGTAAGAACTTAGCCTTTTCTCTATCTGTCAAAACAAGGCATAATCCTTCCCTGCTTCACAACAGTCTTGGGAGGCATCATCAGTTAACATGTTTACATCACTAAAAATGATTTCCTATTATAAATCACCTAGGTTTTGGTTCTTAGGAACACAAACTCATCTCACCCTTCTTAAAGATCTTCTCCCACTTTTCACACATCTATATTCTTCTTTGCATTCTGCTACTGCAAAGTGCAATTGCTGCTATCATTGCTTTTATACACCCAAGAGCAGTTTTAACAATCACACTGTGTTTTCTTGAACAATTAAATAATCTGCAAAAGAAAATAATTCTTCAATTTCTGTTCTCCTTTTTGGCAGTATTGGAAAATGTTTTCTACCTCATATTGCTCACTACTAAAATTTCTCATCACTGCTCCAGCTCATTGGTATTGTTATGAAGAAGAATATCTGCATATATTTACAAGGCATTTTTTAGTCCAGCAGTCTTTAAGAGAATTAACTGATTGAAACTAGAATTATCTATAAACAATCTCCTGTATAAATATTATGTGTTGTCTATGTTTGCATATTGCAGGACCTGTTTGTCTTTCTTCAGAATGGCAACTTTCTCTGGAACAGAACAGCAGCAGACCAAAAGATCAGCACTGCTTTAAATGTGAAGTGTACTATCCAACTGGAATTGCACAGGGAGCCAAGAGAGCAAAATGCTCTGGAAGCTCCTGCAATCAACTTCATGCCAGAACTGGCAAGATATTTTTAGCTATGACACACTCTTGAAGATTTATTTAGGGTTGTAAGAGGTACCCAAATCTGGGGGTGGTGACCACTTCAGTTTGGTCCTGCCTTGTCATCATCCAAGTTCTCCTCCCACACACAACCTTGCCTGACCTGTGAAGCAGTCCTTGCTTTTCTCCCTCACTGCCATGATTCCTTTTACTCCTGCTCATCACTGTCTCTCCTACTATAAATGTAAAAATCTTGGCTTTTCCTCATTTCCCCATACTATAAATCCCTTCCACCTCTTTCCCAAGCTTGAAATTACTTCCCTATCTAGGTTTTCTACCAGATGTTGTATGTTAGTGTAAGAAAACCTCCCAGCCTTATATATGTACAGAGGAACATGGATTACACTTCATATAGACTTCACAGTGAGAGTGGTCAAACCCTTAAGCAAGATGCCCAGGGAGACTGGAATGTCCACCCTTGGAGATATTCACACCTGGACCAGGCAAAGTGCTAAGCAACCTGACCTAACTTTGACGCTCTGTTTTGAGTGGGTAAAGGATGAGGTAATCTCCAGTGGTTCCTTTTAATAAAAGTTATTTCAGAATTCTAATTAAATCTTGAAGAAAAAAAGGAAGAGGAAGAACACAAGAATGTAAGAAAAATTTGGATTTCTGGCAAGAAGCAAAAGGAATACAACAAAACAAAACAGCTGTGCACAGTTATCCTGCTTTTCATGCTCACACTGAAGTAAATCAGGATGCAGAGATGTTAAAATCAGGGAGAACCAAGAAGAGAATGAACACCAGCATGTTTGTGGTTAACCAAGGCTTACTTCATCTGTTTGACCTCAAAGCCTGGTTAGAAATGTATGTTGTCTTCAGAATATCCTCCTCTGGCACCATCTGTTTGATTTCCTGCAGATTCAGATAGGAGCATGATGCAGGCAGTACCCAGCTCCTCAGAGCTTGGGCTGAGCAGTGACCCAAGTGCTGCAGCCAGATGTTCACTGGAGATGAACCCTCTTGGGGCCACAGAGGAGCACACCAGAGGTGCCCCTGCCCCTTTCATGGCAAGCAGCAGTTCCAGCTCCCTCATCTTATGAATGCTTAGAAGTATGGTTTGCAGTCCAGTGTATGAATACATGAAATGTCCGAATCAAATCCAGAGCTGTGACAAGCCTTTGCTGTTTTAGGAAATCTTCTCAAATCCAGGTGATCATCTATATAGGTTTTATAGTACTACTAAAGATCAAGGTGAGAGCAGAGAAACGAAATATACAGGTAAACTGTATCACAGACTTTTTAGAAGGATTTCCCCAATTCTACAAAAATTAATGTATTAGTGATCCTAAGTCACACTCCTCCAACTCATAAACAATTTGAGAAGTCGCTGCCCCTTACTAAACAGAACAACTCTAGATCCTTCATTCAAGTAGTTAAAAAATCCCCAGAATCTTTATGAAGAAAATGGTTCTGTGCTCTGGTATATTTTACTACTGTTGCTGGTTTATTTGGGAGATGCATCATCGCTGGATAAATGAGCATTGATAATAACAGCATCTGTTTAATAAATATTATATTATAAAGTATTGTTCTTCCCCTCTCCTCTTAAATAGAACAAGTTCCTGAAATTGAAAGGCCAGTAACAAAAGGCACAAGTAGAACAAGAAATCTGGCAGCAAAATATTTCTTCTTTAACAATAGAGCTGCAAGAGCAACACCCTGTTGTGCAGCTCAGTAGAAGGGTACTGACAAATACTGAAACATAAAATGCCTGATCCCTAAACTGATTTAATATGAAAAGGTTCCTCCAAATCCAAGCCATTAAAGTAAAAGCCAATACAAGAGCTTGAAAATTATGATAAACTATAATATATCACTCATGGGTGGCCTTAATGCTGAGTCTGGGATGAATTGCATTTAAAAATCACTGGAAATTTTTAATACAAAAAGAAAAAATTTGAAAGGCAAGCACAATGAGTGCCATAACAGAGAATGCGGCAATTCCTAACACAGCATAGAAATGTTACATGCTTGAAATCTGGGCCAAATTTTCCTCAGAGTGTGTTGTATGGATTTATAACAGAAACAAAATTATCCCGATCTTGAAAGAAAAATGAGTGGCTTATTAGACCAATTGATAAAGCTGGAAAGGACAGAGAAGCTTCCAGGCATGCAAATGCTGCTTTGGATCTGAAATAAAACCAGAAAACTTCAAAGATAAATCCAGGTAAAGAACAATTGTGCTAAGTTAGGACATCTGCTTAGCTTCAAATATTTATTAATTCTTTTGTAAAGGCTGTAGACAATGACCTGGTAAATAAATTTATAGTAGTATATCCCTGCAAATGGATTATTATTTCTGAAGCAGACTTTCAATTAAAAAAGGATCTAAGGAGTAAAACTTAATGCTGCCAATCTGCACAAAATCACTTTGACTTTCCAGGAGGTTTAAAAACGTGTTTGCTTACGTCGCTTTAGAAAATATTAATTGGATTCCTGAATCACTTCAGATGCTTTAGAAGATTTGGTTTTGCTGAGAAAGGCAATAAACAAGTCAGGATACTGCCAAGGAGTGGATACACGTGGGTCCCTGTTGCTCACACAGACCCAGCTGTGTTGGGCTGGGTACATTTCCCTCAACAGAGCTGGTAACAAGCTGGAAGCTTGAGATCTGACACAGGCAGCAGCAGGCATTGCTCTGAGGTGGCTCAGTTGTTATAGGTCTCTTAGGCTAGTCCTACTAATGATGCAAACATAGTTTTCTAAGTTTGTAATTTTTATTTATTGAAACTTTTCACTGGAAAGGGTAGGAAAGATGAATTAGAGAAGTAATTTTCTCTTATTGGCCATATAGGATTTTGAAGCTGTTACTTTTTTTAATTATCTACAACAGTTTCCTTGTTTTTAGAATGAGTGCATGATATCATATCCTGAGCCCTTCCCCTTGTAGCTTTCTGAGGCACTAGGAGGAGTCCAGCTACAGCCATCATGTGGATTGGTCTGTAAAACTGTAGTGGAGCTCCTTCTGCCACCTCCTGCCTGCCTAATTCATACTCCTTAAGAAACTGCTGCTGTGGATGAACGACCCTTTAAGCACAGTGAGTATCAGCTGAGAAAGCAACCAATTCATCCAGCTTGTAAAGTTGCATCAGACAACAATCACTGCTCTGTGTATTTACATTTATGTGCAGTTTGGGACACAAAAGTAAAAGGAAAACTTGCAGTCAGTATTTGACACTGAAGTGGAGAAGAGAAGGGAGTTCCCTGGCCCAGCCGGGCTGACAAAAGGAACAGCAGCAACATAGGAGGCTCTCGGGGTGTAGAGGGCAGATTAAAGGTGTGGGCTAGGTGTAGAAAAGGGCCAAGGTACAAGTACTGTGCCAGGCAACATACCTATTTGCTGTGGATGGACAGACAGACAGCAAAAAAACAGCTGCTGAAATGTATGTACCAGCAGCTGTGCCCAAGCACATGGTATTGTATTAATGCTGGGTGACAAGCACTTCTTGTTTATTCTTAATCTGGTTTCATATAAGGAATGTAGTAGTACTAGCTAGTAATAAGCAAAATAAAAGGAGAATAAAAGAAAGAGTTGTCTTCAGTAATATTCACTCATCCCTAAAGCATGCAGGCCAAGTACACATTCACAGTGAGTCATTGACTCTTTTTATTATAACTATAACCCGTGGTGGTGTTACTGCTGCATTTTTCCATCTTGGCCTGTAGCTCTGAAATGCAGAGCTAAAGGCTCTGCTAGTCTCGATGGAGGGCTTAAGGTTTTGTCTAGATGTTTCTGACATGCTAATTTAGTAGAAACCAGGTAAATATATCAATAATATGATTATGATTTGTGATTATATTTAATATATGTATAAGGTAGTATGATCCACGTTTCACAGCATAAAGAATGTTATAATGAAAGTAAATAAATGACATGCATTTATATTTACCAAATGATATTGTAGAACTTATTTGTTAACCTAGAAGGTTGCTTTTGAAAGGATAGAGCATCTGCATTTTCCTGTGTCTGTTGTCCTTGTAGAATACCAAACACTACTTCATTCCAAGGAATGAAAGGACTTATGGACCTTTACATAAAGGCCTCAGTCTAGGATTAGATGGAACCAACAGAAAGCAGCTGTGATATTTTTGTGAAAGCTTAAGATAACAATAACTGTCTTCAAAAAAGTCTTTGGTGACATGAGCAACTATACAGGAAACACATAACCTTTGCATATGTCATTGATCGCATTACTTTGTGTTTTTAATTTGCTCACTGTGGTTTGGATCAGCTGTGTGACCATGAGTTCAGTAAAAGCTCTGGTTTAGAAAAACATTATTTCCTTTCTCTGGATTTAAATCACTGCCATTCGCTTCCATTAGATGTAAACTTGCTTATACATCATGGAAAAAACTCACCTTAGTATTTCAATAGTGTGATCTACTGAAGAATAATTATATCTTTTTATTCCCACTTATAGTTTGGTCTGTCTAGTTTGTGGCTCTGCTTTTTTTTCCATTTATAAACTTATTTCAAGGGTTTGACTCACAGTTTTAGAAGTCTAGAATATGTGATGTCAGGCCACTAGGTTGGCCACTTGCCCTAGATGAAGCCATGCTGAATATCTCAAACCTTCTCCCGGTCCCAGATGTCCTTTCCTGATTTCATATGCCTGGCTATTGAGAGCTCTTGCTCTCTATGGAAGGTGTCCAGGCCTGCCAGCTCTGTTCTGCTCCCTTTTCTCTGAGGGCAGTTTATCAGGGGCTCCGATTGCTAACTCCTTGAAGAGCTGGAATTTTGCTTTACTAAGATTCAGGGGCCTGACTTTACTCTCCACCTAACCCATATCCCTGGGGACTGCAAACTCCACCAGTGCATGATCATAGCAGCCCAGGCTGCTGCCAATACTGATGTCACCAATTAGCTCACTTGTGTTGGTGACCAACAGGTCCTGTAGTTAATTATTTTGTTGTTATGCTTAAGAAATCCAAAGGTAAAAGAGATGCGAATTTACTTTATAGAAACTACCTAATTCTGCTCTTGTATCCTGTTTATACACATCTTCAAAAATAAATTTTCCAGCACCTAGCATTCAAGAAATGTTAGGTGCATAGCAAATATTTAATTAAGTAATCCCACACAGCACTTGTGAAGCAGGCTCCCTCATTTTACAGGTGAGACAGGGAGTGAGGCAGTAAATTAAGTGACTTGCTTAATATCACACAGTGAGTCAGTGCTAATGCTGAAAATAGACTTTATGTCTTCTGGTTCTTTTCCTTGTATTTTAATCATCAAACTAGACTTAACTCTAAAGTTGAATGAACTCCTTAGTCTACTAAAATAATTGTTCTCAATTTCATATTGGAGTATTATGTTTCAATCACCTAAACAATACTGAAATATTTACAAAAGTTTTCCTTGCTTAGGACCTTTCTGTCTTTCTTGTTCAGATATTGCTTCATGTTATCAGCTCAATGTTTTGTTTACAGCAATCCTGAACTTAAAAAATATAATCTAGCAGATCTCCTCCAAAAAAAAAAAAAAAAAGGAATGCACTTTAAAAATGCACTTAAAACTCACAGTAATCTCCTTCTGTCAATGTAACTTTTTTTCATACTCTCAAGAGTATAGGGCCGTTCCATTTAGTAATATCCATAGCTTTAATTAATGGAGCACACTGAAGTTATTGGCCCACAGAAAGCAAAAGATAGACTGCTGGTTATGCTGTCATAACTAAATGAAAATGTCTCCTGAAGCACAGAAGAGCAACAGCATCTTAAGAAATATGTGCTTAGAAGTGCAGTTCTGAATGACACGCTGGGTCATCTCTGAATACTGGTACAGAAAGAGATGCAATCCCTGCAGACCTGTTTGAATGAATAGTGTTCAAGCTAATGAAATGCTCCAGCAGCTTTAGAGCTTTCCTGAGCACAGTCCACAGATTTGTTTATGCTGATAGGATATACATAAATTTTTCCAATCCTTGCCATCTTACCTGTTTGATAGTTTTCTTCAGCATAGGATAGAATAAATGGCCCAGAAAATATGTACATAGGCATAAGACTTAGAGGCTCAGGAAAAGGGAATGAAGAAATAGTATTAGCATGGCTTGCTCCCTATTAAACCTGAGTATAGACACAGCTGTCTGTTACACAGCCTTATACAATACTCTGTATCATGCAATATTTTTAGTGTGAGTGAGACAAGCAGCAAAGGCTGTGGTCAGCTCCAAGATTTTTGTAAAGACTTTTACCACATGTAATGAATAGGGCATTGTGGTGTAGGCAGCCTTACAACCTATTTGAAATTTAACAACAAAATACCTTAAAAATTCAACTGCTTTATTGATGAATGCACATAAAGCTCCTGGATGGCCAGGAGCAAGCAGTAAGCATTGGCATGCTATATTTATAGAAACAACAAAGTAATTTAACATGTTGTACTTGTAAAGAAAATTGTCACATTTTGCATACTGAATTACAGGCTAGACAGAATGTTTCAGGTAAGATGCCAAGGAGAGATGTTCCAAGAAGGACATTCTGTTTCCTCTTTGGGGTCAATACTTTTAGTTTACCGTGTGTTTTCCTTTCAGGTTTATCTCCTTCTATAAATGTTAACTATGAGCATATTTTGCACTTTGCCACTAGGGCTATGTCATCAGTGATCAGCTGTCCAAGACCCATCAGAGTACCAATCCAACTTTGTTTTCTGTTTTTGCTAGAGAGTAAGAGGTTTTTCTCAGAGACTTCAGAAAATATCCTGATGCCAAGTGATGAGCAGTTTTGCAGACAGCACTGTGTCTGTGTACCACTACCAGGGACAGAGATGCTGCCTTTCAAAGGGTTTTTGAAAAGCAGGCAGGAGTTGTCCAGTATAAATTAGGCAAAGAAGACAATTTTATGATTTTTTAGACTTTGAAACCAAACCCAAGAAAGCAATGCAAATAACTGAATTTTTTTCTAGCTCTTCATTTATGTCTCCTTGTTTCTGTAGTTCCTATTATTAACCCATTAAGTGTAGTGGTAATAGTGTTTGAGAAACTGAAAATTTTAACCAAACATTAGACAATATTTGTGAAAAATGGGGCTCAAAATAAGATGCCCAGGTGTTCTCTTCCAGATTGGGAATAGGAAGAAGAATTTGTGGTCTGTGTGTCTGATCAAAACTAGCCAAACCAGTAGAAACTAAATACATGAACTTTCAGTTCATGGGTAGAGATTCCATTTCATTAACAATTCAGCTAAAAAGTATGAAGAATGAGTCAGCTTGAGAGAAGCAGAAATTATTTGTAGATAATCTGAATGACAATGGGAGATGCATAATACATTATCACATTTGAGAAGAGCTCTGACAAAATAGGGGCCTTGAATTTTGGATGCAGAGAGTTATACTTGCTTCATCTATTATTGAAAAGAATAGATACAATCCAGCTTCTATGATTAGTAGATATTGTGCTTTTTAACATAATTAATATTATTTAAGGACCTACTTTCAGAGAGGACCTCAATGTGTCCTGTCTACCTTAAGTAATCAAAATGTTGGTCACTGCTCTCTGGCAGGTCTATTGCAGCCTTATTCTGTTGATTCAGCACAGAAAGAAAATATTTTAGGAATGTCAGTTCTTCAAGTAGTGGGGATTATAGGCATGGTAACAGTACGTGTTTGTGAAAGGTATATGCTGCCAGACTTCATTCCCTGTGACAGCAAGAGGGAAACTGAGGTAGAGTCATAGTGCTACTCTGGAGAGTTCATATAGTTAATATGTTATTCTTTAGATTTGATTCACAGAATTGAGAAAGCATTTGTGGTAATATGGTGCTTATACATAAGAGCCAGAAAATGAAAGGGAAAAGAAAGTGAAAAGAAATGCATAATGAGGGAGTTGGCCAGTTTATTTCCCAATCTCTTTCACTGGCCCAAGCACACTGAAAGGGGCAAAACTAAGCAATACAAGTAAAAAAAAAATCCAGTATGAGTTACCTTAAACTTTATTAATTATAAAATATGGCATTAGCAATGTAGACAAGGTAGATTTTTTCCAGCATTCCTTATTATGTGTTAACATGGCACTGTAAAGATCCAAGAGCCTTGGATCACACAACTTGCAAAATACCCCTAGAATGTTCCTTGCTGGAACTAGGTACAGCGAGACAAGTACAAGCTGAAACTGCAAATATGGGGAAGACCTTCTCTGTTCAATAAAACAAGTGGTTTCTGCTGAAACTAGTTTTGCTTGAGGACTAACTTGTGGTTCCAAGTGTCTTTCAGTGCTGACAGCTGAAGAAGGTAGCTTGGGGCCAGATTGTAATAATGTTCACTCCTTGATCTAATGGGCGGATGTGTTTAATTAACCTTTGTTTCTGCAGAAGCAGACATTCTGGTAAGCTGTAGGAATGCTAAAGAAGGAAAATCTAAACTGCACTGAATCAGGCATATTCTATCTATATAGAACTAGATAAAGAATGTTAATGTGGATAAATACTGTTTCCTAGGAGACAGATTTGTATAAGCAATTTCTGTAAAAGAAATTTACAATGGATCCCCCTGCAGGACCCTCATTAATTTCACAAGATCCAGCTATGGTCCCATGCCCTTGGGACACTTGTCTCTTGTCTCTGGCACAGTTCTTCAACTGGTGGTCACAACAGCATGTATTTAAGGTGGAAATATTCTGTTTAGTATCTCTTGGATGGAGTTAGACCTGACAGCCTCATTGCTTGTTCCAAGTCCTCCAGTGACTTCTCCAGATACCAGAGCTTGGACTGACCCATCCCAGAGCTTCCTGTAAAGTGCAGATCTTAAGGTTTATAGCTAATGCTTCAGAAGGCTTATGGCAAGCCTAATGCAAATCAGATATCCTTTGCATGAAATTGCTGAAGCACTGTTTTTTGCTTGAAAAACTAAAGCACTGTAGATTACAATCATACAAGCACAGCAAACTGGCCACAGTGTCCCTTGGCCCTAATCTTTAACTAAAAAATCACCAACTTTGTATGAGTGTTTTGAAAGAATGCAAATCAGAGCTTATCGGCTCTGACCTTCATCAGCTCTGCTGCCACAATAGCATCATTGTTTCCTATCTCCTCCCCTCAGTAAGCAACACCCTCCATTCCTCTCACTTCCTTTCCATCCCAAACCTTTCCTTCTGAGAGGCTTTTTAAAGTTCTGCTTTGTCATCTGGTTTTGCTGCTACTGTGATCTAAATACCAAACTTCTTCAGTCCTAGTCATCTCACTCTCAGTCAGCCAAGTCTCTGTTTTCACTTAAAAGGTATCTTATGAGCTTGAATGTTGGAAATTCCTTCTACTCCTGTAGTCTAAAAAACAAGGTGTTTTCCCAGCTGAAAGAAACATTTATGTTGCAGCATTATTCTTACTAAAACTATGCTGCAGCAACACAGTATCAATCACAATCATAAACAGTATTTTTCCCACCTCAGCACTGTGACACAACTCTTTCCTTCATAATACTGTGCAAAAATCTCCACATGTCACAGTGCATAAGGACAAGTGCTAAGGGTGCAGTTGAATTCCTAACTTTCTAGTCCCATCTCTGTCCACTGGGTTTCTGTTCCAGAATGAAGTGTTGTGACAACGAATGAGGTAACCAAGGAAAAATAAAACTGGCTACAACTGTCAGGATTATGAGTTCAATATAATTCTTCAGCCTGTTCATACTGGTCTCTATTTGTTTCTAGTAAGGACTTATGACTCAAAAAGCCACAAACTGGGTGAAGTTCTTGGGTGATGACAATTTCCTTTGTAATGTTGCCCAGTGTCTGAGACTATCCTGATAGGGTTGTGCAGCCCTGCTATGTCCTATTGCAAAGAGAAAGTTTGCACAAAGACTGAAGATGGAATAGCATCTTTATATCCAGATATAAACAGTGATCTCCAAAAGCTCTTAACACTGACCTAACTCAAAGCACAGTAAGTGGATGCAGTCAGGCTGACACAGATGGATTTTAGAGATTCATGACCAGCATGGTTCAAAATGCAGGTCTCTGGCCCAATCTAGTCTGCAGGACATTCCGTCTTGTCTGAAACTCCTCTTCTATGGAAAATCCAGCTAGCACGCTGCTGCCTCATCCCAAAGAGAAGGAAATGTGGGCAAGGATAGCACCCTGATACAGAGAAGTTGTTGCTGTGCTTGTCTGAATGATTTTGAGTGCTTGGACATGTGAAAGAAACACTCCTAGATAGCCTGCTGCCTCATCTCTGCTGGGCAGGTAAGAACAGCAGCACCTCTCCACCACTGCTGTTCTCATTTGCTACTTGTGGTGGGGTGGGGAGGAGGGATGGGAGGTAGAGTATGGAGCAGGGGACAGTAATTTTCCCCAGCCTTCCCCTCAAGCCTGATTCACTGCCCAAGTATGACAGTGTGAATGGTAGGAGGTATGAAATCACAGTCCTGAACTGCTATTGATTGTCATCTCTGTCAAGCTAAGGGGTACCTCTCCAGATTTTGATCAATGGCAGTTAATTACGTTTTTCCTCTTTGGAAGTAGCATACACTTCTTTCTTTTGTTAGCATGTCTGATAATGGCAGGGGATTTTTCTGAAGGTAATCTTGGAACAAAACAGCTCCAGGCACTCCGTAAGAAGCCAAATACAAGGGAAGGGTGGAGCGAAGTTGCTATTTGATAATAGGAATAGTCTGCAAGAAAGTTTCCTTATCTCTCTTCACTGCTTGTTTTTCAGAAAGTAACTGTGATGAAAAGGCAGCAACTATTCTTCTCTGAATGTAAAATCTTTTCTGATAAGATTTCTGGAAGAACTCACAATGCTATCTTCATTGAAATCCTTCCTAAGATGCATTTCTTCCATAACGTGTTTCTGTGCTAATCCACTAGGCGTTGCTATTTACATCTTGAAAAGAAACAGAGAGCTTAACCTGGACTGATTGTAGATTAAGAATGACTAGGTACGTGCATGTCCCATAGGAAAGCATAGTCCCTGGGAAGAATCTACTGCCTCCTGGCAGTAGTTCTTTATATTGTGTTTTTATTACTTATTGTTGATTATAATCTCCAAAAGGAAGGGGCATTTGTCTTTAGGCATCATTTGTGCCTTTTAGGGCATCATTTATGTCTGTAACTTTCTGTAATCACAGAATCACAGATTATTCTGAGTTGGAAGGGACCCCTAAGGGTCACTGAGTCCATCTTTTAAGTGAATGGCTCATGTGGAGATCAAACCAACATCCTTGCTGTTATTAGTACCATAATCTGACCAGCTGAGCTAATAGTGAAGATCAAGAAGGAAACAAGAGGTAATTTTACAATACAAATTCGCTCTGTCATGAGTAGGTGTCAAATTCTACTCTGCCATCTCAATGTATATCCAGATTTGGTGCTAAAGTCACTGGAATGGAATATGGTCATGGCTCTTGAAACAGAGAGGACTGAAGGGGAGAGGAGGCCAGTAATGCTGCAGCTAATAGATTCATCCCCAATATCTTAGACTATGCAAACTTAAATAAGGCCGAGTCTATGCTGCCTTGTGCTATAGGCTGCTAATATAGCTCAGAAATGCACATCTGCTATGTAACAGTATAAAAAGGTTCTTAAACCAGGCACTATTCTATTGAGGTCACAACTACATGAAATTACATTTGGTCACATGTTTAGGCTAGTATTTATTAGCGGTTGCATTAAATTCTTGCTCTACCGTATCTTTTTTTGCAGTGAAAACTTTGGGAAAGTTCTGTGATTTCCTCTATGAAAAACTGCGTGGAGAGACTATTTCTTCTGAGTCATCACTGTGAAAAATCCATTATTACAGAGGGGAAATATAATTGTGACAGCTAGAATTGAAAGAAAATAACTACAACTGTACGTATTCTGAACATACTCAAATTTTTGTAGGTATATTGAACGTACCCAAATCTGTTGATATTCATTGATCAGCATATTTCAAACCCAAAGGTGTGAAAACCATTACTTTCCAAAAATTGTAATTAATCTGTGTGTCCAAAATATTACATTGCTATAATAATTATCATAACAAAGTTAATTACAGATTGGTCCTTCACAACCAAAATACTCGCTACTAGATAAAACATGATGGTTCTTTATACACTAGAAGAGAAGAAAGAAATAAGATTACTACATCCACCAGAAATGTATGGACCCTCTATTTTTTAGCTTCTCTGTACTCTGGCAAGGAAGCCTTGGCAGAAGAGGCATAGGATGTTGTAGAGGTAGCAAGCTTGGAGCCAGGAAGGAAGGCAATACTTCCTGACAGTCATTAGCAATCTCAGAGGAAGGACAGCATCCTGCCTAGTCATGCTAAATCAGCTAAAGAGTCCCTACTAACACAGCAAATCCCTTACCCATCCTTGTTGAAGCAGAAGGATATTCAGATTTGGTTAGGAAAAAGAAGCCATGATTTTGGATGTGACTGTGCAAAATACCCCTTTAACTTTACTCTTCTACATTGTGACTTTGTAATTTGCTCAAGGGAACTATGAAATTAAGAACCTGAGGACTTACCTATCTTTGTTTTGTCTCCCTTTATCAAGCACACAGTTTTCACCTTTTTGTGCTATGCTTTGACTTAAATATTTATGCCATGTTCCATTTAAATTCTCAGCTGAGAACTGTCCTCCTTTCAGCTGCGCAAATACTGCACACCATTTGATAATTTGTGGATTTCAAATATATTTAGAGTGCAAAGTGGCAGAGTTTGAAAAACAATGGTTTGTCTTTATACACAGAATTGCCATTTTCCCTAGGCCAAGGTGATTTCTCAGAGTTCAGCCTCTTGTGCCCTAATAGTCCTTCACTTCATGTCTAGCAATTGCCAGTTCCACAGGCAGTTTTTGTAATATTAATGTTTCAAGAAGCCACCACAGTTAATCACATAGTTTATTGTTTTGACTGTTTAGTAGTGGATTTGGTTGTCTTTTTAGACAATTGGTCACAAATGGCAGCTTGAATGGTAGATTTAAAGCTGTCAACCTCATGAGGTGATTCAAAGTTATTATTAGCAACATTAAATTTCAAAAAGCCTTGTAAAACCTTTGTTAAATAATATAAATTGAAACTGGTATATGCTCAAACCAGTGTAAATAACAAGTTATACAAACTAGAATACATTTTTTAAAAAACCACAGAAAACAAAACAAACCAAAGAAACCCACAACAAAAAACCTTAGAAAGGAAAAACACACAAAGAAGAAAGGTGATATTAAGCTAAATTCTCGGACTATGTTTCATTACTATTACTGTTACCATTTATCAAGGACTTTCAAGTCAGTTCTGATATTTCTTCCCTTTGAGTTTGTAACTTTGACCGTTGCATTCTCAACTGTTATGTTCTTACCTAAACTTTCCCTCTGAAAAGTGTCTTTGTCCACATTATTTCTAGTCGGATTTGAATCAGCAAAGCAGAACATTTCCTGTCCTTGGTGGGATGAACCCACAATGGATATGAGGAGACTGTGTCAGCACTAACAGGATGTAGAGCAGGAAACACTGCATTTTATTAACAGGAACTAGAACAAGAATGGCAAAGTTTTGGCAGAATTAGAATGAAATGGTTGTACATGGAACAGAGTAGGAGCTGGAACTAAAACATTTTTTATATAACTAAAACAAGGCTGCCAGCAGACTGGTTTGGTAGATTTGGAAAATACGAGCATATGAGAAAAAGATTCAGCTCAAAACCCACGGTTTGAATGAGAGCTCTGGCTGCCCAAATAACTGGAGCTGTGTCACCAGCAGGCTGGAAAAGTCTACTTTAGTGAGTTGAGAATACAAATGAGTTATGTCCTGGAGCAATGAGCCATTGACACTCTCCTGAAAAATGAACAGTCAAAACTTTGGAATTAACAAAAATGGAGTTAGAATTAATATTGGTCAATAAGAATAAAAACTGACTCAAATTCTCCTGCTGGAACACAAAGCATGATTCTCAGAGAGCTAAAAATGCACATGGACCAAAATACAAATAGGAAATAGCTCTGTGGTGTGGATCTAAAATAAGATCAGGAGTAGCCACAGTTGTGGTGCCTCCTAATGTATCATAGCTCTGTCTGCTGCTCAGCACTTTCTAATCTGGACTAGCATGTTTTCATACCTATTCTAGCAGCAACTTTAGAGTCTCTCCATGATCCAAACCTGTCACACATTTTTGAAATTTGCTAGATGGAGAAGGAATGTACATCCTAAAAAGATGACAGATATTTCATTGGTCAGCTTTAAAGGCTAGTCTTCCTGTTAATTATGGCTATATACTGAAAGAAATCTCTAAAGGGATAGGTGAGCATGGTCCTCCATTAGCTGTCTAGAAAAGCACAAAAAGCCTTATTTCTTCTGTAGCCAAAATAAACTTATATTTAGCTTGAGGGAGATTTCATCTATTTAGAGAAATAAATTTAACAGCCTTTTTCATTGTTGAATTGTGACCTTGAGATCTGTAAAATCAGGCAGTATCCTCCTTTATGACAGCTGCATTTATAACAACTAACATGGTAAGAGGGCAGCCCTTTTATTAAAAGCTTTTTGAAGGGAGGAGATGAAAGTTGATGGTGAAATTGATGCTGTAGATGTGGTGACCAAGGACAAAACATGGCAATCACACCTTGTTTTTACACTTGTGGCTTTTGGGAACTGAGAGGAAAGATCATTTTTGATTTATACCGTTTTTGAGAAGCAGACCTGATAATTATCAGGTAGTTCACCTCTGTCATGCAACAGCTGTGCCAAAAGCCAACAGTTAAACTACATGTCATAAGGAACTTGTGTGGAGTCACCCCATGAGGACAGCCTTAAACCAAACTGGAAAACTGGGGATGAGACAGAATGTTTCCCACACTGTCATCAAGCTGTTGAATAAATCTCATTTGCTTTTAACTAGAATAGACTCCTGTATCTGAGGTTTCCTAAGGCCCTCTAGAATCTTATTACAATGATTCCTAACTTTTAATGCAGATAATCAATTCTTCTAACACAGGTAAAAGTCCTAAGTGAATCTTTTACTTCTGTTTGCAAAATAGTTCCCTATCAGATGTTTTGATTTTATTTTTCATGCTGAAATCTTTACCTGCTTCTGCTTTTTAGTTGCCTTATTTGCATGACAAGAACTAATAAATGAAACTTCCATAAGATACATAGAACCTTAATGGCAGAAAAGTTAGCTATGGCTTAGTGAAACTGAAAATTTTTGTAAAATCACAGCTGTCTCTGGGCAAGAAATGATAAGAATTGTAAAGATGAGCTCAGTTTTAGAAAAGTATTAAAGATGACTCCCAAAATTTAAGGAAATTTTAAGTGCAAGCAGAATAGTGCTGTAACTCCTGCCATGATTTAGACTGTATTTAGAAATATCTAGCTTGGACCTATCTCCATTAATATAAAACAAAGCAAGAAAGTCCAAATCAGATAAGTGGAAAAGGAATTGAGTTTTCCTGAATTGAAACTTTCCCAAATTATCCCCAGAAAACCCTTGGAGAGGTATAAGAAAAGCCACAAGGAAACTGTTTCTGAGCTAAGAAGTCAAAGAAGCCCAGCTGATGCAAACAAAGAATTCTTTGCTAAAAAATGCTAAAAAGATGAATTCAGCAGGTGGTCACATTGCTTAGGATCTGTGAAAGGAAACTGAAAAGGCAGAACTGCATCAAGCTGAATCTAGCATGGATGTGACATGACTGTTGCATTTTGCATCTGACATGATGGATATCTGCAGCCACAGTGGCCAAATCCGTGGCACTCTGGCTTCCCAAAGAGCATGAAGGACTGCTCTTTTTTTGGAAGGAACTGAAGGAAGATTCCACATTAATTTCAATGCATTGTACGCTGCTTCCAGAGAATGGAAAAATAAGATTATGGGCTGCTTCTCCATTATGTGACCATTTCTCCAGTGATTAAATCTGTATCAATTAACATTTAGCATTTTGCAGATGTTTTCACAGACAGGAATTGGTACGGAAGGAAAAAAAGCAGGGGAAAAGCAGGCCTTGTACGTCTTATGACCCGGTTATAATTCCATTTAAAATGTTAGTGAACTATTGCATAGAAAATGGAAAGCCTAAAAAAAGAGTTTTGGCAAGAGTTATAAAGGGAATAAATGTAGTTATGTGAGCCAGATCAAACTAATTCATTTTCTGCTCCTGAAAATCTGATCAGGAAAAATAGGCTAAAGGTCTGTTGTTGCCCTTCAAGAAATCCAGCTTTAAGGTGAAATTCATGCCTGAGTGCAGCGAAGCAATTCTGAAAAGTCAAA
Organism: Drymodes brunneopygia; assembly: GCA_013400955.1. Classification (NCBI taxonomy): domain Eukaryota; kingdom Metazoa; phylum Chordata; class Aves; order Passeriformes; family Petroicidae; genus Drymodes; species Drymodes brunneopygia. The sequence continues at coordinate 331,942 of VZTZ01001710.1, forward strand.
CTGTGATTTATTGTTCTCTGAAAGGTTGTGTAAAGCTTCTTACTAAAGATCTCAAAGTTTCACAAAGGTGTTTTGTATGATTTAAGGCAAGCATAGTTCTCAAGGACTTTTAGAAGATGCAGACATAGGTTTATTTCTCAGTGTAAATTTTAGGTTTTCATTCTGAATAGATGGAACTTGCATTAATTTGTTCAACATTTGCATTACAGACACACACTGATTCAGCAGTAGTACAGGTGCAGATTTGCAGTATATGATATACACAGATTATGCTCTCATCTATTAAAATGTCAAAACAAGAAAACAAGATTTGAGAAAGCTGAGATATGACACTGTTCAATAAACCATGGTTTACCAAAAAATGTCCAAAGCAGCCATTCTTTGGCCATTTTGCTCTAGGCAAATCTTGCAAAAACACAGTCCTGCAATGGAAGGGAAAAGCCAGACTAAATTAAAGCAAATATTCACTTTTTCCCAGTAAACAACTTCTTTTAGGCTGCAAATCTTAGGTGAATTTGGGATTTCAGTTATTTATTTTGAGAAGATTAGCCTAGGCAGAAGAGCAGGTGGATTTATTTGTGACTACATAATGCAGTTCTCTTGTGCTACAAATCCAGTGTAGCTTCAATGAATTCTGGGAATAAGCAGAATTTCTGACTCTTAAATACTGTTTTAGTTGTGCAAAATCACAACAGCTTTCAACTTTTAAATTAGAAATGCATATATACTCACATAGATATGCATCTCTCTCCCCTCCCAGATTCCTTACTCCGTATATTTCCCCTTTGCTTGCTCACATTACTCACAGTATCAGAAGTCTCAACGCAGAACTTCCTGGCTCTTGGCAATTATTTAATCTTCATTTTACTGCAGTGTTCCTGTTTTATTTTTTATAGTATTCCAGAAATACATCATAATGAAATAAGAGAACTTGAGGATGGAAGAGAAGTTTACGCCATGGTTATGAACTGTCTGAGAGAGTCCTGTACTTAATTTTGGCCAAGGTACATTACTTTTGTAGACTGAGGACCCCACAAGCCAGTACATCTCCTCCCAAGCTTTTCCAAAGGAATAGGAGGTTTACTGTAAATTGCATCAAAAGACAGAATGTAGTAGGATTTTTTTATTTACAGTGTGTTTATTAATGAGTGAGCAGATTGAATATTGATTAAACCTGTTAATATATTGAATCACAATTTGCTACTAATGACATAACTTCTAGCAAATAGTCTTTTTTAAAAAGTTAATCTCTGACTCTTCTGACAGATCCTGAGTCTGTGTTACTGTTCACTGAAAAGATAAAAACCAATGCAAAAGCTTCAGTGTTATGGGATACAATGCATGCTTATTTTGCAATAGCTTTCCTTAATCCTTTAACATAAAGCATATTGTACTGTTATCGATTTAACATGGCAAAAAAGGAGGGGCTCTTTGTAGACTGTATTAGGTTATCAACCACAAGTAACATGTCTTTATTAGAAAAGAATGCTGTGTAAACTAACACATGAACACTCAGCTCAGTAGTGAAAATTTCTCAAACGCAGCAATATTATCAGAGGACTGTATTATGCGCTTAACAAGCTCTGTAATTGAGGACATACTGCAATTGAAGTGTAATGCCATAACAATATGACAGTTACATTAATGTATTCATAGGCACACAAACTTCCTCATAAACTTCAGTGGTGCCGTAAGTTCCTACAGCTTTCCTACAGTTCCCAGTTTACCTACTTTTTAAAGGCTTTCACCTCTGTATTTAAATACAGGAACTAACAAACAGTGAAGTGTTGTATGGTGTAAATTTAGGGAGTACTATCTGTAGCAAAGTATACAAGTAGCTGTAGAGGAATTTTTGTAGACAAAATTTGTAGCCACTTGTTTCACCACCCAAACAACTTCATACAGAACTTCCAGAAGAGATTTTCCATTCAAATTCCCATTTAAACCTTTAGACATTTCCCAGCACAACAGTGCAAAGTTACATTGTTGGTGCAAGAAAAGTCTGATATTTTTCAGCTGAGTCATGTCAGAGTTTATTCTAGAGGGTGTGCCATTCATGAGTAAGTAGAATACTGTCATAACAAAAACTGTGTTGCAACATTGAGTGGCCAAGATCTCTCTGCTAAGTTGTGAGGTGCTTTCGAAAAAAAAAAATTCTATTGCCACTTAAATGGTGAAGAGGCATCAAAGCTTCCAAACATTTGCAAAAGATGTTGTGACTAAACATGGAAAAGGAAAAACTGCACTGAGATTAATGAAGATAGTAGACTAAAAACTAAGGGCTTTCATGTCAGAATATGTTTTCATTAAAAAATTATCTGATTTTATTTTCAGAAGGACATTTTAACCTCATTCTAATTTACATCAACTTAATTAAAGATTGTAGACAGAGGTAGGTACTTAAAAAGAATATAATTTTAAATGAAAAATCGTTTTCTTTCTGAAGTATTGCTTCCACACTGCTAGAATGCTGGCTGCTATAAAAGCCAGTAATTTTCATTATTAATGTAATATATTTGTCAATAATTTAATCTGGAAAATTTGATTTAAAAATAAGGAGGACAAGATATGTTAGCATGACTTTTTTTTAAAGTATGCTCACATCACCTTCCAATAGCAGCTGTTCAGTAGGGCAGCACTTTTCAACTCAGGGAGGCAAATCCTCAACTGTGTTAGCTGCTTATTATTCTGAAAAAAATCTCCTGCCTTATCCATTTTTCTAATCATCCACATTTTTACCAAACTGGCTTCAGTGTGATCTGTAAGACACTTAGGCACACTTTCTACTCTGCATTTAACTGGTAAAGCTTTACTGGATGTATCTGCTTCAGCTGTACACTTCAGGAAACATGGGCCAGCTGGAGGGAGTCCAGAGGGGCAGGACAGTGCCTGGCAATTAGGAAACATGACCTACAAAAAACAACTGCAAAACCAGGTGTTATTTGAAGGAGAAAAAGAACTATAAAGAGTGAAAAAAATAATGATTTTTGAATATTTATCACACAGATGCAAAAAAAGGGAAAAAAATCTCATGGTTATATCCAGTATGCAACTAATTAATATGCTTAATCTGCAAAAAGTGACACTTAAGGTAAATGTTGTTGGTTTTTCTTCTTATGATAAAGTAGTCCAGTACTTTAAACAAGCTGCTATGATAATACCACAATGCTAACTGCATTTTAAAAAATTGCATGCCAAAAATTAAATATATGTGTAACTGATCTTGGCTTTGGGCCATGGAATGACCTCTTCTAACTCTTTGTAGACCCTTTATTTTCTTTTGATTCTTGGCTATCAAGTTATTTACAATAAACTTAGCTCCTTCTGTAAAAGTTCCAAGATCAGGCCCTAAATCTGTCATGGTGTTGATAATCATGACGATCAGAAGTGTAACACTTGTAAAACTGGAATGTGAAATCCCTTACCTCACAAAATGTCAGTGAGAATCTCCTTAAAAATGACCTTGTGATATGATACTGACAAATCCCAGCTGTATCTGAAATGGAGAGATTATTTGACAGTGAACTTTATTTTAGTGTGGTGACTTCCGGCTGTTCGTAACAAAAATAAAGTGAATGGTACAGTCAAAACACCATAATCTCCTACAAGAACAAAACCAGAGTCATATTTCATTTACTATTGCTTGTTTCAGATATATTTTAGTTTATTGCTTTCTGGCTTTTGAATGCTGATGTTCATAAATCATGGTGAGGTCAGCTGCCTTCTCTTAAGTATACAAATAATCCATAAAATGTACTTCTTGTTAGGCTATCCATGCCCAAAGAGAAAATCATCTTTGACTACATTATTTTTAATTTAGAATAAACTCTGTTTGAGTGCACACTATGTACATGTACCTCTTCTTACAAGTGATCTGAGCCTACACTTATTCTGGCAGCTCAACTCTGCTCATACAAAAACTGTGTGTTTTGGGAACAAACAGGATATCACAGCATTCTAGATACACAGTAGAGTTGTGTTTTTTCTGTTCCCCAAGCATTCTTGTGTTTCCCCAAGCTTTCCTCTGTTCTTCCCAGTCTTACACTAGCATTCATTTGGATTGAAAAATGGTTTTTAAAAGTAGGATAAAAAAATTAGAGTGGCTTTGGATTCATTGAATAAGTTAATAAAAATTTATGAATCTGGTCACCTTCACTGAACCCTTGCTCTGTGCTGCACAGGTGCTATAAGGGACTGGCCAAGTATAATTACGAATTCCTGCAGAGAGGGAAAAATCCTCCCTGCTGCTTTAGCCTGTTCTTATGCTACTGGCACAGCCTCTGCAGGACATGAGGCAGGACCCTTTCTCTCTCCACTGACCCCTAATTTCTTTGTGGTTGTCACTGGCAACAGTTCCTGTCTCAGTCTCTGTAAACTGAGACTGGGGTAGGAGCTGTGAATCAGGTACCTGTCCTACCGTAGTCCCTCAACAGCATTCAGATGTCAGCATTCTCTGCCTCTGATCTCCTGTATTTCTCTAGATTGCAAACTACATCACTAAATCTGCAGACTGATTTCCCAGGTAGCACTGATTCCCTTCCAATTCAAGATCCTCCTTCCAAGTTCCTCATTGCTATATATACAGGTTTTTTTACCCGCGAGACTACTATTACTTGCTCCCTGCAGGAACAGTGGTTTGGGGGAATATTCCTTCTGTCCATCACTTGCAGTCTGCTAGGGCCTTCCAGTTCCTCAAATAATGTTTTTCATTAATTGGCTCCTTACATGGTTCTTCTTGTAGTAATTTATGTGGCCAGAGATGCTATGAATACTATCAAAGAAGAACCAGGTGTGCAAATGGTGGGAAAAGAGCTAAATATCTGGGATTTACATTTTTCCCATCACCAGTTTCTGGAACTAACTTCAGCTAATTTCTACTCAGAACTGCTCAGAAGAGAAGCATGAGTTCTAATCTTTGCAAAGAAAAAATATTTACTGTTCAGTCATCCCACCACACTTACTGTTGTTTATGACTCTGGCAGTGACACACAGTGCCCTGTTACATTCTTAGTGGGTTAGAAACTAAAGATACGCATGAAAAATATCATCCCCATCTTCAGGAATTTGCAGTTTAAAACACGTTATGGCAGGATAAAGCAACAGCCGGAGACAAATTTTTCCATCTCTACTGAAATTTTACTTGTTTACAAAGTGAAAGAACATAGACGAAAATAAATGCAATATAAATGACAATCCCCTAAATTGTTCTATAGAATTTTTCTTCCTAAAGTACTGAAGCAAAAAATATATCTGTAACCATGGAGATTATACCAGGCAACATGCATAATAATTCAAAATGTAGCATCACACAAATGTTCTTTGTCATGAGTGGATTACTACAAAGAAGTAGGTTTCCCCTAAAGAATTTTTAGAAGCAGGGTAGATGTGGTTCATTTTTCGACCCTCTTTTTTGCAAGGGGAAAGGGGAAGTGTCAGCACTGCCGTATGTGCAGGAGAGTTGTATTTTCAGTTTGAAAAGACTCAGCTTCCCAGGTTCTTGGTAGTTTTTAATCATAGATACAATTTGCTGGTAGTTTTTAACCATAGATAGTTTTTAATCATAGATGCAATTTGCTCGAAATGTTTATCTTCTGTGAATCGTCACATCAGAGCAACGAATCCACCACACTGCCCACGTGGCATGAAAGATGGCCATGGAAACACAGTTAAAGGATAAATAGTAAACAGTGCTAATTAATTTTTGCTTGGGTCTTCTTGGGTTTGTTCATTTGTTTTTAGGACCACATACAAATGTACAAAATCTATATTAAAACCCATTCCTGCTTAATCCTAGAAATACCACAAACTGGCTAATTTAAGTGTTAGCTGTAAAACAGGATTCCTTCACATTTGGCAATATTTTTTCTCTGCTTATTCTTTCTCTGCATGGATGGCATCAAATAGCAAATAGCTCTCAGTCTGGCAGCTTCTAGTGCAGGATGAATATTGATGCAGTTCTGATACAATCTATAAGGCAGAGGGAAAGAATTACTGCAATCAGGACCTTTCATAATACCTTAATTTCATCATTTCACTTTTCCTCCTAAGGAGTTAACTAAAATCTGGTGATTTGCAGTTTGAGTTAGGAAGAGAAATTGATGATGATGTAAGGATGATTTAAATCCTGTTTACTTACAAACAACATAGAAAATATTGTTTCTTTGAAAAGAGGAAAAATTCAGAGGATACTTCCTTTTTATGCAGTCCTGAAGTACTCAGCTGTCTCTCAGAGTCACACAACTACTTTTTTTTTCTGCCTCTGCAACTTCTTTTTTTTCCAATTCCTGGCATTTTTTCCCAACCCTGAAATTACAGATTTTAGTAAATCTCTTTCGAATTCCTCCTCCATGTTATTTAGCTTTGGCAACAGGCCATTGTTTCACCTATCACTTTTTAAGGATGATTTTTTTTTGCATTTATTTTAAGTGACAGGCCTTTTTATGCTCTCGAATTTGAAAATGCAATTTCACCCAGCCATCAGTGGATAGAGCTAGAATGTAATTAATTCCTTCTTTTCGGCAGGAGGCCACATAGAAGGCCAGTGTGAAAGCAGGAGTTAACAGTTACTTAACGTATTACTTCTGTCCCAGAGGAGCTGAACCCCCAGAGATCAGTGGTAATCAGAATTTCTATTGTTTCCCAAAGTGGGTGTTATCATGCAAAACATGTTTTTCTAGAAGCAACAATTTTACCCAACGTAAAATTTACTCTTAAATTTAGTGAGTGGAATTCAAATAGGTCAACATGGAAGCCTAGAAAAATTCAGCAAATTAAAGCAATGAGAAAAGGTATGTTTTCTTTTGTAATTGGCAAGATAGCTGTATCTGACCATGTGATTGGTAACATTAGAGATGGCCAGAGAGAATTTGGATTTGGAAACCGATAAAGACTAGAAGAAATAATCACAGTAAATGTAGCAATTGCCATTATTTTCTTTCCGGAGCAGTGAAAACTGTTCTATACTGCACACACATGACAGTATTGCAGCTCAATGACTTAATGAAGCACTCAGCACTCCCAACCCTTGTAAGTCATATCAGGGACACTTCCACTCCTTTGCATTCTGACTTCAGACTTAATTTCTGCATCCGTTGGTAGAATTCGCACTAAAATATGTGATGTATTTAAGACAGAGTCCTTCCTAACTTCTCTTCCCCCTGCACTCAGCACTGGTGAGGCCACACTTCAAATCGTGTGTCCCGTTGTCCCTCAGTTCAGGCGAGACATTAAGGTGCTGGAGTGAATCCAGAGAAGGGGAAGGGTCTGGAGCACAAGTGTTATGAGGAGCGGCTGTGGGAGTGTTTAGCCTGGAGAAAAGGAGGCTCAAGGAGAACCTTCTCGCTCTCTACAACTCCCTGACAGGAGGCTGTAGCCTCTTCTCCCAGGCAACCAGGGACAGGATGAGGAGGACACAGCCTCAAGTGCGCCAGGTGAGGTTTGGGTGGGACATCAGGGAGAAATTCTTCCCAGAAAGGGTGATTAGACATTGGAATGAGCTGCCCAGGGAGGTGGTGAACTCACCGTCTGCGGAGGTGTTTAAGGAAAGACTGAGCGTGGTACTCAGTGCCAGGGTCTAATTGACATAGTGGTGTTTAGTCAGAGATTGGACTCAGTAACCTCAGAGGTCTTTTCCAACCTAATTGATTCTTTGGGGNAACCCCGGGCTTGTGGGGGCCTCAGCCGGCCCGGCCCGCGCGCGCACTGAGGGCAGGCGGGAGCCGCCGGGTCCTGGCCGCAGCCTGGGGATGTGGCTGAACCCTCCGTGTCCGCGCTCTGCGGGGAGGGAGGCAAGGAAGGTGTCACCGGCGGGGCGGGGCAGCCCCTCTCTCTCGGGTGCGTGGGGCGAGGGGAGCGCGGCGCGTCCTNCTTCTCGCTCTCTACAACTCCCTGACAGGAGGCTGTAGCCTCTTCTCCCAGGCAACCAGGGACAGGATGAGGAGGACACAGCCTCAAGTGCGCCAGGTGAGGTTTGGGTGGGACATCAGGGAGAAATTCTTCCCAGAAAGGGTGATTAGACATTGGAATGAGCTGCCCAGGGAGGTGGTGAACTCACCGTCTGCGGAGGTGTTTAAGGAAAGACTGAGCGTGGTACTCAGTGCCAGGGTCTAATTGACATAGTGGTGTTTAGTCAGAGATTGGACTCAGTAACCTCAGAGGTCTTTTCCAACCTAATTGATTCTTTGGGGTCAAACCGACCCTGCGGGGCTCTGCAGAGAGCTCAGGGACACAGAACGGCGCGGGACCCACCACCCCGCTCCTGCCGCCCCGGGCTGCTGCGTTGACGGGCCCGGCACCTCACCCCGCGGGCTTGGTCCCTCACCCCGGGGGCTCAGCCCCTCACACGGCGGGTCCGGCCCCTCACACCGTGGCCGCCCCTCATGGCCCGCCCGCCGGCCCCGCCCCGCCCCCAACGCTGATTGGTTCGTGAGCGCCACGTGACCGGCGGACGGGCGGGCGCGCGCTCGCGNGGCAAGGAAGGTGTCACCGGCGGTGCGGGGCAGCCCCTCTCTCTCGGGTGCGTGGGGCGAGGGGAGCCCGGCGGCTCCTACCCGGGGGTTCCTCGGCCATGGGAGAGCACCGGGGCCGGGCGAGGGAAGAGCGGGAGCCGCCGGTGACCGCCGGGCCTGCACGGGAGCCACAGTGGGAGGCGAGAGGCCCCGCTGTGGATTCGGTCGCTCCTGCGGCTCCCGGTGGCTCTGGGCTGAGGTGGAGCCGGGGACCGCTGTGGCTCCTATCTACAAGTGGGACCTGGGGGAGGGAAAGGGCGAGAAGGAGCTGGCCTTGAGCGTTAGTGCAAGGCTGCCCTGCCTTCCCTTGGCGCCCTCGGATAAGTGATAGCGTTTCGCCTGTGCGAGATAAACACAGGGTTCGGGATGCTGTTGGTCTCAGCTGAGCCAGAAGTTCCTGGGGGATCTTGTTTTATATGGATAGGTTCTCTCTGTGCCGGTCTTTATCCTCCCTGCAAGCTTACCGGTGTAGATCTTGTAGGAAGAGTAGGGTGGTGCCTGAGCGTGACTTTACCTGGAGAAGGGCAGGGAGTGAGGTAAGACAAAGCAGCCCAGTCATGTTGCCTGAACAGCTGCTGGAGGCCTAACCCGGTCATTTTGCTGGAGCCCTGTTGTATCGATTATGTTCTGAGAACAGCAGACTTAGCCTTGACTGTGTCTGGATATTTTCATGGTGGAAGGGAAAAAGGAGACTGCACAAGGAGCAGCCTTGCCATTTTCAAAGCTAAAGTGTGCAGTCTGAGTAGTTTTGGGTTTTGCCTTTTTTTTTAAACTGTTCTAATGTTGCTTCTCTAGTTCTAAGACCTTTGTTTCTCTTCTGAGGGACAGGGAAGTGCCTGTCTGCTCTCATCCTCAGAGGTACATGATTTTCAGGAAAAGTTGTTTTTTTTTTTTTTTTTTTAATGTCTTAAACACTCCCCACCCCCCCCCAATTAAAGTTGTCAGAGTAGGAACTAACAACTGCTAACCAGACTTGCAGTTCTTGGAAGTGATTTGCTTGAAGAATGAAAATAAATTTATTACAGAGAATTTAATAGTAACGGCTCAATCTTACTTGACAATAGCATCTTTGTACTTATTATTATATAGCAGACTTGCTAGAATAATTTTAACTACTTGGATTTTTACTTAAGATCAGATGATACCAACTTAACATGATGAAATATTTTGCATTTATTTTCTCTGTTAAATACTTCATTTAAAAATAGAATAGCCTTCAGATTAATCCTGTAAACAAGTTTCCTGTGTTAGGCTTTAAGTAGTAAATTGTTTATTTTCACTTCTTTTGGAGTGAGCCAACTTGATTCTGTTCTGCATGCCTGGAAGAAAGTGAAGCTGACATATTTTTGTCAGTGTTATGTATATACTGCAGAGGAATTTCTCGTCTAAAGATTTAGCTGGAATGCTTTACAAAAGTTCTTAACTGAAAGCTTAATTTGACCAGACTATATCCTTTCTTGGGCATCCTTTAAAACTCTCAAACTTGTCTCTAATTGTCAGTGCAGTGGTTCTGGAAATCTCGGTAGAAGAGCAGTTGAGGCATTTTGATCAAATCAAGTCAGTAATGATGGGACACTGCCTGGACAGCGTGGATGTATACACTGAAATCCTGGATGGTTTATGGTTTCTGTGATCTAACGCCTCTTTTGGGCTCTAAGTTTTTTTGGCTGCTTAATTGATTGAGCACCTACTGTTATTTGACCAAATTCTGGATAAAACTACTTGCTTCTCTAGGAAGTGCTGGGGTCCAAACTTCACATGGAACAAAACTGTCCTGTGAACAGAGCAGAAGTGGCCGCATGAAGCCGCAGAACAAGCTCTAGCATCATGATTTGGGAATCTGGTTCATAGTTTGTGCTTATCCTGTAAACCTGTTCACTTTCCATGCAGTGGATAATTCCACGTTAACTCAATCATTTCTTACTGACTGGATTCAAGCTCCATGTGACTGATTAAATGAATTGCTCTCTATTACACAACGAATTCATGAGAATTAATGGCCTCTCTTAGCAGGGCTACTGAAGGAGCCTGTTTCTCCTGACAGTTGTGCAGGCACTAAGCACCCATGGGATTGTGAGTGCACAGTGGTATCCAGACAAACAGTGCCTGAGGTCAAGAGGTGTCCTGTGCCTGTTGCTGTAGCAAGCAACTTGGGATGGCAGCAGTGGTCTGTGGGGGTTTGAGTGAAAGGCAGTGACTGGGGAGGCCACGGAACTAGATAAATGTAGGTGCTTGCTTCTTATCACTCCCTGTGTGCCCGACTTCAAGTAGCTTTGCATAACTGACTTAGCAGAGGTGCTGATCCGAATTATCAGCCAGGTTATATAGCAATTTATATTCTCAAACTCATTCTGTCTTGAGTTGGAAATACTATCCTACTGAAAAAACCTGCGTTTTTTAGATTTTCTCTCCTCATCCACCTTCAAGCCCCATGTCTCTGCTGTTCTGCATCACTGTCAAGCAGTGGTGATAAGGTTCCATTGCTTGTTGCCTGCTGTTGCTTGGAGCAGCAAGGTCAGCAGTTTCACTCTCCTAGTGGTAATAGTCAATTTTGTGGCTTTTGTTGTATAATACTGTTGATGCTTGCCTCTAGATAAGAGGCTAAAGAACATGTATTTTAGAAGCCTTTTAATAGCTGCTAAGGAGCAATCATTTTGTTGGTAGCTCTTTTAGTCCATTAAACAGGACTAACCAATTTTCTTCCATGCCTGCCCCAGAAATATCAAGTTGTCATGTCATTTAAGGAAGATAAGTCTGTGTAACTCATGCTTTATCTCTTGTTTTTCCAAATACTGCTTTAATATTAATATTAGAGGATCTGTTTTGTCTCTTGTGCTTGAGATGTGCAAATGTGTTTTTCAAGACCTGTCAAAATGAAAGTCATGGAGTCGCGTAATGTGAGGATGTTATTTAGGCTGATGTGTAAGTAGCTGCTTGAATCTTTATGGTAACAAAGTGCTTGCTTAGAACTTCAGCTGTTTTCTATGGAACCTTGAGCCCATAGCCTTCCTTACTGACGTTGTTGACAAAGGAATAATGGTTGATTACACGAATATGAGACTTAATGGAAATGCAGTCCTGACTAGGAATCTTTGCTGAATCACAAGTCAAAGACCAAAAAAATCAGTTCTGGGATTATAAGCATTTGTTAAAGTCTTAATCCTGTCAGCTGTTACTTTGTGAATTAGTGTTGCTGTCAGTTGAAGCGATTAGTGTGAAATGTTTTAGACCACTAATAATGCAGTGAAACTGGAGTTTTCAGTATGTTCTTCTTAAATTTGGAATGTGTCAAACCTAATCTGAAGTCAAAGCATAGAACTGGAAAGCTGAGAGCATGCTGAGTTAAGCAGATGCTGTGATTTCTCTGGTTTCTAGCTCTTTCTATATATATTTTTACCTGTGGTGAAAGATTATTCTTCAAAAGAGTACTGGAGACCTGTAGAAGTTTTAACGATTAACGCCCAACCGCAAACGAGAACCGAGGCGTTCGCTACTTCTACAGGGTTCAGCCACCGCTGGCCGTGTGCTAGAGTGGTGGGTTCCGGTGAGCCGGTGTCCCCGAGGCTAAGCCAGTGGTTGCCACGGGGGGAGCGCAGAACTGTCTCCCCAGGGCACCCCGGAACCTGGTCGGCAGCGCCTTCCCTTGAGCTGGAGGAGGCTGGGAGGGATCCTTAGCCCCGGAATAATAGAGACACAGACATGAGGTAGCAGCACTCTGGGCATCCGGGTTCTAAAGACCCGTAGCACCAATAGCACCAGACTTTTATTCATGGGGATAAACCAATCACAGCACAAGGTGGGGGCGGTATAAGGGCGGGACAAGTAGTAGGGACAAATGGGGAAGGACAAGGGGAGGAGGAAGGAATACAGGCATGAACATAAACCAATTAGCAACCGAATAACATGGAACAATCTAGAAACTAAGAATGATAGGCAGGAGATGGGCAGTTGGCAGGGCGAATAGGAAAAGGCAAGCAACCTTAGGCTTTTAGGGGCAAAACCAACTCCAACAGAGACCTAGACTTTGCCCCTATTTTGGACATGGTAAACGTTTTTTTTTTTTTTAAATTTTGCAACCTGGTGGTTTGAATCACAGGTTTAACAGTGATATAGCCTTTTATAGACAAGACTGTTAGAGAGTACTGCATTACAGGATTATATTTAACATGACAAAGCACTTTAAAAGATTATTTGTAGGAGCTACCTGAACTCTGGACTTCATGCTGCAGAACACAAACTAAAGTGGCTTTTTTTTTTAAGTTGGTGTTTTATAAGGTTAGTGCTACCCTGCTCCAGAGGGTGCTGTCTTGGGCACCACTCAAAAGCAGACATTTAACAAGTGAAGTAGTTTTAAATCAAGTTGCATGCCAGTTGCCTCAGCTTTCCAGAAAAGAGGTGGTTTTGCTAACTGGGGAAGCTGCTCCCTGATTAAAATGAATTAATTGTAAAATATGTAGTGATCTGTGATACAGCCTTTCCGCCAAACTGCTGCTGCAGTAAGAAACTCCTCTCCATGATGGTACTCTTCTGCTATTTACTGTTCTTGGCTTACTGTGAGATCTCATTTTGGGTAGGTAAGGAATTCTCATTAGTGTACTCACCAAGAAGTCTCACTGACTGACTTTTATGGCAGCTTTCTGCTTTTATCTACTGTGTGGTAAAATAGACTAGCCAAGAAATGTGAGGAAATGGTGTTTCAAAATACAGCACCAGTTTCAAGCACACATTCCTATCTCTCTTTCCACTTTATCATGTTTCAAAACACAGTTTAGGAATCAATTTGATTTTTAAACAATTCTGCAGGCATTGGAAATTTACTTCTAAGTTTGTCTTATAAGGCAAACTAAATTCAAAGTAGGCTTTATTGGTTGAATCTGTTCTAAAGTTTTAATGGAAGGAAGCTAATTAAAAAAATTAGGCAGACCAATTGATGTGCATCTTTATCTTCATTCAGCTTGTAAAACAGCGATCAAGCAGTGCTCTTGTCCAACTCCTTTACTTAAGTATTCACAACTGTCTTCTAATACCATCTAGTATAACAGGGGCCATAGCAGAACACGAACCTGTTATACTCTTGTAAATAAATATTAGATAAGGTTTCTAATTAAGTGTTAGTCATGATGGATTTGCTTTAAGTTTTCTAGCTCTGCTGTACTGCTTGTGCAAGTTGAAAAATGGGCCTTCCCACAGATAAGATTTGTAGCAACTGCATTGCTGGGCACAGACTTGACTTAGAGTTGCTGAGGCTGGAAGTCTGTGGAAACTGCCCAGTCCAGTCCTCCTGTTGACTGTGCTACTCCTGACCCATAAACTGGCTCGTTATCATCCCTGGGCAGAGCTTCGTGCACTCCAGCTTTTCTCATGAGAGAGACAACTCTCCTGCCGTGCCGGTTTGTCCTAAAGACCTGTAAGCCATCCCCACAGCAGCACTCTAACCGTGAGAGCTATCCCAGCTCATCTGTGTGATCCCAGTGAGCCTGTAACCCCTGCAGTTACACACAGACCCCCAGCGTCTCCAGCTCGTTCCCTGTGCTGAGTGCATTAGTGTATGGAAGCACCCTGTTGTGCTGATTTCCCAGGAAGGGCATGAGCTGTGAGATGAACTGGCTGTGTATTAGAATAGTAGTTTTTTTTTATTTTGGTAAAGTGCTCTGCAGAGATAGGAAATGTCTCCAGGAGCGCACAGGAATAGATGCACAGTTTATATTCTGCACTGGTTCTGTATGTTCATGTGACCTGTCATTTGCTAGGTCATAAAGGGAAGTGTCCTGACCTAAATGTGTCCCAATTCTCTGTGTTGAAGTCAAGTGGTTCTGAGTTAACAGTCTGCCACCCAAACCCAGAGTTACCAAGCATGTTATACTGTGCCACTCTTCATTCTACAGCACTCTGGAGGTTGTGTTGGAGAGCACACATTGGCTGTAAATGCTTTTATAGTGGTAGGCACAGCATTCTCTTTGAGGGAGACAAGGATAACACTTCTCCCATAAGTAAAGCTCTCCACAGCCTTTTAGTCTTCTTAACTATAGGGATACTGAAGTTGCATAAAACCCCTGTGCTGGTGTAATAATCCAGTTCCCATTTGAAGATAGAAATACTGCTTTTGACTTTGGTATGAAGTATGTGAATACAATAGTCTGGAAAACTTTGTTATTGAAAACATCTGCTCCTAGTCCAGTAGAAAGGCAGCTACTTGCATGTGTAGAATACCTTGGTATGATATTCACTCTAACTGATTGGGGAAACTGGAGTAAAGAGATCTATTTAAAGGTGACCTAACACAGCAGCTGAATTATGGGTACTAAATGTCACTACTGTTGCTTTCTGTGATGTAAATGAATTGATTGAAAGATGGAGGGATAGGTTCCGTGCTTTGCACTTGGATGATGTTGCCTGAGTGAGGGAGCTTAGTGACTCAAGGTACACATCTGTGGACCCCTCAGTGAAGTGCGTAAAATACTGGAAGTACTTTCATAGGCTATAGGAAGATGATCCCTGAGTGCCCCTAGGGAGCTGGGATTCTACGGTTAAGAGTGAACTCAGGATGGGGGTTTATTACTTGCCTATCTGCATCAAATGTGGTCTCAACACTGGCTTACATTTCCCCAAATGAAGATGTGAGCATGAGATATTAACTTCAGTTTGCAAGCAAGGAATGTAATTGTGTGGGCAATTCTGCTGGTGTTACCTAAATAGTGCTTGGACTTCTGATTTACCCCAGACATCCAGTTTACTAGGGGAGCATGATCTAATAAGATACATCCTTTGGAGGAGCAACAGGAGCAGCTTGTGGCCTGTCTGCAGTGTCTGATGCTATGTTTGTGAAACCAATGGGCTGGGTCTGACAGCCCCAGGACTGGCTAACAGTAGTGAGAGCTTCTGCAACTCTGTAGCACACTTCTGGTTGACGAGGCATTTGTTGGAATTTGCAAAATCAGTGGTAGTGATAACTTTCTTGTGGATTATATAGTTGCAGCTTTTTTACTCAAATGAAAATGAAACCATGTTGTAACCTGGTGCTGAGGTCGGATTTTGGTTATTTTGAGCTCAGATTTTGCCACTTAAGACACTGGTTGTGTGATCTGAGATGTTTGGTCTGGCTGTTGTATTTGTTAGGCCCCTGGAGATCCAGTTAAAAATTGGTTTGGGGTTAACTATTTGAAGCATGTCACTGTCTCTTAGTAGTTTGGTGGACTTGATGTATGCTGTGTGTCAAAGATGAACATGTTTCTGCATGGGTGAGCTTTCAGAGGAAGCAGAGTTGAAATACACTTTGCAAGTTAACAGGAGTGAGGCTGTTGAACAAGTCTGTTGCCTGAGTGTCACTTTCCTGGTATAAGCCAAATTAACTGGTGTGAGCAGTGGTGTCATAATTCACCCTAAGTAATTAGGTAACTAGACTGTTATCACCACAGTGGCAAAGTCTTAGCATAGTAGTACTGATTAATGGTATTAACTCAGTCTTTGTACTTGTAGAAGCTTTCTATTAGGTTTTCTAGCAAAATCCTGCAGGGTAAGAGCAACATTGTAGATCCCTCTCTTCTGTAGTCTGTCTGCAATATGTTTTCTGGTGTTAATATTGGAATTGGAGGCCTTCTGAAAGTACTTGGAGAGGTCTGACAGGTATCTCCCTACAGAAGAAGTGGTTTTAGCTATAATGGCACTACTGTCTTACGACTTTCACTTTGGGTAACACTATCTTGCTAAAATAAAGAGTATATTCTCCCTGGTGCTACATACACTCTACTAGTTGCTCTGGAAAATAATATGGAGAGTGGTTTCTTATTTTTTTTCTCATAAAACTATGTAACTATGATGCTTGCATGCTATCTGTGCAACAGTGAGGCAGTTATAACTGTACTGCCTACATGCAATGACAATCTCTTGATACCTGGCTGTTAAGAACATTAGCTTTATAGAATGACATTGAAACCTCACTTACTTAAATATAGATGTATATGATTTTTTTGGGGGGGCGGGAGGGGGGGGACAGAGTGCTCCAGTGCCTTAAAAGCGCTGTTTGAGGGAAGTCCTTTTTCTTCTCTGAGCTACTGCTCAGAAACTAGTTACTTGGCTGTTTTTCTTACACTCTGATGGATTTCTAAAAATAACCAACCAAAACCAAGCAAACAAACAAAACCCCCTCAAAAAACCCAAACAAATAAATTCAGATACTTAAGTTCCTTAGGAACAGGGATATATATTTGCTTATATTTCACCTCAGCATTAGATCTGAGCTCAGTTTTAAAGCATTGCTTTGAAGTGTTGCTTTTCTGATGCTCCAGCTGACCAGAGTGATTCTTTCATGTGACTAAATCTTTGGAGGTTGCAACCTTGCTGCAGACTGGGACAGGATTTAGTTCCAGTTTTCCTTAGACATCAAGATTATTCTTAGCAAGGTTATTGGCTTGAGATTACTGCTAATGTGTAAGGTAATGTCTGTCTGTTTGAAATGAGTAATCTAGAATGGTCCTGTATGAATGATGTGAGAGGGCATATATTTAAGAATTTCATCAGGTAAGTAAATGCAAATTAAATGCTGTCAGATTTGCTTTCTAAGCTGCACTGATGCATCTCTGAAAACCTGTAAGAAGAGCTGGGCTGTGCTTGGCAAGGGTGGGAGGGGGTTGTGGGGAATGTGAGTACATACAGGTGTTTGGTACTTTAAACTGTTGTGGTGACCAGATCTGATCAGAGCCTTGAAAGATGGGATTATCCAAGTCTAGCTATAACCTGTTGGAAAGAGGAGTGTGTTAGAAGACTTTGTAGGCTGCAAGGACAATGATCAGTTAAAAGAGCAATGCACCTGGCAGTCTGCCGTTCTTCTTGTTCTCTGTAACTGCAGATGCCAAAAAATGTTTTGTGTACTAAGTCTGCTCTTCTAAAAAGCATTTGATCTTATTAAGCTTTTTTAGTCTAAGTGAAGAGCTGGAGATGGCTTTGCATGCAAATGTGTGGAATAGTGAAAAGTAAGATATGGTATGGAGACCAGGGTCACTGGTAGGGATTCTTAATCCTAATTGGCTGGTTTCCAGTGGTTGGATGTCTGATGCTATTGGTACTGTTGGAATATTTTAGTGTGACTTCTGGGTCCTCTTCCTGCATGCGGAGAGGATTCCTGGTCACAACTATATTAAAAATACTGCTTTTATACTGCCTGTGATATTTTCCAGATGAGCAAGTCTTAGGGACCCTCCTGCACTACAGGTTCATCTCACAGTCTGCAGTCTTTCTTCTTATGGAAGCTAATACTCCAATCTGATTCGTTTGATGACATACAATTCTGAATTGAAGTGGTTCCTCGATCTGTGCATATCATTTCCCCAGCCTTGTAGGAGATGGAGAATAATAATGACCTGACTTCAGGTTCCAGTTTAACCTTTAACTGCGGTAACACAGTGAACTTGCTAGTCCAGGTCTTGCTTCACATGTCTGTTAGTTAGCAGTGTATATGTAGCTCCTGCCAGAGCATATTTGTGACAGCCAATGTCTATAAGTGTACACACAAATCTGGAGGGTTTAGGCAGGATTAGTAACTGATAATAATTGACTGAAACTGGTGTAATGTAACTTTCAGTGTATCAAGTAAACGTATTTATTCTGTGTTTTTTCCTGTAACAATTAGGGATATGGCTGTTGCCACTTTGAACAAGAATCTAACCTATATAAAGAGGTTAGATCCCTTCATGTGTGCAGAGTAAAGTAGTTCCTTGCCTTAAATTCTTACTTTTCATCCTGATATTATAAAGTATTATGTTTTCAAAATCCATTTTGAGTTTCCTGTCCAGTGCACTTATCTTTGCAACTGCAAGTCTACTAGTAGATCTTGGGGAGAGAAAATGCCTGATTATCAAAAGCAAATCTGAAGCTTGGGTTTCACTCCAGTGCTCAGCCTAGACACTGCAGCAGGGTGGTGGCTGCAGCAGCCCCTTGCCTAAGGAGTGAATTGTGAATAGGATCAGGGAACTGCCCGGTTCCTGCAGCAATGTAAGGAACTGCTTGGCTGCTGTAGTTCCACCTTCTTTGGCTGTAGCTGTACAAACTGTTCTCCCTTCACATCAGCACTGAAGCATGTGTGGCCTTGCAGATGTGACTGGCAGGCCTGGTGGGCTGTGCTGAATGACTGCTGTAGGAGGAGATGGGCTGGAACAGCCAGGGGCAAGGGAGAGGGGACTGAGGGACAGGGGATGGTGAGGGCAGCATTGGATGATATCAGTGGGGACTGTGAAACTGCCCCAGTGTGCTCTGTGAGATATCTCAAGCTGAATGAATTCCTTGATCCAATTAAACATGGTCCACAAAAATCTATAACCACAACTGAGAAGGTAGAAACGTCCAGCATTACATGGGGAAGGATATGAGGGTATCCCAAGGAGGATTTTGTACCAAACACATCATGATTTCTGTTTAGCTTGGAAACCATTAACTGGATTATATGCCAAGAGGTACGATATTAGGACAGCAAAAGAGGATAGAGTAGCATTTGTAATTTTTCAGCCTGCATACCCTAAAATTTTCAGTGGCCTTAAATATGCCACTTAATCTCAAATGAGTTTTTTTTAGTTGAATTACCAGTTGGAGCATTTACAGTTCACTGAAAGCTAATGGAATTTCAGTACTTAAATATTTTCTGGGTAACCTCAGAATGGCTGAGGGGCTCTTAGAGTTCATAGCTCAGTGAGATTGTTAATTAGTTTGGTGATCCAGGGAATTTCTGTGACTGCATTCTTGTGGGCATATCATAGAACCAAACACTTCAAAGCCTCTAATTCATATTCTGATAAATGAGGATCACTAAAATACTGTTGCAAAACCTTGTTCTTTCTGTGCTTGCTTTTGATGACATCATATTTAAGTCTTTACAATAGGTTGAATACCCAGATTTTCCTTTAATAGTAGGTATCTGAAGGGTTTAACAAAGCTCCTCTGTCAAGCTATTGGGCTAAGGGTTTCTAGAATCCTGTTTTAAAATCCAAAGAATGGTTGCTTTCAGTGGCGGGATAGCAATGAAAAGAAATGTCCAAAGATATCAGCTGCACAGCAAGAGAACAAGGGCTGATCCCAGCAATTTTGAGCTTAGAGCTCAAAATGAATGGAAGAACTAGCAACAATTCCAATTAAAGCCTTTGGAGGGTCTCAGATTCTTTTATTACAGCCGCAGAATATTTATTGGCAAACAGGTAGGCTTAGTGAAGCTTCTCTTTTTTGTTTTCTTATGTGCTTGGATGAACTGTACCAAAGTAAGTTTCTTTCTTGTGAAGTGACAAGAGCTTTTTCCTTTAAGTGTTGTGCAGCTGTGTCTTAATGCACGTGAAGTAAAAAGGGATGTGAAAGTGTGGTCTGGTTTGAAATACATGTAGTTATTCAGTCACTGTCTTTGAATCTTGGTATTGGGTAAACCATTCCTGTTTGTAAACTGTGTTCTGAGCAGTTTAACTGTTTAGGTTGAGGAGAAGAATGACACAACATTGTGCAGGGGGCCTTAATTAACCTGCAGAACTTGTAATCTAAGCAAATAAGACAAGGGAAGGCTGAAATAGTTACTAAGTTTAGGGTTAGATATCTGACATTGGAGGTGGCATGGTTTGATTAGTCCTGTGGCCAAGCAGAGATCTTCAGAAGTCTGAATCAAAACAGCTGATTCGTAACTCCTATGGTTTGAGTTGTAGATTCCGTGCTTCATGTGGGCAGCCTGTGGCTGGTGTAACCTTCCTTTCTCGATCTGAAGAGCATCTTTCAATAGCGTCACAAAGCTCCTATTGTGCACAGGGTTCTGTGTTGCCTATTTTAGAATAAATGTAGAGTTATCAAGTCAATGGCTTAATCCTTATATTTTAAAACAGGTGAAGCAGGTAATTACTTCTAATTTCTTTAAGATAAATGACTGCCAGAAAAAGTTTTTCTCTGACATGGTGTCTGTCCAGCAGTTTATTTCAAAGCAGGATGAATAGTAACCAGAAGAAACCACTTCCCCTACCTCACTCCCCCCCAGATAAACTTTCAGAAGGTTTGGGGTGTGGTTTTTGTTTGGTTTTGGCTTTTTACAGCTTATGACACTTAGCATATGTGGTTCAACATGGTGTCATTAGACCTGAGGGTAAAATGACAGATGGAAACTAAGTAGATTGACTGACTGCCCAATGGATTGCTTCTTGTCCTGTCAGAGGAGGGTAAATCTTGCTGGAAAGTAAACTGTACCCAAACAAGTAAAGAGCAATAGGAGAGAGGAGGCATCTTACCACTGCATTAGGTGTCTTGTCTGGACACTTACTCAGACTGATTTCTTCAGCAGATGCACTAAGATCCTTTGCCTTAAATCTATGCCCCTTAAACTGAAGGGAATTGGGTTATGTTTTAAAGCAACTGCAGTTGTCACAGGTTCTTCTAGACACTGCTGCTTTTTTGAGAAGTGGCTGGATTTCCCAAGACTTGTTTTTCTGTGAATAGATGAGTTAATGTCAGTGTCTTGACTGCCTCAAGGATACTTAATGTACAGAACAGGAAGAAAATTCATCCTTGCCTACTCAGAGATAACAGAGGAGAGAGCTTCCACTTGCATTAATAGATTTTAATTTTTTTTTTACTTTTTTAACCTCAAGGAACTGTTATATGTGAGCTTTGAACCATGTTGTGTAAACTGTTTCTTGGGCTGCAGAGGTGGAGATAAAAATAAACAAACAGTTGGTTCCAATGCCTTCTCTTGTTGTTTTATTAGAATATTCCTATCATAATCTCACCATGCCCCTTTCTGAAGCAGTGATGTGCTGTTAGCCTGTTGTTCTGTAAGCACTGGTACTTCTGCGCTGATACTGACACTGACTGTGTTAATCCTGCGTCACACTGCTTCAGCCTTGCCTTGTCCTCTGTTCTTGCCTCTGCACTGCCTGGCTGTTCTGGGCTTCTCTGGTGCCACCAAAGAAGAGATGCTTTGTGTGAAGCTTCTGGGACCTCACTGAGTGCACACTGCACAGGGGCTGTGTTGTAAGCAGACTGCTGCACTCACAGGGTTCATGTGGTCCTGATCCTCTGAAACATTCAAGTGGCACATGGAACAACTCTGCAGGGAAGATCAAGTACCTTGGCTATGAAGAGCTTGAGATGCAGTCAAACTGTAAATTTTTATGCTGTTGTGTGTGTTTTGTTTAATATTATATTTTGATTACAAATAGGGTAATACTGTGAGGCTGACCTTGCAGTTTCTACAGGCCATTTTTGGGGTGGAATAGAGAAGGAAGGCTTTAAATATTCTGCTTACCTCTAGGATGAACTGGATCGTGTTTCTCAGTATTTTTTCTAAAAGACAGCAATTCATTTGCCATGACCACGTAAAGAGGTGGGATTTGTATTGACAGGACAAAGAAATCTTTTCTCTTGGCCATTAGTAAATTAGGCCTTTATTGCTGTTGCATAGCACAGTGGACTTAGTGCTGCTGCCTATTATATATTCCTAAGTTTGTGATGCCAGAAAAATGTCTAACTTGAAAGCTTTGTGTTGGATAACAGTTACAACAATGTTAGGATGCCTGATAAAAGAATACTCACAGGTTAAAACCAGTCACAATTATACTGAAAAGTAGCAAAGGGTCACACTCCAGAAAGCAGCTTATCTACTTCTGTGAAAGCCAGACTACTCTTGAACTGGGACAAAACAGCATTCTTCACAATTTAAGAGCAAGCTGTGTTATTTCTGGAACACTTAAAATCCCTGAACTATCTCATTGTATGGCCAGTCTGTAGCTTTTGTTCCTTGGGTGTTTATGTCCAAGCGAGGTGAATTCTAGTTTACCATCTGTAGACCATGTCGACAAAGCATGTAGGCAAAGCAACAATTTTTGGAGTTCAGGTGCTACCTGTTGTGTTTTTTCTCATTCCCTTGGCAGGGAAATGTTCTATTCCTCTCTTGCCTCTCTGGTGACTAAGAGTTAGAAATCAGTCTTGCAATTCTCTTCTGGTTTAGAATGTCTGTGGCAATGGCTGAATTCATTGTCCTCAGCAAATGCATGTTTGTGCTGTACAGGGAGAATCTATGGAGAAGTAGGAATAGTCACACCCCATTGCTGTACTAAGGAGTGTCCTGGATGAGGGAGCTGATGTATAACATAATAGAGAAGATTACCAGAGGAAAATATCTGTCTTCACTTACCAATGTTTATCCCAGAATGAGCACTTAAAGATGATTAATTTGAATTGCTGTCCTAAATGTATGTAGCAAACAGGTGTGAGTAAAAAACTCTGCATGGAAAAATACTGCTGCTCAGATGTTTGAAAGTGCTGTCCTGAGGGCACCTCTTGATTGTTGGCATGTTTGTTCTTGTATGCATGAGTCAATGAGAAATTAGTTTGATTTGTTGCTTTTCAGAACATCAAGTCATAACAAGGGGAAAAAAATAGTCACTATCAGTGTACTCCAAGGGCAGTTGTCCAGACTGGTCATGGAATTGTCAGTCTCAAAACGCAGGGCACATAAACTGGATTGCTTGGCCCACACTTCTTTCAGAGAGGGATTTGGAGTGGACAGCATGCAAAGGTCCCTTTCCAGGCTGAATAATCCTATGGCATATTTGTAGGCTGATGATCCCTTAGTCTCTTGTTCATTTTGTTTAGGGCAGCTGGTTGTCCTGAAGCTTTTTCCAATATACTACTCAGTAACTTCTACTGTTGGCCTTGTGTTTCCATACAATAGCACTTGATGATGTGGCAGTTGCAGTGTTTTTCTAGAGTTATTGTGTCCAGGTAAATTTGAGACTCCTGGAAGGCCCATTGCTTCTGTGCTTCTGGAATAAAGTGTGCTGCTATAAACCAAGGCTGGTACAGCCACTTCCTGTAGCAGTGTTTTCTGAATGGTCTGTTGGTCTCCTTGCAGCTCTGCCAGGATATGAACAGCTGGGGTCCTTTGTGGTGCTCTGAGGACACAGGAGTCACTATCCTGCCAACTCCCATACACACATCATGTGTCTGAAATATTCATATTTGGGTTTTTTTCTGTGTGGGAATCCTGACTGGTGACACATCTTTGTTTCACCTATTTCTGCTTTTGTCTTCAGTGTGCTGTCCTTAGAGATGCTCCTCTGTGCTAATCAGTGTGGCAGCTGCTGCTTGTGCTTCTGGTACAACTACTGTGTCCAGCTACTCTTAAAAAACCCAACCAACCAAAAAAGAGGCAGTTTTATTTTTAAGAAGCCTCCAGCATTTAATTACTAGGCTTGCATAACACACAAACAGAGGCTTGTTAACTGGGGCTTGTTTATTGAAGCTTACTCCTTTATGGCTTAGCAGCATCAGGAGAAGAGTAGGAACTGAGATTTTTTTGCAGTAAAGCAGGAATTTTTTGTTTCTAAGCAAATTAGGTTTGCAGCATCAAAAGGCAGGAAGAGTGTAAAATAAATGCTAATGCCATGTCATAAGACTTTCTGCTAGAAGCTTTTGCAACTTGTTCCTGCCAATTTACTGTGTATCTCTGCTGTTTTCTTAGCCTACGTAGGGAGAAGATCAAAAGCCAGATTTCTACCCATTACCAGATCTAAGGTATAGCTGTATCAACATTAAAGAAATATTTTAGAAAGGTGTAAAGCCTTATAACAAGAACAATAAAAACCACTTAATTTCATGTTGTTTGAGAAAGAGTGGGATTTTCTTTAGAAACTGTTCTATACAGTAGTCTTGTGGGCTGGGTTTACAAATAAGAGTAGCTTGTTAGAAACCTTTGGCACTTCTATTAATCATACTGTTGTCACAAATAGAAGGTGTTTGTTTTAATGCCTTGTCCTACTCATACTTCAGGCATGGTTTGCATGCCAGTGTACTGGAGTGGCCCATTCTTTAGGCTTGTGGGGTAGGGTTTTAATCTGGTCTTTCAGTACTTGAGAGACGCTTTACCTTCATGCTACCCTGATGTCACCGATGTCACAGATGGGTGACTGTGCTTCTTCTCTCTGCAGGTCTAATTGGTTGCCTGGCACTTCGTCTGTGGCAAGCAGGACAATGGCTGCCAGCAAGAGCAAGAACCAGAGCTCCTTGGCCCTCCATAAAGTAATTATGGTTGGCAGTGGAGGTGTGGGCAAATCTGCGCTCACACTTCAGTTTATGTATGATGAGGTAAGTAACTTTAGTTCAGCTTCTCTAAAGCACAAATTTGTACAGCTTGCTAAACTTTTTTTTGTGGGACAGGGGAACTAATGTCATGAGCAAAAGACCTGCTGATCCAGCTGGCAGGAGCAGAATGTAAAAATCTGGGAGACGTGCCCTCTGGCAAAATCTCTGGATAAAGGTGAAAAAAATTGGTGCTTATTTGTGAAAGAACAGTCTTCAGAGGTCATGCGTAATGTACAGGTGCTTGTGTACAGAAGCTGTTGCTACTTGGAGTTGAACTTTAATTTTGTAATTTAGGTCAGTTAATGCTGAAGTCTGAAGCAAACATTCTAGCTCATTCTGATGAAGGTGCCAGGTGATGAAGTAGGCCTGTTCTTAGCATGGATTCTTCCATACTGGTATACAGGAAGCTAGATAGGCAGTCCACACTAGTATGTGAAGGAATACATGATCCTGTAGTGGTGTAAGTATCTGAACAGGTGATGTAGTCATTAATGTAAGCCAGCCAGCTTAATTGGGTTTAATTGTTGTGTTCTGAGGCTGAGAGGCTCCTTACCTCTCTACTTCTATGCTGGTTGTGGGCTGTCAGCACAGAACTAAGTTGAACTGGCAGTGGCTTTGTGGGTCTGATGAATACTGAATGGACTAAAATATGTGCCTGTGTAATTATGGAGCAGGCTTTCATGTTCAGCAGCTGGATGCTCTCATCTACACTTATTAAAAGTTCAGATACCTGTACCTGAAGTATATTCAAATGCGTTTTCTTAAAGTGGGTGATCTAGATAATGCCAGCAGACTGCTGATAACTTATACTGCAGCTCTGTTATTAAATTGTACTGAAGTTGCTGAACAGTGTTTTTTTGTAGCAGGTTTCTCTTGATGAGGCAGACTGGCTCTTAGATGTATTAAGTGCTTAAATAATTTGCTTTTAATAGTAAAAATAAATAAAAAGGGTGAAAAAAATTTAAATGTCACTGAAGTGCAAGAAGGAAGATAAATGAATACTGGGACTGTTTGACAGTAATTCTAAACACTCATCGCTTTCTTGTCAGTTTGTAGAAGACTATGAACCTACCAAGGCTGACAGCTACAGAAAGAAAGTAGTTCTGGATGGTGAAGAAGTTCAGATAGACATTCTGGACACAGCAGGACAGGAGGATTATGCAGCTATCAGAGATAACTATTTCCGCAGTGGGGAAGGGTTTCTTCTTGTCTTTTCAATAACAGAGCACGAATCCTTCACAGCAACAGCGGAGTTTCGGTGAGTAGTTTCTCTCCTGGACAGGGGAAAATATCCAGTTCCTGTGTTGCTCTGGCAACTCTGCTTAAAAGCTACAGCTCTTTATTCTTTGTCTCTTACCATTTGATCAATGAAAGTGACACCTGACGATTTTGCTCTCAGTAACTGATAACCTAAGCCACAGTATTCAGCCTCTGGCTTTAGTTGTCTTCATGCCTGCAACTTACGAATACATTATGCCAGCAGCAACTTCAGGCAAGTAACAGATTCTTGGACTCTTAAAACAGGCATATTCCAGCCAATTTTCAGTCTTCATGGATGTGAAGTTTAATTATCTTAGAACAGTACTTCTGGAATTAAGTCTGCCTTTTGGCCAGGTTTCAGACACAGTATTGCTTACTGCTAGAAGCAGGTGCTTTAAGGAAAGGCAGGATTAGCCTCCACTCTCAGGTATGGATTGGTGCCAAACAAGGGTTGGCAGCCAAGCATTGCTGTTGTAGGCAGACGTATTCCTAGAAAGACACACAGTAGTGGTAAGCACTTCCATTTTTCTTCTTGGGATTAGCAGTTCTGATGTAAAAATCAGCACCAGACTGACCACAGAAACTGCTGGTGTAGTGTGGGGGGTAAATAAAAAAGGACTTAAACCACTGTCCTGGTTTTAGAATTCATGTAGCTGTATTCTTCAGGGCAAGTGCTCCAACTCTTTTTTGATAATACCTATTGCCTCAGTTGAAGGTAAACTGGAGATTGCCTGGAACAGCTGTAAAACTCCAAGGAAAACTTCCCAAAGCGTAGGGAAAGTTTAGGAGTTCCTTATGCTTGTCAGAATAAAAGCTGTTTATCAGTCTGCCTTATGTTCCTTTTGCTTCAGTGGTACAAGGTTAACAGATACTAACTGGTAATGGAAGTGCTGTAGCTAAGGACACTTATTTCTAGGTTTTTCTTAAAGTTAAGGGAAACTCCCCTTGCACTCCAGAATTCTTAACATATCATACTGTTTCAACAGTAGTGGAAGACCACAAAATCTTTTACGAGTATAAAAATATTGTTCCTTTGTCACATAATAAGTGACTTTGTTCTGCTTCAGAAGCCTGACTGTCATGGCACACACAAGCAGAGCTCAGTTTGCTCCAACTGGAGCTCTGAAAGGAGCCAATAGTTCAACTGTTGTAGGACTGCAGAACTGAGTACTAGGACTTTTCCTAATGTAAGATGGAGGAAAAGGTCAGGTAGCACTGAGACAAGTGGAAGTGCTTGATTTTGGCTTATGTGCCTAAATGAAATATGATGTTAAACCCAAGGCTTAAGGCTTTGAATGAAAAAGTGTAGGAGTGTTTATCTTGGCAGTTTGGTTTTTTGTCAGACTTCCGTAACTAGGTTAACTGTGTGTTGGTTCAAGATTCCAGCACAGCAAAACAATGGAAAAGCAGTGCTAGCCCTGAAGATGGGCAAGAAGGGCCTAAGAGCTTTAAGGTTCAGAAGTGAAATAGTG
The DNA here is from genome assembly GCA_013400955.1 of Drymodes brunneopygia. Taxonomy (NCBI): domain Eukaryota; kingdom Metazoa; phylum Chordata; class Aves; order Passeriformes; family Petroicidae; genus Drymodes; species Drymodes brunneopygia. The sequence goes on from VZTZ01001710.1 coordinate 359,273, forward strand.
AAACTAGTTAAATGGAATATTTAGGCTGACATGCAAGAACCAGAAAGGAGTGGGAAATGGATAGTATGAGTCACCACCATCCCAGGCCAAACTACAGATTGGTGTAATTGATCCTTTAAGTTCCAGAATTCTAACACTATGAAAAAGTTGAATAGTGAACAAACTATAGGCTTATCTTTAAACCCTAGCTCTCCTGCTGGTGCTATGCATTCAGTGTTTGCTTTCAGTGCCTCTGTAATCTGAAAATGTGTGAAGGTGCAGTTAAATGCAACAGCAGATTGTCTGCTCCAGTGTTAATGCTATTTTAGAGACTCATGTAGTCTCCATACATTGTTACTTTGTAGATGGAAAATGCAGGCATCTGAAGTAGTGTGGTAACCCAGTGAGATGAGAGGGTGTAGCACAGTGCTTATGCCTTGTTGAGCTCTTCTTCATAACAAAATGAAGCAATCTAAAAATAGTTTAGAGTGGTAGAGTTCTTCCAGCATCCTAGATGGACAACAGTATATGTCAGTCTGGTTTCAACTTGTGTTTTACCCCAGTAGCAGCACAGACTGAGACTGGTATGCAACTTCTCTCTTAGCATGACAGGTTAATGCTGACAGTTCAAATATCTTCCTGGAGTCTTTGAAGGAGGAAGATTGCTAGCATTTTAGTTCAGAATCATGTAGTAACTCTGTCCTTTGGTAGAGTTTAGGTAGCCATTAGGAATGATCTCTGCCAGCTACTCGGGCTATTTCCAATCTATTGCCTTGGCAAAGACTTGATGTTGCCCAGACCTATATTGAGATGTGATGCAGACTGTGAATTGAAGATGGTGACTGAATGCCAGGGTGGAACTTGGCAAAGGTGGCACTTGTACTCTTTTCCTCATTCAAATGTGAACTCCTGCTGCCAGGTTCTGTTCTGCCACACTGTTCTTTCCTAGAGCCTGATTACTCACTAACTAAATGGTAAAACTACCTTCTGGGAAGCGTGAGGCTTTCAGTAGTGTAAAGCCCATAGCATTACTATGCTAATCTTGGAATAATTTTAAAGTGTGTGTCCAACTCTTGGGAAATACCCAGTTGTAAACACCAGTAATATGCAGACCACTTGATCCACTCCACATAGGTGTGGGAGTTTTGTTGCTACTACTAACACAGATATTTTTATTTTGAATACCTAATGCATTAGGGAACAGATCTTGCGTGTGAAGGCCGAAGAGGATAAAATCCCTTTGCTGGTAGTGGGAAACAAATCTGACCTGGAGGAGCGCAGACAAGTGCCTGTAGAAGAGGCTCGAAGTAAGGCAGAAGAATGGGGGGTGCAGTATGTAGAAACCTCTGCCAAAACTAGAGCGAATGTAGATAAGGTAAGATAAATGACATCTGCTCAATTACTTCATCGCTACTTGTTTAGTAGCTGACTCTTGCTGGGACGAAAGCAAGTCCACAGTTTGACTTCTGAAATCCTAGTTCATTAAAAAAAACCCCCAAAAAATGAACTTACTGGAATGCGTACACTTAGGCACATACCTAGCACAGGGGAACCTGAGATCTGGAGTAAGTTAATGCTATTGTCCTGTTTTAACTGTTTGTACCTGAACCAGTAGTTTTTCAATAATACTTTGGGTGAATGGTTCTAAGGATTCCCTAAGTATGTTATTTTGTTTGTAGGGAGTGTCCTTCTTATAACACTAATAAATAAGCTATGTACACTAATAAATTTTTCCCCCTTCCCTATAAATCTACATGTAGTGTGATTAATTTTAAAGATTTTATTCTTGTTTTCTGCCAAGACTACTTTGAATTGTGAGAACTTTTTGTTGTGTCCCTGTCCTGTTTTGACTTGTCCTTGGTGGTATAGGACAGTTATTCTGATGTTATTCTGCTACTGGTTTCTTGTATAAACTGGGGAGATGGGATATTCCAGAGGAGAAATGAATTATGACTATGGAGTTTTTGTCCGGTATAGAGAACAAATCAATTTCAATATTCCCTTTATTTTGTTTGTAGTGAGGACTTCTTGAAGAAAAGGGTACCTTTTTACTTAACCAGTTCACAGAAGTTGATCTGAAATTACTGTTTTGCACCCTAAGGGCTCAAAATGTGTTCTTGCTAATATGCATCTGTTTAAAGATTACAAATTTTAAGCAGTTTTCTCTTTGGATAAAGAACACTTGCAGCTAGCTGTACTCTTAAGTTCTTTTAGACAGCTACCTGTTCTCCAATATTAGTTCCCTAGTGGAAATGCTGTTACCGGTAGGAACTCCTTCTCTCATTAAAACCACAGTATATGAAACTCCTGGACTTGAGGTCTTTTGGTTTAAAGGAGGTGGCATACTCTCAGTTCGGTAAAGAACCATGCTGACTTGCAGAATGTTACTAGAAAGTCACTGTCAGCTGCATAAACTGGGTGATGTAGTGAAACATAAATATTTAGACTTGCTTTTGCCTATAAGCATCTCCTACTACTAATGAATGACTAGCCTGTTTTATATTTAGAGTAGTTTTCTGATCAGTTGGGATTAACAGCAATGGAGCTGTGGTGATCTAGATTTGCTGTTACAGGTTTTCACTGGCTAGCTCATGTGGCATACTGGTTATCCTCTGTATAAGCACTGTTTGCTGCATTGTACAAGAAGTTATTAATTTTGTGGTGATTGTGTTAATACTGTGGCAAAATAAAAAAAAAAAGCTTAAGAGGGTTTTGATGATAAACGAATCTACTTTAGATCAGTAGCATGGTCTTGTTTCCAAGTATCAAAGGCTTCAGAGTTCCCTGTTTGGAAAAAACCACACTCTAGTTCTACAGAGTGATGTTAAACTCTTGTTCTGTAATCCTAAAAATAATTTTACCCAATAACTGTACAGAGCAAAACAGCTCTTGAATATTAAGTAGTATGTACTTATGCATCAGGAATACAGGGATGAAATTGCCTAAATTTTGGACCAAAAAACCCAGAGAAACATGAAGGAAAGCATGACTTTCCCTGAATCTTTCTTATACATAGTTCTGAGAATTTTTTCTGCCCTGTCACTTGAATGCTGCACCTTTGTAATTATAGACCAAGCAGAATACTACCAAGCAGAGTGTATCTGTAACTATCTGGAAAGGACTGGACTAAATGCTTTCCATAGTTAACAGCAGTGGAAATGTTTGTGAGGCACAGACAAATGATCTTAGGAGCTCCAAATGCTGCTGTTGTGCAAGAATGGTATTTAAGAAAATGCTCTTGAAACAGGGCTGTTGAATTTTTTTGATAGCCAGGTAAGATTGTACAGCTTTTTGTCACTGCCTGACACATTACATAATTCTGATGTGGAGTTTGGTCACTGGGATCTTTATCTAGACTTACTTCTGCAGTGTTGAGTACAGAGTACAGTGTGGTTCTACATCTTTATTTGCTGCTGAATACAGTAGTTTTTATCTGCTTTCTGGTGGCTGATCTTATTCAATCTTTCTTTATTTTTCTCTCCTAGGTATTCTTTGATTTAATGAGAGAAATAAGAGCAAAGAAAATGTCAGAAAACAAAGACAAGAATGGCAAGAAAAGTGGCAAGAACAAGAAAAGCTTTAAAGAAAGATGTTGCTTACTGTGATGCTTTGGAACTGTAAATATCTATCTACAGGTGGCATGGATAAAATACCACTAAGGATATAGGGCTGGATTCATGAAAGGAAGTCTGTATTGACTCCCTTATCTTTTGCTTTGCATATCACACCTTCAAAATGTGAAAACAACTTTGCAACCATTTCTGGTATCCACCAACTTAGTGAAATGGGCTCCATCTTCCAACTTTCAAAACTAGAAACAGTTTCAGAACTACAATCTTTCTGCTTGGTTACACAATGTACTTTTGTATTAACTTGCTTCTAACGTTTCTCTAGGTTTCTCTTGAACCTCTATTGGCCTTAACAAGCACAGGTGTTCAGGTTCAAACACTTTTTCTCCACTGTTGCTGCCCTTCTTGATGGTGCAAACTGCAGAAAGGCTAGATGACACCTGGTAAAGGGTTTGAGTCTCCATCTTCTCTTAGTTGTCACTGGTATTTCTTACACTGAAATCTGCTGACTTCCTCCCCACACTCCATGTAAGAAATAGCAACTGACAGTTGAGAGTCAACTCAAAATATTCCTCTGTGTTCTGTTTAGTCAATACAGCATTCATGAATCAAGCCTATGGACTCAATTCAGACTAATTTAGGCAATGCAGAAATTGATATTTAAATACATGCTAGATGCATTCCCTGCTAGGGTCTGTCTTCTCATCCTTAAATTAGTGGTATGGGGTGAGAAAATGACTGTAAGCCTTTCTTCAAAAGGAATAGTATTACCACCATCTCCCTGAAATGCTGTCCTGGGTTTCTTCCATGTATTGTGTCTCGACTCAATTACACTCTACATCTATCATCCTTCCTTTCCCTTGTACTGGAATAGTGGAAATAGGTGTTGATTTACTCAGTTATGTTTATATTGGAACACTTGTGATGATAATGTTGGAAAGTGAGAACATCGGCATCTGTCTCTTGTCTTGCTGAAGATGAAAATGTTGAATAAGGGTGGGTCCCATCACACAATCATGACTTGGCATAGGTGAGGCACATATGCTACCTCTCAATGATTAGCTGGCTAGTGAACTGTATGGTGTCAAAAAGCAAATGAAGTTAAGCAGTTGCCACATCTGTTACTCACTGTTAATTTTATATGTACTGTTTCTGATGCACAACACCCTGGCACATGGTGAGTTTTGCTGTCAGTTATGCAGTGGTGGTCATGTCCGTTCAACAAAAACAGTCTAGAAGTGGAAAAGTCAGTACTTAGCAGGTTCTGTTGTCAGCTGACTGAAATGAACTTTCTGATGCAGTTTAAATTAAGTGCAGTTGCCAAAAACACTTGTGTCACTGTGGAAAAGAACTCTCTTCAGGTTGTGGAGTTTGTCAATGAACTATGGCTATCTCTTGCCTCCAAGGAGTAGAGAAACCTGAAGAGTAACTGTATTTTGCTGGTAACTGGATGCTTAAAACACAGTTGTTTGGTGAAAGTATTCTAAGTGGTTGTTCAAAGAAGCTCACTGCAGCACTAAATTAACTGATGGTGTTTCTTCCTGAGATGAAGGAGTAGTGAATACTGTTCAGTACTTAGTGTTGTAATTTGAGGCTGAAAAATATTTTTTCACATGTACTAGATTGCTTTTGTGCATTCCATCTCTGAACATTGAAAAAACTATGATGTGATCTATATCAGAACCTCTGTTGACCTGAGGTTTCACAGGGACTTACCACAAACTCATTGTCTTCCATAACTAGTTCATCTTGTCAGGCAACTCATTGGATTGGGGAAACTGTACTAAATAAAAGGTGCTGTAATCTTCATTCTTGTCAAATGAAATTCCTTCTTTATTACTCTTATCTTGTATGGGCAGAAAGAACAGTTAACCAGCTGTGGAAATGCTTCTCTGTGAACAGTGCAGTTCATTGTGAAGTTGGCTTTGGTAATACCCAATACTGTTACGAAGCAGAAGCTGGAGGCCCGCTGGCTTACAGAACTTGTCACTTGAGCTGTGTCACCTGTGTCTGAAGCCTAAGCACCTAATAGGACACTGGGAGCTGTAACACATCTAACAAAGTTTCCTCTTGAACTTCCATGGATAAAAGTCCATGTCTGACTGTATATTGTGCATACAGCAAATGAATGTCCCCTTCTGGAGGAAGGCAGTTCAGTTAGGTTTGGATTTAGTCGAGACTTAAAGGTTAAGTCCTTAATTAACCTAAAGGATAAACAACAGTTGAGTTCACACTACAAGCTTATCTAGGTCAGGCCCCTCCAAGGCAGATTGTGAAATGCGTCTAACAAAACTGAATAAACTGTCCTTGCTGTATGAATAATGAATTCAGCAAAGCTCACAATGAGCAGCTCAGCTGTATTGGCTCAAGAGACTTGCACGCCTTGACCTTTGATCTCCCCAGTCTTAAAGTACCTGACGGTATTTGATAGGACAGATGATTTTCTTCTCAGAACAGCAAGTCTCCCAGTGGCCTTCTTACAGTCCATGTGCTGTTTTCACTCAGGTTTTTTTTTTCAACTGATAAAGCTACGCCACTGTGGTGGGCTTACTTGGAGGAAGGTGCTTGTTGCTTCATGGCTTGATGCTGCATCTCTTCAGTGTTCTGTGCTTGTCACCTGCTCCAGAAAGACTAGGCCTGAGACTAAATAAAGCAGCTTTTCAAGTGTTCCTCTTCTGTACTTGTGACAAACTCAGTTTAACTTGCCAGTTACAGCTGAAAACGTGATAAACAAAGCAGCTACCTTGCCTACTTTGGACCAGTGGGCAGCAAGCTTTCTGACTTGTACCAGGAAGGCAATAAAATTGGTCCCCTGGACTGGAATCCTGTTGCCTCCACCTCATGGTGGAAGTGCCTGAATGTATGCCCCTCTGAATAGGGGCAATATGATTTGGGGGTTCTTGAATGGCTTCCAGGTGTGCTTCACTGGACATCAATGGACATCAGCATCAGGTGGGTTGAGTGGAATGAATATAAAATGGCACAGCATCCTGTGAGCAGTGTGCGTGGAGCTTTGAGTAACTGGAGCTCAGGTACCTCAAATAAGGGACAACTTTGGCAGTGGCAGGTATTTGGCTGCCTGCTGTGTAGCTGAGGAGACTGAAGGCTGAATTGAAGCTGATGTATTCTATCAGCCTTTGCATGTTGGGTAATTAAAAACCAAGATTTCTCTTTGTTGGTATAGTGTGCTCTTAAATCATTCTGGAGCATGGCTGTAGGCAGGTAACTGGATATTTGCAGCTGGAGGTCATGCAAGACTTGACTATGCACTTGCACTTAAGCATTCAAGTATTATTCTTGCGTAATGGCTTAATATGAAGTCAGGGAACTGTTTACTGCTACATGCAGTCTTCCATATGTGGCTTAGCTTCAAGTGCTCCAGTTTTCCTTCTGGTTTGAGCAGAGCAAACAAGCCCCTGTTATAACAAGGGCTAAGTCATTATATGAAAAAAAGCAGGTTAAACTCCAGGACTGCAAAGGCAGACTTGACTCTTACAGAGGAGCATCTCTCCAGGTGGGAGTACAGATGCAGCATGAAGTGTGTTTTCCATTACTTGTGCCATATGTGTTCTCATACAGACTGATACACCTCTACTGCAATTTCTAGGGGAACACTTGATGAGGAGAAAGATGTATGCATACATTTACTGGGCATTAAACTTCAGTAAGATGTTAATAACCACCTGAAGTTCCAATTGAATCCTATCTGACTGAAGTATAATGCTCAAGAATACTTCAGGTCTAAGGTACAAAACTACAGTATGGAATGTAGTAAGAGGTGTGTAGGGGGGAAATGCATCTAACTAAATGCTCATCCAGATCTTTTTTTAAAGCTTTCCAAAGCATTAACCCAGTTCTTAGGCCTGACAGGTCTATCAATTCCTGCTCAAAAAGAAGATACTCTTTATCAGTTCAGCTCAGAGCTTATGTAGACAGAAGCTTTCTGTAATTGCTGTAAGCATATGTTGCAGTGTTCACCTCCTGTTGACTTTATAGTTGGGAGAAGGAGGGAAGAGGAACAAAAAAAAAACAGCTATGATTTTCACTGTAATCTCCACACTTCATGGAAATGGCAGGTGTTCCTCTTGGGAGGGGAAGGTGTTATCTCTAACACCAAGTGAGAGGTTTAGTGTAAAGGAAGTGATTGTGATTGCAAGACTTAATGAAACTGCCTCTAAACTATGTATGCTACACTATACAATGTAAATTCTTATTTTTTTCCTTACATAGCTTCAGAGCTTTGTCTCTAACTCGCACAAACATTTTTAATGTCTGTAAAACTGGTCACTTTTCATTATCATGCTAATACAACTGATTTGTATTACTATTGATAATAAAAAGAAAAAAATGAGCTTCATATTTGTTTGTTATTGATTTTTACAGCATTCTAAAAGCATGCCTAATCCCCAAATTCTTGAACAAGCCAGCCACTGATTTTCAGTGTCTGGAACTAACCTTTGTGTCAAATATGTAATGAGATTATATTGCAGACTATGGGAGGGGAGGAGGAGATGACAGAGACCCTCATCATTGGCTTTCTGGAAATAGTATGCATGTTTTTCAGGACTGAATTGATGTTGTAGTTTGGTTCATTCACAGTTAATTTTCCAGAACCTAATTGGATCAGACAGCTTGTATCAACTGCATAAATGACAGAGTTGCTTTGTCTTTTCTTCAGATAGACCTATGGCTTGAATAACAGATTAAGCAACACTGTGTGGAAAAACTAGTCCTTAGTCTTTTGAGTGTGCCAGACTCCATTTTCTGTAGATTTGTGGTGAATGAACTGCAGGAGAGAAGCTGAGATGCCTCTGAGACAAGATGGCTCAGGACAGACTCACTGCTCTCTAATGCCAATTAATTTGGAGTGGCAGAGCAATGGGATTCACAGTAAACTTTCAAGCAGTTTCTGCCACCACTGCTGTACAAGTTGGAAGTGGAACATTCTCTAGCTGATGACTTCTGGCCAAGGACTACAGCAATTTACATAATCTTGTTTACATGGTGCTTGCCTGGTGTTTGCCCTGTGTTTCTGATTGCCACGGTGCTTTATGTTGCTCCTTCCCAGTGAAATAACTTTTAAAATATTCTGTGGCAGAGAAAGGGTAGCATGGAAAGTGTTGTGTAGGAGGCAGGAGAAGGTTCTGAGCAGAGCTGTGTTACCCAAAGCCCAGATTGGCACCTTTTGCTTCAGATAGTTTGTGGATGCTTTTGAGGAACTGGCTTGCCTTTGGTTGCAGCAGGATGACATGGGAGGATGATGACTCGTACAGAGCTTGACCTCTGCCTTTGTGTTTGCCTGTGTTCTGCCCCGACCAAGAGCATTTTAGTGTGGTTCTGTGAGCTGACAATTCCTGGGATGGTACAGGCACCTCTTCCTGAGAACTGCTGGCTCCATCTTGTGGATTTAGGAGTTAGAAGCTCTGCCGTGGAGAGGGGCCGTTCAGTATGCTCAGGCGAGCAGACAAGTTGCTGCTGTTTATCTGCCACCTGAATTACATGTAGAAATGCACACCAGCTAGATTCTTCTGGTTTTGTTGTTTGGCTGTATGATTCTCTCATGCGGTGTGAGACCTTGTTCTAAAATTAAATTTTCCTTTTGCATGCAAATGCTAATGTTAAATCTTGCCTAAACATTCTTCTGTGCAGCAGAACACCCAATTTCTCATGAGGATGGTGGATTTACGTTTTCTCTGGCATTAAACCAGTTTGCCTTGCAAGCGTAAGTTTATTCTGCTTGCTGAGCGCTGATTTGCATGCCAGAAAGAATACTTATTGTTCCCTGAGACTGTGCAGTACTTCACTAAGTGGTTTTTTTTTCTAAGGGTGACTAAAGATGCTGGGCTTTCTTTGAAATATAAAGCTTAATTTCGGGGCGGGGCAGAGAATATCCTATTTAATTTTTTTTTTCCTGGCCCTTGGTCTTTCCTCCCCCAAACTACTCAGTGTCTCTTATGGGAATAGGATCTACTAGGGATATAGCAGCAAATGGCCCCTTAAGCATTGTAACTCCAAAGGAGTTTGGAAGTAAAAAGTTGAGGTGAGACTGGGATCACATGCTCTGCACTTGTCTTCCTGATAGAGTTGATTAATCCCCAGAGTTTACAGTAAGTTCCCTTCAATGAGCTTTGTTACTTGGCTTTGAGGCAGAATAATGTTTTTTATATAATCAGAGTTTATTGAGTTTGTTTTTAAAGCCTAGCGTTTGGGGTATCGGAGATTTTATGCATGTTGGCTTCATAGGCTAAATACCAGAATTCAAGGACAAACTTGTGCACACATGTAGCACTGAGAGACAAGGAAAGTTACTCCCTACTGTTTAATAGTGCTCTGGTTTTGCTTTAAAAAGGAAAACACATACAACAAACTGAATCTGCTGTTTGGATGAGTGTTTCAACCTGTGGTCTGTAAGAGTGCTCTGTAACATGATTACTCTCCCCACAAAATGATGGCATTACAATTCTATACCTGTAAACAAGGAAAACAACTGTGGACTGTGGGAAGGAGTAATTATCTTAAAAAATAGCCAAGTTCTTCCTTGCTTCTAAATGAAAACCATCATGGCAACATTGCCCAAGATACTCTGCAGTTTTACTCCTAGAAATTGGGCTCTTCAGTTTTAAAAAGGCTGCTGAGAACCAGGGAGAGGTAGTCCTGGTCAGACACAGACCTTCCTGACAGAAGTGTCCTTTCCCAGAATGACAGGCTTCAGAAATCAAAAATTAAAACTGGTTTTTGCTTGGAAGCTGGTGCTATGAAAACCCAAACCTATTAAGTTACTGAAAAAATACCTGCAGGATGGACTAGGTGTTTGGTTTTAATTTTCTAGTTTGTGCCCTGGTCATGGGTGTGGAAGAACCTCTTTCACTCAGGGGTCTCTGTTTTCATTTCTCTATAGGCCTGCTTGAGGGGTTCAGAGGGTTCAGCTCTGCTTGGGTTCAAGCAGCTTAATAAAACTTCTTTTCCTTTCACTCCTGGTGGCTGCACCCCATTAGGTGCTGAGCAGTGCCACTGTGTGACAGGTACTTGCATCCCCAGCTGTGGCTGGCTGCCCCATTCCAGCTCTGAAGACTGCAGGACAACAGAATGAGTCACACTGTGGGAAGAACAACGACTCACTGAAGGATTATGAGCACTAGGAGAGCTGGTCGCTTCAGACTTTGCTAATGAAAGCTGCTTCCTACCTGAAGAACAGCAGCAGAATGTGTGATTCACCTACCTCTACAGCCAGGTCACAGCTTTCTAATGTGGTACCTTGAGTAAATCCGCTTGAATGATGACAGTGGTGCACTAAACACTTGTGGAGCAGTGGGTAACACTGTACCTGCTCGAGTTATTTTGATTTGCCTTTTTTTTCCCCCCTTTCCCTCCCTGAGCAGTATGGAGGGAGAAGGGCAGGCAGAGCTTCTCCTGCGTGGGAATAAAGGCCACATTTGCAGCTTTGCCTCAGGAGCTTGAAAAAACCATAAGTCAGGCCTCCAAAACTGCATTTGGTTTAGAAATAATGAGATGCTTTAGAAAATGAACTTGGAGTTCTCTTTCACAGTCTTTTTGTTTCCAAGCATTTTGAGTACCCTTGCTTCATGTTTGCAAGCTTTCTTTCTTCAACAATGATGGCAGAAGTACTTTTTTCAATGAAAACAAAGATGTTCTTATGCTTGCTGATTCCAGCACCTGGGGCATAAATTTTAAAATATTGTGGCATTTGGAGAGAAGTGGAGGCAGGACACGCAAACCACTCAACTTTAAGCCCTGTTTCTGCTGGGTCACCATCCTTTGCAGAAGGAATCTGAAGGATTGCAAAACCCAGAGCATAAGGATCCCCTGTTGGTGGTCCCAGTGTCTGTCTTGGCAGCTTGCCAGGAGCCCAAGGGATGCACTTAATTTTCTTTATTCATTAGCATATTTTTAATCAAATCCATCAAACCACAATGTTTCCACATGTCTCTCCCATGGCAGATGAACAAAAATAGGTCAGTGCCCAAATGTACCTTTAACACACTGCAGTTCACTCCCCTTCTATAGTTGCAATTGGAGGACAGCAAATGACTTGTACTCTGCACCTGGTGAAAACTTGTGATGAAGATTTTGCTTCTCTCCTGGAGGAGGTGAGCACATGGAGTTTGTCCATGACACAAACTGCTTTCCATCCGCTGCCCAGTCAGAGGGCAGGAAGAGCTGTGTCTGAATCCTCTCCAACTTGAAACTAAGTTTACAACATTTGTTTAATAGTGAATAATCAAGCAGGTGCAATGTCCAGGGCTGAATTCCCTGGCCCTAATGAACTTCTAAGACTGCTTACACCTAGTTTAATAACAGGCTTTTTACATTCTTGTCACCTGTAACCTACCTTCATATACCTCATGCTGCCAACCCATCTCTAGCCAGGCAAGGAAAATGTTGCAGTGTTGAGATCATGTTCACACTTGTAGCTGAGACGTGTCTTGCCTTGTTTCTTATCTCTGAATTGTTCATAACAAGAGCTAAGTAAAAATTACTCTTCATGTTTTTTACATGAGCTTTCAAAGTTGGTTCTGGGTGGGGTGAATATTGCATCAACTCCAAGTTAAAACTTATCTTTTGTTCTTCTTTTTTGGAAAGAAATGAGGATATAGATTCCAGGGAAACAGTCTTCCCTATGAGACAAAAATCAGGTAAAGTAAAAGGTATTAAATAGGTTTGGAGTTTTTGAAATGCAACTGTATGACAAAAGGAAGTGTACTTTACTTCGTTTTCTTTCTTTTTTCCTAAAAAGCCTTTCCCAGGACTTAAAATTAAAAAAGTTGATGAACACATATCCTAAATGTAGAAATTGAAACGGACTTGTAGCCTGTTCCTAGCTGCAGAAAAACTAGGGAAGTGAAAGATGAAAAGCTCTGCAGCCCCACCTCTCCTGGTAACCCCTTCCTGCTGACAGCACCATCACCCCAGACAGGCTGCAGCAAGTGACGCATACACAGAGGGAACTCTGCTGCTGGCAGAGTCTCCCTTTCAGTCATCACAGGCTCCTTTGCGGTTCCTCTTGTTTTGGGAGATAACCAAGGGGTGAGGGTAGGAAAGGTGTCTTAGCAAGACTGTTAATTTTGGCTTCCCAGTTAAAGGAGTTAGGCACTTCCTGCTGGGAAGGCCTTTTGCATTTGTGTCAGAAGCCCAAAAACAGAGTATAACCTCTGAAGTCTGGAAGTCCATAGTGAGAAGATGAAGTTTTCTCTGATGTGCACTAGGTGGTCTCTGCTAAATAACAAAACATCCCAGCCGTGGGGCTGGGGAGCTGTTTACTCCTGCCTTGTTGCATGCCTGTAATTGTTCACAGCAGCAGTCCCATGTTATGGGCAAATACTCCATCAATTTAGTGTTCTATTCATTCAGCTCTTCCACTTCTCCTCTAAGTACTGTCTTCATTGACAGCTACCAACCACCTGGTTACTTTCAAGTCTTAATACAGACAGTTAATGGTTTGCCTTGTCTAAATCCACCCTTACCCCTGTATTCTTTTATTGTCCTTTAACCACTACTGGTAAACAAACTCAGCCTTGCTACCTAGACAAAAAATAAGTTCCAGCAGGACTAATTTTGCTACAGGCTTAATCCTGCAAGTTTGTGCCTTGTCACTTCGAGAGGGAAGAGACTCACTTGGCAAATTTACCTTGTGATCTCTCTGCTCTCCTGTAGTGCCTGTTTTGTGGGCAGACCTGAGTTTGTACAGAATTTATTGTGCCGTGGTTCGGACTCTGGGGGAGCTGCCTCTGCTTTTGCTTTGTGAAGTGCTAGCATGGCAACGACTGTGATGTTTTGGTTTGGGCAAAGCAGGCTTAGAAAAGGTCTTGGGCATCTCTGGGGAGTGTTGCAATGCCAGTTCTTGGCAGCTACCACAAATCTTTCCCTTTTGTAGTGACGTTTCCTGAGCCATGCTTTACCTCAAAATGGCAGCCACCAAAACCAAGAGGTTGCTCCTCTGCCTGAGCAAGCCATGGGCAACACAGCTTCTTAAAATCTACCTTGCTTGGGGGCTGACAATCCCTTGGGCTTCACAATTTAGGCTCTCTCTTGGCTTTTTTCCAGGAACACAGCGTGGGTCCGTTCTTGCAAGGGAAAGTCAGGGTGGTTGGCAGCACAGCAGTGTTTTGTATACACTGTGCTCGGCGCTCAAAAGGCTAGTGCCGAACATGGGGAATTTCACATGGCTCAGTTCCCTCCTGCCCCGGGGAATGTGGATGTCTCCTCTCCCGGCAGAGCACGCTTACCAGGGTATGCTTTGTGCCAGGGAGGGGACTGCCTCCATCCTCCTAAAGTTGGTGTCATGTGAGTTAGCTAGTTCCAAATGTTTTGGCTTGCAGGGTGGGAAGAAGGGAGGCCTGGGCTTGTGGCTCTCTGAACCGTCTATTTACAGAGTTGTGGGTTCCTGCTCCCTTTGGTCATGCAGTGACTCAACTGGAGGCTCAGGGAGTGCTCCTGTCCCAGCACCACCCAATGGCCTGCTCCTTCCAAGAGGATCTGAGCTGCCTCTCCTGCTTCCTGGGACTCCTGTCAGGCAGGAAAGAAGACTGAGCCCAACTCTTCTTCATGAACCGTTGGACTACTGACTAAATTAAGGTATGAATAAAAATAGCCTATGCCCATATCCTCCACCCACCTTGAGCTCTTTTAGAAACAGGGAAGAAAAAAAAAATGATACGTATTGCTGCATTCTTGGACACCTGATCTGGAAGGTGGGCAGACTGAAAACACCTGCTGCACTGAGTCCTTAAGGAAGAAAGTCAGAGATGTTCATCTAGGCATTGTCAGGGACTGAAGTCCGAGATGGATGCTGCAGGATTTACAAGGCTCAGAGGCCTTTGGTTTGCCACTAAAGCCAGCAACAGGCACCGAGCATCTCAAATATATAATCATGGAAGTCACTGCCACATCAGATGCTCGAGGTTTCTTTGCATTTTGCTATGACACAAGTGATTTTAACATAGAAAGTCAATTAATGGGAGAAGGAATTCAGCATCAGTTAAAACCACACATTTTACAAATTTGAAGTTACTCTAGCAGAAGTTAAGTAAGTGTCTTCTGTCTCCTTGAACTTTGTCCTGACCTGCATGCACAACATGATTTGTACTGGGAGTGACAGGGAGTGGACATCCAACAAATGTTTCCTCACAGTGAAATCTGTGCTACAGCCTTACTTCTTATGATATTTGTTCCAGTAGTTCACCAGACTGTGGTCAATTTACTTAGTTGCTGTCCAGGAAATACAGGTAAATAGCATGAAATCATACTGATGATATTAAACAAAATGCTCCTTTCCACTGTGACTGCACACCACTGGCAGCTCGAGTGCATATTTTGTGGTAGGGGAAATGCCTGTGACCCGAGGAGCACCTGAAGCTGAATGAAGCAAGAGCCCTTAGAAATGCAGTCTGAGCCATCATACCTAATGCTCAGTTTTTATGTCTTTATGAAGAGACTATCTTTAACACATACACACACACACAAAATATAGGGGTACTGTGATGTTTAAACAACTGGTTATCTTAAATTTTCTCTAACCCTGACATCTGGAAAAAGCTGTGGCTGTACAAAATACCATCTATTGCTAATTCTTTACACAACTCTAGCACCTCTCACCCTGAAGGACCAGACCCCTTGAACTCTGGCCTGTGACTACCTTCCCATTTGCCCTGAAAGACCACAGTAAATGAGGTTGTCTTAGAGAAGTCCAGCTGTGTGATAGCAGCTGCTGCCTTATGCTCCCCTAAAGGGAAAGTGGGGCCTGTTTTGGGGTGTGATGGGACCAACTGGATGCAGGCCTTGCATTTTCTCTCAGTGCCCTTCACTGTTCTTTTAGAGGTGGCCCTGCAGAAGAGGGTCCCAAAGGATGCAGCAGCCAAGTAGAATGTCTGATGGAGTGAAAATTTGTGCACAATTCAGAGCAAGTACCAGTTTACAATAACCTCTAGAAAAGAGGAATTGTGGAAAATAAAACAACTAATTGGGTCTGTGTCAGGGTGCTTTAGTATCAACGATAAAATTTGGCCAAAGAAATGAAGTTCACACCTTTCTGTTGCACACAAATAAACCAGTATTTCCAAGGGATATTTGACAACCAGTATTGGTGAGGATTTATCACACATAATGTCCAAACCTGGATGCACCTGGCCCTGGTATGGGATCCTTAGTGATTGTTTTTTGGGGTTTGGGTGGTTTTTTTAATATTCCATTTTCAGCTGGAAATTACTGATGTGACCAAAGTCCGATTCCTTTCAGCAGTTTCTCCCTTCCTCCCCCCACCTTTTCGCACTCCCTGAGGTCTGACCATCTGGAAATCCTCCTCCACCTCTTCATCATGTGTGAATTTCCACCTAGGGCTGAAAGTGTCACTGTACTAAAGTGTGATGCATTAACACATTGAGGCAGAAAGCAGAGGGGAGTTGGGGATTATAACACTTCATGACCCACTCCGCAGTCGCTCTATGATTTAATCATCTTTATCAGCTTGTATCCTTTTCTTTGTATCCCATATTTTCCATGTATCCTTTATTAAAAAATTTCCATAATTAAAAAAAAAACCCAACACTCTACACAAACACGTAGAGAGTAGAATCTTGTATTGAGACTAGGATCGACTGAAAAAGGCAAATGTCTCAAGGAAAACATGCCTCACGAGCAATCTGGGGAGCCTAGATTCCTCTTTCACAATGAAGCTGAATAATTATCCATATCTCCTATTGCAAACTTGGGTTTCTTCCTCCCAACTCTCATGCATATGATCTGAAAAATATGTATGTATAGCTAAAATATAAGCAGCAATAATGTTATCTTGTACAGAAATGAAACAAACTCTGCAAACCAGGTGCTGTGTTGGTTTATACTTTTGGTAGAGTGGAGTGGAAAATTCACTAGTTTGGAAGTCAGCTGCGTAGCCTTCTTCTAACTAAATACTGAGGCTTATTATGCTTCAAATAAATATATATATGTATTTTGTGGCTTGGTTGCTGTAATCATCTTGGATGTAATAATGTTACTAGCCTCAGGGCTATATTTATTAAGATTTTAATTTAAAATCTTTCTGTCCTTCAGCATTTAAACAGAGGAAAACCCCATGTGGAGTAGCCAAAAAAAAAAAAAGTTCATCCTTTTCTTTTTCATGCATTCCCCTCCCCTAGGCCCTCTCTCTCATCTTTTAAGCAAAAAACCCTAGAACAACACACTTTCCTGTTGCAGCTCTGCACCCTGCTAACACTTCAGTACCTGTGTAGGTTTGTTAGACCCAATGTCTGCTTAACATGATCCTTGTGCCTCTGCTCTTGCCATCTCCGAAGCAGTGGTTTGTTTTCTTATCCTGCTATAATAGTATCAGTGCATTTCACAGCAATA
This sequence comes from Drymodes brunneopygia, assembly GCA_013400955.1. Taxonomy (NCBI): domain Eukaryota; kingdom Metazoa; phylum Chordata; class Aves; order Passeriformes; family Petroicidae; genus Drymodes; species Drymodes brunneopygia. Next base: position 376,183 of record VZTZ01001710.1, read on the forward strand.
TTTCCACATATTATAATTTATTCTTAATAACATTCTTGGTCAGGATCTCAACCACAGCTGTAAACACGGAGGGGGCAAGACTATTACTCAGAAATGGCAAAGGGCTGTGAAGAAGTTTTAGGGTTATTCTTTGTTAATAAGCTCCCCCTGCTTCTGAGAAGATCATGGCAGGGAAATGACAGAACAAGAAGACCTGCTTGTAGCCTGGAGAGTGAAAAAGCTGTCACAGTGTAAGTGCTTTTTCAGGTGTTTTGGAAGAAATGGCAGATGTCAGCACCCAAGTCATACAGAGTTTGCAATCCATTTTGTTTTAATCCCACAGCATACTCAGGCACTGACTTATGACTGATAGATACTGAGCAGGGCAGAAGGTGATCCAGAAATTTTTGTTAATAACCTTCTCCTGTGATTTAGGGTGGGAGCAGAGGACCTTGCTTGGAGCCAGTGACCGTGCAGCAAATGTGGTGGGTGAGGCAGTCTGAACATTCTGGCCAGAGGCCTGCAATGGCTAAATAGCACTGGGCAGATGACCGTGAGTCCTGTGGGGCAGCTCTCAGCTGGGATAAATCTGTAGAGCTCCACTAACTGTGACAGTGCTGCTGCTCTGCCCCAGTGGAAGATCCTCCTTGCGTGAACTGGGGCACTTTGCTGCTCTTACAGGAGTGCCTTGATCCTGGCCCTAGCAGAGAGTCAACCATATCTCAATCATCTTTCAAATCTCACTCTGACATTCTTTTGCAAACAGCTGAACTGCACAACAGCTTTGGTTTAATATAATAAGATTCGTGGAAACAAAACTGTGCAATTTAACTATGAACAGATTGAAAATTACTTTTGACATGCAGCACCAAGGCCATGCTGTTTGTGTCAAGCTCCATGCAAAAGATGAATTCTTGTATGCCTCTTTTCTTCATTTCAAAGCAGCTTACAGAGGGCTGAATGCTGTCATCCTAACTTACAGCTAGTGAAAATGGGGTAAAGAGAGAGAAATTCAGGCCTAAGCCCAGGACTTCCGGCTGCAGCCTGTCCACAGGAAGTAGGTGTAGACACTTACTTTACGTTGTGCAACTTGCTTGTGGGGAAAAAAAAAAAGTAGCTTATGTTCAGGTACTCCTGGAGTGCTACTGACTGTCCACTGTGACATGACTTGAGCTTCTGTACTCCATTTCTCCTACAGCATTGCAAAGCTACCAGCCTTTTTTTGCTTCTGAACTCCATTTAAACCTGAAGGGAAACATGTCCATCTTGTCACCACTCCCTGATAATCACTGCTTTTCTCAGGACAACTGATTTTAACATTGCTCCATCCTAAAGTTCATTTTCTAGATCTATCTGATACATCAATCACGGGTGGATGTACAGAAGAAAAGCACCCGTGGACTTCTAAATGCACTGCCTCGGTAAGTAGCGTTCAAATTACAAGAAGTCAAGTTTTAACTATTTTGTTTACCACTTAAATGCAGATTTTATTTTTACCCACTTTGCTACTTTGCAAGCCTTTTGGTGTGAACTTAAACAAACATGAAAATCATGTTCTTTAACAGTACGTTAAAAGTGCTTATATGTTAAAAGTGCTCACCACAAAGCAGACACTTCTTTGTTGGGCAACCAGCACAGCTTTTTCATGTTCTCTGTGTGTCCTCATCCGCCCCAACCTATTTAGGTCAATAAAAGCAACTTCAGAGGAAGTCACTGCCTGGTTATAAGGCTACGGCTTTGGACTGCAGAGGACAGACTGTGGAGGAAAACAAGAACACTCTGGGCTGTCAACAAGCAGCAGATAGCTCTTGAATATCACATGGGATATCCACCCCGTGGTGTTTGGTCCCTTTACTCTGGAGACTGGGGCAGATCCCTGAACTCAGCCCCTCTGGCAAAGGGATACTGCTGTGTGCAGAGACCTGCCTGAGGCAGGGACCTGACTGCACTGCACCATGGGCATGAGATTCAGCCACGCTTCGCTCCCCACAGTGAGCCTGGGACTCGGCTGCAAACCTTCTCAGAGCATGGAGGGTCACTGAAGAGGATCAATCAGGCAACACGTGTCCCATGAAGCACGGCGAGGTAGCTGAGGTGAGGGGAGCAGGACTCCAGCCGTGCTGAAGCAGGTGCAGTGGGAACAGGAGGCTGAGGCTGTGAGTATGTCCCTGCCACCCTGTCCTGCTGTCTTCCCCATGTCCCCCATCCTGCCTGACACTCGTGCTGAGAGCTGGCATTCAAAAGGTGCTTCTCAAAACCTGTTGAAGGCTCTATTGTATTTCTCTGTGACTCATCTTTCAAATTCTCGTTGTACCTGCTTTAGATGAAGAGTTCCCAGTTTGGTCAGGTCTTTTGTTTCTGTCTGCTAAACCCCTCTTTTTTCAAGTGCTGTTCAGAATACGACCCTTTCTTTTAGAGAGCAAATTCTGTTAACAAACAGTTTTCAATTAAAGAAGCATGGGCAGGAGCAAAGAAGCCAGATTAATCTCTTGGTGTTTTTATTTTTTCATGAGTTAGGTCTACCTTTGACAGTTCAGAAAACGTCTTGGTCATTCAGAATGGCTTTTACCTACCTGATTTTCAATAGGACTTCTTCATACAGAATTATGCTGCTTTTGAAACAGCCACTGTTTTTGTCACAGTTGTTCAAGAAGTAATTTTGTGTAGTGAGGAATGAGCCTGATTACAGATACATAATTTCATCTGAAGCTAAAGAATGTAATGAATACAAATTCCAGATAGAGCGCAGCCTGCTTCTGTACCCACGTGTCTCAGTTTCTCTGTATTTCCTGCAAGATGACAATGGCCACCTTGTAAAAAGCTCTTTCAGATATGAGGCAGAAGTATATACTTCAAGGTCTAGCCTTGAAACTTCTGTGGGATAGCAATGCTCTTCTGAAGTGCCATTTAAAACAGATTGCGTTTCACTACGTGCAAAAATCCCCCATATAGATGCAGCTATATGAGCAAAAAAAAAGTGCTTTTGCCAGTATAGCCTATTTTATTTGGGAAACGCTTGCAGAAAAAGATGCTTGTGCTAGTAAAACTTGTATTTGCTGGCTATCAAAGGAGAAGCATTTCTAGTGCAAACCAGGCCTCTCGTTAAGTGAAGCTTTTATTCAGTTCAGCCATCAGTACAGTAGAGAAAATCCTACCTCAAAGGGATTAGTAAGGTTACCTAACAGATATTATTAATGGTTTAAGAGCATAAAAGGTGCTTTAGCTAAAGGTGAGGGGCTAGATCCTTTGTTAATGTAAATTGTTCATGGTCCCACCGAGGGCATGGTGGAGACGCAGAACGCTGAGGGAGCTTCTTTGTGCCATCGCTGCCTGCTCAGTTTCTAGCTCAGGGCTGCACTGACTGGCCTCTCTGAGTGTGACTTCTGCATCCCTTCCCCTGAGAGAAATGTGCATAACCAAATATCTAGGTTATAAAGGAAGAAAGAGTTGTATCTAGGAAGACCCTGTTTGAGCAGGAAGGTTGGATCCGATGACCCCACGGGTGGTCCCTTCCAACCTGACCTGTTCCGTGATTCTGTAGCGGTTGGATGTCTTGGGAACATGCTGATTTACACTGCCTGAGGATCTCAGTTTATACTGTTTTCATTATACTAGTAGCTTTTTATAGGCATCAGATTCCAGTCATGAGACTTGATGATTCTACAGAAAATACCCTCCGACGCTGTACTTTCTCACAGCAGGGCTCCCTGGCTAATCGTGTGCTTGCCCGTCAAGCACAAATCCCAGCCATTTCCTTCCCAGTTTTCCCCTGCATTTAATGTATGGAAAAGCATGACCCTGAATCAGATGAATAGCAGCCGGTTTGAGAAGGTGTGTGTGAAAATGTATCCTCACGCAGATGAGCTCAGAACAAATAGAATAGAGGGGAGGAGGGGAAGAGAGTGGAGTGGGGGGAGTGTGAAGCTACCCTTTCCCTGATAGTTCAGCCACTGTGTGTAAGCAACAAGTTTATGCCCAAGGGAAAGAACTGAAAGCTGAGGAAATCTTAAAATTAACAGAGCTTTATGGCTCAATCAATAGGCCATGCTCCCTGAGCAAGATTAGAAATCAGATGGCACATTTCTTTCTGTAACCCTCTTTGCTCTCCCTGAAGGCTCTTCTGCCTGAAAGCATCTGAGGTTTGATTAAGTTCTTCTCTAGGAGGAAGCCAGAGAAAGTCCACTGTGAGAGAATTGCCTCCAGAAAGCTGTGTTGGACACACTTTAAATAACAATAGAGGTTATTAGAGTATTAGTTTGTTAGTAATTGTGAGAGAAGATAAGTCTTCCCAATATTTGAATATGTAAAATGGCTTTGGCTAACTGAGAAAGAGTGGGGGAAAAAAAGAAGCAAAAGCCAAAACATGCCACTACAGTGAGTAACAGGGATGATTAAAAATCCCCATATGTAAAAAAGAAAACCTCTACTTTGTTTTACTACTAGAAATACCTTCCCAGATCTGTTATCGCCACCAAACCCATGGTATTTTCCCTCTTTGGCATTTCATTCTCACGGGGGCAATGAAATGGTTGTTTCCAAAGGGAGACGGACTGTGTTTGCACCTATTTCTTGTGTGACAGTGACCTCTATGAACTAGTCATCACTGCTCTGCCTGTTGTTTTCTTGTTAGCTCTTTGCTGTCAAATTAATTACTGTGAAGTACTAAGCTTGTTGCATTCACGTGCTCTTATTAGCTCACAGGATGTCAGAGTGATTGGATTTTTAGCATTATTTCTTTTTTTACTTTCCAGGCTTTCCATTCAAAACCTGTTACTGGCAGGGAGGAAATACTGTACCTAATTCTGATTTCTCATCAGAGTAGCTCCAGTGATGCTGAGCATTTACAAATCTGTATACGCAATTAGACTTAAGTTTATATTAAACGCAACGTGAACTATTAGATTGGGATTGCAATGTGACTTTGAAGCACAGCATTAAACGTCTGTCCTTTTCCAGTATAGAACAAGAAACAAAACATTTATGATGAGAATAGCATTTGTCCCCTCCATTCTTAAATCACAGTAATGAGCTGATCCTCCACTTGACCCTCTTCACACTCCTGAGTCGCTTGTATTAGTGACAGCTAATAGTGCTCACTCAAGTGCAGTCCAGGGATCTATGACAAGTTTTATTCTTTTCTTCTTCTACAAAATGAAACGAGCAAAAGGCACTTTTTTGCTGTCATGCTTGAAATTTGTGTGTCCTGCATCTGCCCCTTGAAAAGCACCATCTGGCTCGGTGAAAAAGATGAAGGTCTTGAGAGTTGTCTTCACTCTTGAAGGTAGATTTTTCTTTGTTATTTAAATTAAAAAAAAAAAAAAAAAAAGAAAGGAAAAAAAGAAAGTAGATGCGATTAGAAAGGCTGGCAGCCCCGCTGCCTGGGCAGGAGGCTCAGCCCAAGGTGCTCCTTCGCCCGGCGCAGAGCTCCGGCTCTAGCGCGCACTGCCNCCTCGGCCGCCGCCCCGGTCCCCCTCCCCCCGCTGCCTCCGACAGGCTCCGCGTCCCTCCTGCCCCACGGAAAACACACACAGTCCCCGGCACCCGCCCTGGCTACCCGGCCCATTCAAACAAACAAACAGAAACCCGCCCCGTCGCAGAGCCAACCCGACGGTAAACTTTCTAATGACTTCTTTCAAGTGCTTAAAAGGCAAGGAGCACCGGGGGAGGGGAAGAAGGGGGCATCCATCTCCCGGCCGGGACGGGAGGGGGGCCAGAGCTGCCGCCGCTCGGGGTCCGTCCGTCCGTCCTGCCGGACAGCGGGACAGGGACGCGAGCCGGTGTGCGTTGGGTGTGTTTGCAGGAACCGGGCGGGAGGGAGGGGACAGGGGGAGTTAAAGAAACAGCATAGTTAATATTTCCACATCAGGAAGTTACTGTAATAGCCCAGGGGGCAAAAGACTTAACTTAATCTCCTAAATAGTGAGGAACCCATGGCGTCTCTGTTATAGGTTGGAGTTCCCACGTGGTTTTAACTCCTGTATAAAAGTTTCAGTAGAAAGTGCCACAATGTCGTGATTTTGCAGGGGGGAAAAATTAGCAGGAGACCACAGAAGATAAGCGAAGAGCAAGCAGCTTCCCCGAGACCTTTCACTGCGGATCCGAGAGGGAACATCAGACGCGTAAAAAAAGAAAAACAAAAAACAAATACAAAAACCAAAAAACCAAACAAAACAAAAAACCCCAAACAAAACAAAACACAGCGTTCAAGCCAGCACAAGGCGAGCGAAAGATCAAAAAGACGCAGAGAGACAGATTAACTGGAGCAGCAGCAGCGGCAACAACAACAAAAATCACACTTAAAATAATAATAACAATAATAATAATAAAACCCAAACCACCAACAAGGGAGATATTGTTTAAAAGAGCAAGCGAGGGAGCGAGCCGAAGAGCTGGTCTGACCGAGTGGATCCGTGCAGCTTCTCCTGGGATCGCCGGGATCGCGCCGCTTCCCCGCTCTGCGCCGCGCAGCGTGCGGTGCCCTGCCCGCGGCGGGGGTCCCCGGGCGCCGCCACCGCATCCGCGCCGGACTCCGGACCCTCCGCGCTGCTTTGAAAATAAAAGCATCTCGCTAATAATAAGCGGGGCGGTGGGGGGAGAAGACTCGCAACAGTGGAGCTGCCAGCACCCCATGCCCACCGCCCCCGGCTCCCTCCCCAGCTATGCTCCGGGTCAACTTTGATGGCACGTTGAGAAGCAGCGGGCGCTGAAGGGGGACAGCCGAGCGGCGCGGAGCCGACCTGCTCAGAGACCTGCACCCACGGATTGTCTTGCGGGGGCGGAGTGGGCGGGGGGGTACAAGTGGCATTTCTCTCCCCCCCCTCCTTCCAGGCTATAAATTGGATTGTATATAAATCTGCTTCGTTTATCTCCCTGACCCCCCTCAATGACGCTGGACTAGAGAGCTCTTCTCCGCGGCCCGCCCGGACCTGCCGAAGCGAGCGATGGACCACGAGCGACTGCGCCCGGGGATGCCCCTCTGAAGCGACGCGGGGCACCGGGGCAGAGCGGCGCCGCCTCTCCCCTGCTCCCCGGATCCCCTCGCACCTCCGGCTCGCTCCC